>JAHDVE020007494.1:0-343820 GCA_022606495.2 Halesus radiatus | reverse complement strand
TGCTACCACCAGTGTACAGATGTTTTAATAGAAAAAAAAGAAGGAAGGGGGGAGAGGAAGAGGAAGATAGGATCGGGACAGGAGATGCTCTGGAAACATTTTATATTTGTGCATAAATTTATGGTAGTACGTATTACTTCGATTCGATATTTTGAAAGGGCATTGTGAAGAATGTCGATATTGTGAAATTGTGCGTTATATTGCGCACAAATACGCGGAATTGGAGAATTTATCCTAAGATTGGTCCTGCATGCAGGAAATTAAAAAAAATCGGTTTTTCCGGGTTGGTCCTGATGGTATGTGAATGTTTATAAAGTTAATGAGCTCTGGCGAGTCCAGGCTATTGTTCATAATTTTAAATAAGAAGATTTGATCAAATATTAAGCGTCGCGTTTGAAGCGTGATGAAGTTATGGAATTTTAAGGATTCCGTATTATTTGCAAAGTGTAAATTAAATTTATAACTTATATGTTTAAAGAATTTACGTTGTAATTATAAAGATGTATGTATAGCTTGGCAAAAAAATGTAGATTTAATAAAGTAGAAAAAAAAGTCATTACTATGGCAATACCAAGATACTCGCTATATCTTTGAATTTTTTTCCGTAAATTCAATTGTTTCACATTCGAGTTTGACATTTATTTTTATAGAAACAAGGCAAAACATCGTAATTCATCTTTTAAACATAGATTTTTGATCTGTGAATTTAATTTTGTTTTGTTTTTATTCATGTAACATATAATATACGGTTATTTCGACACTTTCATTTCAGACATAAAAAGCATCGCATTTTCCGCGTAATTGTCTTCCTTGCAAAGGGTTGAATCAAAGTATTTATTTATTCATCAATATCCATTTTCTCCCCTTCAAAGTAATCCCCCTCAGATGTAATGCACTTATGCCAGCGCTTCTTCCAATCCTCGAAGCACTTCTGGAATGCGCTTTTCGGTATGGCCATGAGCTCGTTCTTCGATTCTGACTTTATCTCATCAATTGTGGCAAAACGCTTTCCTTTCATTGGTCTCTTCAGTTTCGGGAATAGGAAAAAGTCGTAGGGAACCAAATCTGGTGAATACGGTGGTTGAGGCATGATTACAGTGTTGTTTTTGGCCAAATAATCACGAACAAGCATTGATGTATGAGCTGGTGCATTATCGTGATGCAAAATCCATGATTTGTTTTTCCACAATTCCGATTGTTTGAGCAGTATCGCTTCATGAAAACGTTGCATAACTTCCTTGTAGTATTCCTTATTAACCGTACGACCTGTTTGCAAGAACTCATGATGCACCACGCCATTGTAATCGAAGAAAACAGTGAGCAAAACCTTCACATTTGATCGAACTTGGTGTGCTTTTTTCTGTCATGGCTCTTTTGGTCGCTTCCATTGGGATGATTGGGCCTTGGTTATGACGTCATAACCATATACCCACGTTTCATCACCAGTTATGACCCTTTTGAGCAATTCTGGATCGTCGTTGACGTCATTCAACAACTCCTGAGCGATACCAATGCGACGTTGCTTTTGCTCAAAATTTAGCAATTTCGGAACAAACTTCGCTGCCAAACGTTTCATACCCAAAACATCCGAGAAAATTGCAAGGCATGAGCCGATTTATATGCCAACATCCTCTGCAATTTCCCTAATAGTGATTCGACGATTTTCCGAAACCATTTTCTTCACTGTTTCGATGTTTTCTTCGTTTGTTAACGTGGTTGCAACTTCAGGACGCTCATCGTCATTAACATCTTCTCGGCCTTCTGTAAAGCGCTTGTACCACTTATAAACACTTTTTTGAGACAAAGTAGACTCGACGAATGCCACAGTCAACATTTTAAGTGCGTTGGAGCACTTTATTCCATTTTTAACGCAAAATGCAATACATATTCATTGATCCATTTTTTTCAAAAGTTAAAACTGGAAGAACACACAAAAATGTGACTAACCTTTCCAGTTGTCAAAAACAAACCACTAATCCAAAATGGCTGATAATGCTAACATATGATAAACATATGTGTACCAACATAACAACAAAAAAAATCGATAATCGAATGTACACAGCCCGCGAAAATTCAAAATTCACCTTTTCTTTTGAACACACTCGTACGTCCGTAGTTTGTTCCTGTGTCATCTCGTTTAGTATTTCGAGATCAGCCGAAGATAACGGATGTGTTCGGGTATTTTCGTCTCTCCCATGTAAGTTACGTCACTAGTCACAAGTATTGTTATTGCGAAATCTAATGAAAAAAAACGATTTCTTTACCTACTTTTTGAATAATAACCCAAAGGACGGGCGGTTAAGACTCTTATGCGGTAATAAAATAGGTTGATATTTCCTTAATGCGATGCAATGGGAAGTAATGCAAAATCATGTGTTTTCGGTTTGAAAAATTTATGGTCTATATCATAGATGATTTAATTAAATACTGCAAGTGGAACACATCTTGGCCTTTCGTTTAACCGAGCATTTTTTTATAAGCCTAAAAAATAAAGTATCAGACCTAAAAAAATCTTTAACGTGCAAAATCTCCTACTTATGAACCCCTTTTCTGATGTTATCATATAGTTCACTGTGGAAAATTAAATTTTTTAGAATTTTTTAGAAAAATATTTTAATAATTATGCCTAAGCTTTACAAAATAAAATAAAACACGCATTTTGGTGAAGTTTTTTTTGCGTAAATCAAAACATGCGGCCGGTGTCAATCCGGAATTTCAACCTTATCGTCACCTGTGTAGGGAATGCGTGGTTTCGTTCGAATTTTAGGAAGTGGTTCGCCTTAATGTTGCAAGACGCATTGGGTCTAATCGAAGTTCGTTTTCAAAATGTATACCCGTTGAACAGAGGTATTTGATAAAGAATTTTAAATGTTTTGCTGCAAATTGCTAGATGGTTGACAGGGCTGATATGCAGACAAGGAAAAATTTAATAGGATTGTGAAGATTATAATTCAAATTCTTTTCGTGAAATTTTGGCTGACAGTTTCATCTAATTACCTTCGTTCAACGGATTCTACCTGTCAGCCGGCACGTAGGCAACTTGACATGAAACAATAAGTTCATTTTATGAACAGGTAAAAACAGTCTAGACAAATGGGACTAGACCAGAGAAAATATATTTTTCTAAATTGCTTTGTTAGACAGAAGTATACCTAGATGAAAATACAAAAATATTAAATTTGATGTACAGTAAAATTTGTAATTTTATTTTTATTTCTGTTTAGAATTGTTTTCTTGGAAATGGAGATTTCTAGAGAATTATTTGCTAAAGGGCTCGTGGTACAAATTCGAAAGTTGGAATAATAATAATAATTGGATAATTTGTATAGCGTCGCTTTTGTGAAAAATCACCTTTAAGGCGCTGTAGAGAGATATTACTTGGTAGGGTTTATCTTATGCACAGATACGGAAACATACTTACCTGGCAATTCATTCCAGATCAACACGTTATATTATAAAGTTTTAGTTTGAGAAGATGTGATTTTCCACGCACAGGACACAATATTAGGGATCACCGCACGTCGCATGATATTTCACTTACTATTTTATTCTTATCTGTTACTGATACTTTTATGAGAAGGTTATTGGCAAAGAAAGAGTTGGTTTTTATTGGAAATATTTTTTTCGAATTTAGGACTTGAAGATTTAAAAAATAAACTCGGGTTTAACTGAAGTTTTAGAGATTAACAATTATTTACATTTATAAATATTTACAGTTATTTACAAAACAATTCAAACTTTTCTGTAAATTACTTTAGGTGGGCTACCTACGCTATGTAAATTGGGTTTGCAATTTTACCATTAATGGATATGACTTTCTGAAGAGGTGAGTTTTATGCTTCGATCAGAATTCTGCCGAGTCGATAATCAATCTTAAATCATAGTAGGTATCAATATTTAAGAGCTAAGACGGGTAAAAGTCGGATGGTTGCTTTCATCAATCATAACAGAAGGAATACTTAGTTATATAAAAATATTTCTAGAGTGGAAGATGTTGCGATGCTCACTTAAATTTAATTTATACCAACTCTTTCGACTGAACTGGACTATGTAAAATCTTCGTGTGGGTCAAAATAATTAGAAATAAACTTATAGGTATGTATAATATTAGGTATATCTAATTTTAACACATTTCTTTAATAACAAAGTATTTAACAAATAATATGTACGTATTAACGGGGAGAGGGAGGTCGGATTAATTAATTAAAAATAATGATAATATTATTGTGCAATACGATAAACATGGTGTTTTTAAAGAGAAAAATATTTATTACGTTTTTTTTTATTTGCATGGACTTAGCATTTATCAAAATAAAATCAGAAATATCACACATTTTTGACCGTTCTACGCATCTTTTACAAAAAACATTTAAAAAGTTGAATATCTTAAAAAAATGCTACGAAGATTTTTCTTTAACATGTCGCTAAGATAAATTCTAAAAAAATAACAGTGTGTAGTTTAATTTTTTCATAAACACTACGTAACTTTAATGTTTTTTTTGTTAATGCGGATTACAAATCTTTGGTTAAGTTTATTTACAAAAACGTAATATTTTTCTCCACTTTAAAAATCATATTCATATCTTAAATATTTGGTAAAACATACAATGGGACGGTCAGAAAAAATAATATTTCTGATTAGATTTTGATAAATGCTAAGTCTATGTAAATTTATAAAATATTTAATAAATATTTTTCTATTTAAAATATTGTGTTTATCGTATCGCGTAATAATACTATCAATATTTAGAAATAATAAATAATTCCTCTCCGACGTCCCTCTCGCCCTTAAATGCTTTTTTCGTAAGAGTGACACTTTATTAATCTCTTCTTTCTATCTTTTCTATATATAAAAATGAATGTTTATCCGTGTGTTTTATAGGAAATCGCTCAATCGGTTTCGCTGAAAATAGCAGTTTGTTCTTATTAGTGCTGGGAAGGTTTAGTGGTTTGAATGAAATCAAATATGTACAACTGTTGCTCTAACGTTTTAAAATTAGTATGAAAAACATTGAACCCGCCATGTTGTATTGAGGTTAGGTTAGGTTAGATATACCATTCTGATTAGTCACAGATTAAACATTCAAAAGAAGAAGATTTGTTTAGGTAGAATATTTTAAAAATGGAAAACACAAGTAGGTACCTTCTTAAAAACTTTATTATTTAGATATGTTTTGAAAACATAAATGTTTGGAATGAAATAAAATGTTCAAATGAATGTTTCTTCGATTCTTTGTTTAGAGATAGTAATAGTCGTCACAAGGCATTATGGTACAAATTATGGCACACAAACGATAAGCAAGATTTCACATTTTCATAACTTTATTAAAATAAAAATAAAAACCCAAGCAAGGCCGGGTACACATCAGCTAGTAAGGAATAAAATTGACATTTCATAAACCGAAGCATTATTTTGATCGAATTCTTTATTTATAGATGGGATCATTAATGAAGATTCTCCTGACCTGGCTGACATGGATGAAGTGGGATCGCATCTTCAGCGCGAAGAAGAAAATCTCAAACTGGACCATATGGATAAGATGGACCGGATGGAGCAACTGATGGATGACTCCCTGAACACCATCAGGAACAAGGAAAAATCAAAGATCGGAGATAAATTTGACCCCATGAAGATAGAGGAACATCTGAAGAGTTTGAAGATGGGAGAGCAGTTGAATAAGTTGAAGATTGGAAACAGATTAAAGAATATGAACATGGAGAAGCAATTGAAGCTGGTTTTGGGAGTAGGAAGGAAGATGGCACCAGGAGCGGGGATGCTGGCTGTGGAGGAAGACTATGATGATGAGGTAAGTGACTTTTTAAAAATAGTGTAAATCATTCTAGAGCCAACAGCCCTCCTAATGTTAAGGTGTCTACTGAGGACACAGTAGGAGAATAATCATTCGGAATAACCTGGACTATTAGACAATAATTAGTTCTGGTCAAGTTATAAAAAAAAACTTTACGTTGAAAACAACAACTGCTAAATACGAGCAGAATACATGAAATCAATACACGAATTTTGAAATTAAATTGAGAATTAGAAACGTTTGAGTTTGAAAAATTTTCTGGATGAATAAAACATGTTAAGGAAAAATTAAAAACATTTGACAATCTTTCTGAAAGTCACAAGGAATGACAGGATTTGCATTTTTCAATTTGCTTCAAACAAATAACGGCAAGGAATTGATTTTTATTACAACGGAGATTATTGGTATCATTCCGAATGAAACCTAACAACTTTTATAATAATTTGTAAAAAATCAATCAGCTCTACCCATTAATTAATAACGAAGCTGGCACGGAAGTTAGTATTCCATACACAAAAATAATATAGCATAATTACCGATTATTCAATATCAATATTAATTGTTTACGCGAACGTTAAACCATGATCTGTTGAGTAAGATCGTAATCTAGTTCGTCTAGTGCTTTTATTTCCGTAATTAAGGTGTGGGAGGGTGCTATCTTTTGTCCTTGCTACTACCTTGCATATACAGTACTCCCTAAACTTAACACGAAATGAACTCCCACTGTGTTTGCGTGGGGGACTAGAAAAGATTTTACTCTTTCGTCGGAGCTGGGGATAGACCGATAATCGTCAAATATCTCAATAATTCGATATCCAATCTAGCTGAATTTTGCTAATTACTTTATTTTTATTTTTAATTGCAACTATATCGTTACCCGGTTAACCAGCGTTGTGCCGCGGGTTAAGGGGGGAACTGAAGGAAGGGATTTGTTAATGCGGGCCTTGAAGAGGCCCGAATTAAATGCAGTTGGAAAGACAGATGCCGGTAGCTCGTTTCACATACGAGCCGATTTACTCAAAAACGATTCGGTGAAACGACCCGTTCTCACGTAGCCAACATCAACTGTGAACGGATATTCCGCTCGTGGCCGTCGAGTTTCATGCACGTGCACCGGCGTGGAGGGGATCAACGCTGCTAGCTCCTTCGAGCAGGCTCCATTGAAATATCTGTAGAACAGATTCAGCATACCTACATTGCGTATGTGCATTAAAAATGGCAGTCGGTCTGTTAAGTTATGAAGTTGTGAATTCCTAACTGTCATTCGGGTGCCATAATTAATTTGACAGCGATCTACTATCTCTAAACAAAGAAAGAAAAAAAAACATTCATTTGAAAATTTCGTTTCATTCCTAAAATTTATTTTTCATAATATATTTAAATAAAAAAAAGAAACCTACTTATGTTTTCCATTTTCAAAATATTCTACCCAAACAAACCTTTTTCTTTTGAGTATGTAATCTGTAGCTAACCAGCTAGTATTGGATTTCATTCAAACTAAACCTCTCTAAACCTTTCTGACAATAATAAAAACAAACTGTGTTATTTTCAGCGAAACCGCGTGAGTAATTTTCTAGAAAATTGAGGATAGACATACAGACAGAAAAACAATAATTTTTATGTATAGAGATAGATTGGTCTAGTATCTGCCTTTCTCTGCCAATGAACACATTTTAATAACCTAATTTCGTTTGGTTTCAAAGTGTTTTACATTGAAAATAATCTCGCAAGCGCAATGATAGTGTTACTAAGTAATTTATTAAATCGTTCCAATAACTCATATTATTTGCCTTCTCAAGAGAGAAATTATTGTTAATCTCCATAATATAACTGACATGTTTATCGGTCGTCAAAATGTATCACGCATTAGTACAAAAACGGGTTTCCACGACAATGTTTTCTCTGCCACGCCTTTAAAGTTTAGTGACCGAATCGGATATAATTTATTCATATAAAAAAAATGACTACGCTTATTAACTCACGTGCAACCTTATGCCAGATTTTGAGAGCGGCCGCTTTCGCCAAACCCATAGAAAAAGAATACACACTAATCTCTGGATTATCAATTTCGTCGAATGTATTTTTGAATACGTACAACTTAAAGGTAAAGAGATCTATTTCCATAGAGTAACCCCCACATAGCATTGAACTGTCAAAATGGAGTGCAATTAGAATTTACGCAACGAAAAGTGTTTTCATGCAGTTTGACAAAATATGAATGTTTATTGGCAAAGACCGTCTATGACCGGTCAGTGACTGAGTTGATAGATGCGTCGCTACCCATGCGGCGTGGGTTTATTTCTAAGTCCTCCATAACCACAAAAGCAACACCTTTCGCTTAGAATGATGGCAGTAGGAGATTTTTGGAATATTGACAGGTTATTCGTAACCCGGAAATGTTTGTCTTTCTTCAAAAAAAAAAAAATGAAAGAGCGATCGCTTATTCGAAAGTGTCAAGGAAATTAATTTAAGTACCTACCAATAACTGATATCGCCAGAGATTTTCACTAAAAAAGTCACTATAAAATATTTTCACACAATAATTACAGTTTAGGTTCTCTTAGTCTGAAATAATTTAATAACGATGGGACAAAGTGAATACCATTTGAAGAAAAAAATAATAATATTCTGTTTTACACTATATGAAATAATATAGTGTAAAACAGAATATTACAGAAAATTTGGCTCGGTATTAGTCAATAATATTTATTTTAAAAAAATATATCACCAGTGTGCAGTGTAGTAGTGAATTACCAGGCCTCGAGGCACGCCCGTCGATCGCGCTCCAGCTAAGAGATATTTTTGAAAACTTTCTGTCAACAAAATTAAATGGAAGCCGGTATGCCTTTGACTTTATAGTAAGATTATCATTTTATTTATTTTTCATCAATGCTATTCTCTGTCTTAGTTATTTTAAGTTACGCGGATGCATTCTTATAATAGATGTCAGTTTATACCCAGTGCAGTAAACGCAGACAAAAATAGATAGATAAATAATAGAACTTCTTAAATTCAGTTAATTGTACCTTTCTATGGTTTAAACTGTCAAAGTTTTAAATAATATCATTTGCATAATTCATCCTTCTTTTCTCACGAAATTCTCAGCAAATAATAGCCTCCATTAACTAACTTTAGAGATATTTTAGCCTGCCTAGTGTTAACACTGTTATTACAGTGTTTTTATCTAAAGAGTAACAATCGCCCATCTGTCTCAATACCTTTCGCGATCCAAAAATCCAACCATGGGCAGATCGAGGACTTCCTAGCGCACTTCTTGGTTGCAGCCCCGAGAGAGCCAATTAAAATACATCAAATACAGCGCTCTATCTTTCGTATACTGCCTGTATTGTATATTGCCATTCCATTTGATCGAAATTAAATGATTGCTAAATCATTTTGTTGTATTAGGAATTAATGACCGAATGCCAGACTTTTGGCTCACGAAACACGCCCACGTCGCATTTCTTGCGTTCTTCTCTTCTTTTTTTCTATTTTAATGTGATACCACACAAGAGTCCCATCTGCTCCCAACCGTCTTGAGCCAGTGAGACTATGGCATCTCCAATTGGGGTATGTTGTGAGGAGGGGAAGGAGACGGGAAAGCCGACAATATCTACAACTCTGGAATAAATTGTGAAATAACAGAATTTAATCAAATAAAATTTTGTAACAAATTATTATAAGCAATAATTATTAACCTGAAAAATCATACAAATTGAATTATCTTCCGAGAAAAAATACATGCTGCCGACGGGACACGAACCCACGACAAGAGCACTTGTCCGGTAAACAAAAGGTCGCGGGTTCGTGTCTCGTCGGCAGCATGTATTTTTTCTCGGAAGATTATTCAATTTGTATGATTTTTCAGGTTAATAATTATTGCTTATAATAATTTGTTACCATATTTGTGCTATGCATAAAAAATCTTGTCTTATAAAAACATTAGTTTATCATTTAAAAAAAAAAAAATACTTGAGCACGCCGGGATTTAAACCCGCGACCTCCAGATTCGTAGCCGAGGATCGTAACCACTCAACCACGGAGACCGTTTATTATATATAAGAAAATGATAGCGGTGAATTGACGCAGGTGACAATAATAAAAAAGTACTGTTTTTTTGTTGTCCATTTATTGTCTTAGAATTCTACGGGTCCTTTCCTATACCTGTCCCAGTCTGCTCAGTCGGTAGCTACGCCACTGATAAGTAGTATAATAATTTATAAGATTCTTCACTCGCGGTTTATGCGTGTTATTTCATGAATTAATGTTTTTGTTCACAGATCAAAATCCCTTGATTTGATTAATTTTAAATTGTAATGTTTACGGACATCACTGTTTCTTACGTCAGTTTTATTATCTTCCTGAAATAGTCGATTTGAGATGAAATGAAGTCATCAATTAATTTGGCTTCTCGATTCTGTTTATTTATGCATGATCTCTGGGCGATGACTATCTTTGACTACACTGATTATGCAGCAGCGTCAGCTGTGAATCATGTTAATTAATAAAGTTGATAAGTCACTCGAATGTGTGAAAGTAGGTGCGGATGTAAATAAACTGCTTTTAAAGGATGTCTGTCTGATAAAATTACCGTCTGGGAGTTCGTAAGCGCAAAAAAACCAATATGAACAAATTGATTTTTAATTTTAATTTTTTTATTTACTAACTAACTAACTAACCATCACGCCGTTTCCCCGCAGGGGTAGGCAGAGAGGATGGACCGCCAAACAACTCGATCTTGGCATACACTTCTTGCTTCATTCACATTTACACATCGTCTCATACATTCTCTTCTATTATTTCGACTTCTGACATGGCCCGACTCAAGTATTTGATTCACTTGATCGTGCCATAATGGCTATCAGGCACGTCCCGGCACTAACTTCTTCCATTCACATTCGCGAAATCATATATTCTCCCTTACACTCTCCTTTCTTCGTTCATTCGCTCTACATACCCAAACCATCTAAGCGTCCACTTTCTTTAATCTTTCTCACTACGCTTACATCAGCCTTGCATTCTTTACGAATCTCAACATTTTTTTACACGATCATACATGGTTTTTACCACACATTCGTCTCAGAGATCTCATTTCTACAGCATTCAGTCTACTTTCATCCTTCCTCTGCCAGTTCCATGCCTCACTGCCATACATCAAGGTTGGTATCAGCACTCCATTGTGGACTGCTAGCTTCGCTTCCATGGACAACTTTTGGTTTGCGCCAACCGCGTTCAGTCCTCCGTTAATGGAGTTTCCTGCATTCACCCTTCTTTCAATATCTCTATCAGTCTTTCCATCTCTCGTAAACATACTTCCCAAATACACAAACTCATCGACCTGCTCAAAGTATTCATCATTCACAACTATTTGCATACTGTTTTCGTACGCTCTCTTTCGAACACCATGACTTTGGACTTATTTACATTCATCATTAGCTCATTCTTCATACACACTTCGTTCATCCTAGATACGAGGGACTGTAGATCTTCCATACTGTTAGCAATCAGCACCGCATCATCAGCATACAACAGACAACATACTTGCAGACTACTCATTTTCACGCCCAGGCCCACCTCTTTCAATTCTTGCATAGAATTATCCATGTATAGATTGAATAACATTTTACAAAAATAAAATACAATGCAGAAAGTCCCGATAAACTACTTTTTTGTAGTTTGTCTAACGGGTGCTTGTTATGGAAAACTCTAAATTTGCAGTTAAGGTTACAATATAAATATATATATAAAAAAAAACATAAAAACATATGTAATAAAATAACTTAAGGCATAAATATTTCTCAAGAATCTTACTCAAAAATATTTAAAAAAAATAAAATAACATAAACGACAACAATAAATCGTAAATAAAATATTATTTCCTTATTATTTAATACAAATAGTTTATTTCAGCTGGCCAAGTTTTCAATATATTCATTAACTGATTAGTTTTAATACAGTTTTATTTTTATTTCAGCGGTAACATATTTAAACAGCTAGGAATCATGTGATCTAACGTTCTTTGTCCATATTTGTCTGTATGCTTAGGAGCAATTAATCATTAAAATTGAGACGAGTATTGTAAGTGTGCTCTAGTCTATTTGTATTAAATGTAGGGTTATTAATGTGCTGAAATACAATTTTGTACCACAGAATTGATCTTACTGAAAGAATTTTTAGATTCGGATAATATTTTAAGACTTTGATGGTGTAGATATGTAGAGTGGATGGATGCAGAAAGGAGTGTTAGAAGAATATATGATGCGCATGGATGGAAGAAGTTGTCAGGTATGTCCTAGCAAGACAGTGCAATCTGACCGCCACAACAATGGCATGTGCCTTGTCTATTTTGTAAAACATTTATAGGACGGTCAGAAAAAGTCATATTTCCGATTTGATTTTGGTAAGTGTAAATTTTTAAAAAATACCTAATAAATATTTTTCTACTTAAGAACATTATTTTGAATCGTATTGCGTAATGATGTCATTATTACTTCGAATTAATAAATAATCGCAGTACGACCTCCCTCTCTCCGTTAAGCGGTATACAAAACTTATTCGATGAAAAAAAAAAACACAAGAAATGACATAGATTTATACTCCTTTAATGGAAGCTATCTTCCCAACAAGCCCTCCATTGATATGCTTGGTGTAACCTTAAGTGACCAACTCAGGGGCTCAGCTATGGGGGTTCCATCGAAGCCAGAGTAAAGTTAGCCTCTCAGAAGCTGAGCGTATTGTACAGAGCCCGCAAATACTTTAATAGTACACAACTGCTGACCCCGTACAAATCTATAGTGGGCTCCACTGTAGAATTTGGCACTCACCTCTGGTCGGGAGCCTCAAAATATCTGAAAAAACCCTTGGCTCTTGACATTTGATAGATTCGCCTACCATGACAAACGGATTGCAATCTTTTGGGGAACAGACGTCAGGTGGGAATGCTGTCCTTATTCTATCGGTATTTTAATGGAAGATGCTCCGAGGAACTAGGGTCATTGATCCCTTCGGCACCGGTGCACAGTCGAGAAACACGCCAAACACGCATCCAACATTTGCACACGGTTGACATTAGTCACATGAGAATGGGTCGCTTCTACCACTCATTCTTGTGTTTAACAGCTCGTCTGTGGAATGATCTGCCGGCCTCTGTGTTTCCTCCCTCCTACAACATGGGTCTCTTCAAGACCCATGTTCACTCCTTCCTATCCTCTAAAAGACCCTCCACACAGCATCCCCAAAGATGATATACGCCTTGAGGGAAATTATTTCGCTCAACGCCTCCTGTGTGGAGTTACAAAAAAAAACCTAGACAGACAAGACTTAGAAAACTGTTCTAAAATTACTTTGCGCACTCGTAGATTATATCTCAAGAGATTTATGCCTTGGTTAATTATCACTCATAGAAAAATATTTAAATCACCGACTTTTCACTTTGACCGCAGGCGCCGCGACGCAGTTTATAAATACCCCCGCAAACAGTCGGCATTTCTAAGAAGTTCGCATAAAAATGTACATATTATTTTTAATTCGGTATTGTCAAATTGGAAGGATTCCAATATAGCTTCTAGGTCAAAGACTTGGGAAGATCGCGCGAGAAATTATATGGCTCGTAGCACGGAGGCTGTCAGCTGTTTAACTCACACATTAACTCTATTTATCTGAAGAATCGTCTTAATTAGTGATGCAACGAGTCTTGCTTTTCTGATTGATGATAATTCAATTAATATTAATTTGAATAGACTATTTAAGGTTAAATGAAATGTGATACGCTCTCACTGAGAGCGCTAATTCTAATATTTTTAAAGAAAACCCTTTTAGCACTTAATACTTTTAAATATTGAGTTGAATTGTTTGTTGGCGGGTGTACATACGGAATCCTTCAAGAAACTTATAAAAATACTGTATGTGTTAGTTTTACAATAATGCATTGTATTTTTATAAGTTTCTTGAAGGACTTGATATTTAAATCCACTGTAACAATTTATTCCATTTCATCTCCGCTAATAAACAATTCATTTCAATATTTGAAAGCATTACGGGTTAAAAATGTTTTAAAAATATTTTAATTAGCGGCATCTGTGAGCGCGTATTACGCTTCCTTTAGCTTTCATAAAAGAAACATATAACTCATTTAGTGTTTTCAAAAATGACCATCAGCATCACTTGGTTATGATTTTTGGTATTTTGTTTTCATTATTATTAACTTCGCTCTGAGGAGAATAATTTCCTTCATAGCCTATGTAATCTGAGGGGATGCTGTGTGTAGGCTCTTTTAAGAAGAGGAAGTTCTGGGAAGGAAAATGATATGAGGGGTGGGCATAGGAATCTGTGTCCAGGTGTGACGGACGTATTAATTGTTCCCTCACACTGTAGTGCAAGGCGATGGGTTCAGAGAGCCCGGCTGGGGAGGTCAAGGGGTCTCCATCAACTTTCCTCTCCTGACCCGGCCCATCACGCAGTGGGCAGACATATCCGCCGCCAAGACAAATGCAGCGAACCTCTTTTTTTATATGAATACCACACAAGAGTCCCAAACTGCTCGCAACCGTCTGGAGCCAGTGAGACTATGGCATTCCCAATTGGGGAATGTTGTGAGGCTGAAGGTATTGGGGAGGGGAAGGAGAAGGGAGGAGAGGAAAGGTGGTGAAAAGGGGAAATACCTGGCTATTCAGATCTGGTCACCAAACACGGCTAAAAGCCATTTCAAGCAACGTTTCAATTCTGAATGGTGGTCTTTCACCAGGGCGATACTGAGAGTATCTTCCACTCTCGAACGTGCGCAAATATATCATATATTATTTTTAGATGAATTAATTGTGAAACAACACAAATTAATTAAATAAAAATTACTTGCGCACGCCGGGATTTGAACCCGGGACCTTCGGATTCGTAGTCGAGAGCCTTACCCCTCGACCATGGAGGCCTTAGGGTGACTTATGGCAGAAGTCTTGTTGGCGGTAGGCATACTCGCCTCCTAAATTGAATAGGGTAGAATTAGACCTCCCATAAACTCTGTTAACGAAATTATAACTATTCCGGGTTTGCTTTGCCACTTATTAGAAACAGGCCATGGCTTCAATAAAGAAAAATCAAGTTTAAGCATTCTAATATATACCCATTTTAAATTGTGCGCATTTAAGAGTCTTAGGAATAAAAATAAAGGATGAATTTTGTTGACAAAAAAAAGCACCCTGTAAGTCACCTTTGCTAACCATGTTTCCTTATTTTTACTACTTCCATCTAAATCAACACCCCCACTTTCCCCACCTAACAATATCTAATTACTAATATATTTGTATTTTTTATTTTTAAGAATGACACGGAAGTGTCGAAATCGGTAGCAAATTATTAATAACAAATGTGTTAATTAAAACTCTTCAAAAAATAAATGCATAAAAATTGTTACGTGATTAATTCCCTTATTAAGACAAATAATTAGAATACCCCTTCCTCTACGCAAAATATGTGTTTTCACATCAATAATAAATTTGAAATTTTAGACGAAGCAAAATCTTAAATCTGCCTGAAAAATGATTTCTAAAGAATCAATTGAGAATTTACACCGAAAATGTTTCTAACTTAACAAATCTGAAATATTTATTTGGATAATCACAGTACGATTATACGATTATATAGATAATCGGCCATTACGACAACCTTACAGAGTTTTAAAACCAGCAGTTACGATGCGTCGGAATCGTAATCGTTGCATCTCCAGTCTTAATAAAATTAATTAAATCTGTGCCTTGGCCTTTAAACACGGTAGATATTTTATTGGTGCCATTCAAATTATCACCTGGTTTATTTCATTGTTTTTTTCATTCCCGACTGAAATGTCTGAGATGTCTCAACAGTTCAACGAAAAATATAATTAGAAAAAGCAATAACGAGGCGTTACGATTTGTAATTTAACACTTCTGTTGAGAATGGAAGGCATTTCTGGCTATCGTATATTTTTTAGTTCAAGCCTAATGCCAACATAATCAAATGACACCTTGATTTATGTAGAGAATGGATGATGCAGGCATCTAGTTATTTTTATATCCCTAGGTGGTTTCATGTGGTCAGCCATATCAGTCTTTGGGACCTTCAGGGTCTTAAGATCGAAAAAACGCCTTCATTTATTATTTGTTCTGTTTTCATTAGTGTTTAAGGCGCTCTTTATCCTTCTTTATCCCCCAACCTCATATTTTTTCCAGTGATAAAATAGTATTTTTCGCTATATATATATAATATCCACCCAAACACACCATCACCCAAAATAAACACTTTGCGGGTTGCTAACTCGAGAAATACTATGAATGATTTATCCGTAAATTGTATATGTGTAATCAGGAAAATGTACAAGATTTCAAAAGACAATAATCCTCAAACTGTAATTTAGGTAAAACATTAAAAATTGCTGTCACTGGATTTCAAACTGCACCTATTTTCAGACAATTTGGGATGGATTTCATAGAATTTTCAGAGTACAGTTTGAGGATTTTTGCCTTTTGAAACGTTATGCATTTTCCTAATTACCCGTATAGAATTTACAGATAAATCATGTGTGGTATTGCTTGAGTTAGCAACCTGCAGAGCGATGTTTAGGAGTGCTAAAAAATTCCAGAATAATTATTAAAGTTTTCCTAGAATTATTATAGCTATTGATTCAACGAACCCAGTTTACTGCAGTTGCCGTTAGTTTACTGGTACCAAGCATCGACAAATAGTTCCGGATCGCCTCATAAAGCCTCAGCTATGTGATAAACTATTACCAAACATGTACACTTTTCCCGAACTACGCATGAACAGTACATACATACAGTATAATATTACACTGTATGTAGCTACCTGCATAAGTATATTATTAACCAGTAACGGCACTATTCCAGCACTTAAATTCTACATAGACAATGGCCGTATTCTTCGAACATGATTTCATCACATGACACGACAACCTTGTATTTTGAATGAGTGCCTACTTCGATAATTAATAAATCAATTAGGAATAAGGTTTGCACTCAGTGGCGTAGCAATGGTCCTACGGTCCCCACGGTATGCTTTTCAAAATAATAAGTTAGGATAATATACGACGCGTAATTGAATGTCAGACGAAGACAGGGACATCCCGGGAAGACATGGCAAGATCAATTGTTTCAATATTTTGGAATCACTTATTTATCATTAACAGAATCTGTTATAAGGTATGGAATTACAGCCTGTGGATTTTCCTGTAAAACAAACATCAATCATGTTCAATCATTGCAAAATGCATTGGTTAAATTATTAGCGGATATAAGTTTATACGAACAAAGGCATAATATTCCATACTTTTAACAGTCTCAAAATTCTTTCAGTAAGATCAATTCTGTGGTGTAAAATTATATTTCAGCACATTAATAACCCTATATTTAATACAAATAGACTAGAGCACCCTTAGAATACTCGTATCAATTTTAATGAAGGATTAATGGTTCCTAAGCATACAAAAAAATATGGACAAAGAACTAGAAATAGATCACATGATTCCTAGTTGTTTAAATGTTACCCGTTGAAATAAAAATAAAAATAAAAATATAACCGTATTAAACTAAATAGTTAGTAAATATGTGCAAAACTTGGCCAGCTGATATAAGCTATTTGTATTAGATAATGAGGAAATATTATTTTATGTACCATTTGTTTTCGATTATGTTTTTCAATATTTTTGTAGAAATATTTTTGACTAAGATTCTTGTGAAATATTTATGCTTTAAGTTTGTTACATATGTTTTTTATGTTTTTATTTTATATATATATATTTTATAACCTTAACTGTAAATTTTGAGTTTTGAACAACAAGCTCCCGTTAGACAAACTACAAAAAAGTAGTCAATCGGGACTTTTAGCATTGTATTTTTTCTTTTCTAAAATGCAAATAAAAAAAATATATATACAGTGCTGTTTTTGTGAAACATCACTTCTTCTGCGCTTTAAAAAAACAATTAAAGCGGGCTACTTACAACAGACTATGTGAAACAATAAATATATAACAGTGCCGTCACATGGTAGTTAATAAATAATAATACTTAATACGGTTATAATTATTGTCCTAAATGATTTTAATGCGTAATGCATGTTCATTCAAATTCCTGTATATCAGTGGCGCGCAGTCCATAAAGGCTGAAAAGCAAATCATCAAAATAAATGAAAAGGTAATGAAAAAATACGACGATTTTTTTTTATCAAAATCATTCTTTTATATGAATTTCGCATTTCAGTTGTCCACAACAATTAGTGGAAGATGATAATAAAATTACCATATTCAAAAAATCATTGCACAATTAATACCAGAACTACAAAAAATACGCATTCTACCTTTGATCATAGGGAAATGCACGCCACTGCTGTGTATTATGTATAACACAAAGAATACTTTAGTACTCGTGGTCCCCTAGAACAAACTATCGATAAATGATTTATCGATAGTGTCGGTAACTTGTCATCGTTTCCAAGCAAGACTGCAGATCGTTAACAATAAAAAAAAATCAGTTCACATCGACTAAATATTGTTATTTTTGTTGTGGTGAACTGTTGTTTGGTCGTTGGTGATCTTCAGTCTTGCTCAGGAACGATAGCAAGTTACCGACATTATCGATAAAAACTTTATCAATTTTCTGTGCTAGTTAACGGATTTGTTACATAGTTAAAGTACCAAAATCACTTCGTCACAAAATCGAGATATTTTTTGTATGCAGTACGTGTATGATTAGATTCTTCGGTTGAAAGCTTAAATATTATAGAATAATAAAAAAAATGCATGGCCATAACAATCAGTGAAAGATGATAATAAAAGTGGCCATTATCAACGCTATTCAACGCTAAATTCATAATTCATGCTTACCCGAATTTTAACACACAGCCTACCTTTAGTTTTTTAATGTAAAAAGTACCCGTTGGGAAAACTAGTAAAAATCAGTGTATCGGGTCTTTTATTCTTTTTTGTTTTACTAATTTATTTTTTGAAATTTGAATTTTTTTTAAATCAAATAAAAAAATAGCATTGCACGCCACTGTTACACGCAAATTCCATAACAAAAACTAGGTACCGTAAGCCCTGAAGATTTTAAGAAACAAAAAAAATGACATGTTTAGTATTTTTTTTGTAAAATAAGAGGATCGTAAGAATTACGAAGCAAATTCAGATGTTTTTATGTTGTTATTTGTGTTTATAACTCGCGTAAGGAATGTTATTAAATTATTAAACTTCGCATATTGTATTGCTAAGGTTGTGAATAATTTAGTATTAACGTGATAACAATACAATATTAGTCATCATACAATAAATTAATTAAGTCGTCCTAACCCGCCGCCATTTTCTACGGCAGTTGATTGCCTCCATCTATAAAAATACCCATGTGTTTATGCTTTATGTCTATGTGCATTGTCTATGCGCTGTGTGTCCCATGTGATCCTAGGCGTAAAATAGTCCCCCATTAATGTTAAAAATGTCTATGTTGATTTCCCCAATTACGTAACCGGCGAGTCTAGTGTGGATTATGCCATTCGCGGCTGGTTTTTCAATTGGAGTTTCAAAATATTAGACAGGTAGGTACCTAACTTTTTTTTCATGTAAATTATTGAGGCTTCTGACTCACATGATGTTCATTTTTGCCCCTTTCTATTTTTAAATTATAAATGTAGTCTTTCACGTAAGAATTCACTTTAAAATATTTTCTAATTTACGTGTTCTAACAAATTTCATTATTCTTGATATAGCATAGAACTTACTTCAAGCTATTATATTCTGAACTTCCCACGTGTTTGAGGTCATCAATATTGTCACTCTCTGTTGTTCATATTTAATGGATCCGTTAAAATGTGTTTTATGTCTTCAATTTCTTCACACTTCAAGCACATTGGAGAATCAGAGAGGCCAATCATAATATTCTTTCTATTAGTGCATGTCCGGATCTATACCTAATCTTTTTTTGATGAATTCAATACGCGATAAACTATTTAATATTAGTATCTGTACATTGAACGGCGTCAAAATTCAATACCAACAACCCGGGTGTACATGTATAATGTATTTGTACTTTACCCGCCTCGTTAGACGATGGCGGTTCCCAACTTTTTTGAGCTCATTGTTCACTTTTCCACTATATTTTTCTTCAACGCCCCCACCCACCAATATTATATAAAGAACATTTCATCACGTACCCCTATCAAACGAAACCCATCCAAAATATTAATTAAAACGAGTATAAAGAATGCACCGGAGGCGAAAATTTTGCAGGCCCAGGGACGAACCAATAAGTGCTGTTGGTTCTATCTTTCGAAAGTCACATTACAAAGAAAAAAATGTAATTTTTGGGCGTACACGTGTAATGAAAAATACAAAAATAGTATTTTCCATTGTACATGTACGTTACTCGCCACATTAGACAAAGTCTGTTTAGAAAAATTAGAAGTTAGCTAACTAAAAATGTCTTTGAAATATGAAGTGTATTTGTAAATATATTTTTGAGATAAATCAACAAAATAAATCAACGTGCTTTTTCAAAAAAAATATTCCATTTCATTGTATTGCATGTATATATTTGTACCCACCAATTTTTTCGATTAAGAGGAACGGCTGCGCGGTCTGTTTCATAAAAAACTTATTTTTCGATTTGAGGCCAAAATACTCACCTGAACCTAATGATCTCTTTTTTCATCAAAAAGTATAGTAAATATCTAGTTAAATCACCGTAAGCTCCCAAATAATTGTTAAAGGTGCCTTTAAAATCAATTCCTTTAATGGCCCATATTTCATAATGTAAAACAAAAGTAAATAAAATACTTCTCATCCGTACTAGATATTTACTAAAACTTTAATTAAAAAAAATATACATCATTCAGTTTGAATGGGTATTTTGGCCTCTAATCCTAAATTAAGTTATGTATGAAACAGGCAGCACAGCCGCTCCTCTTAATAAAAAAATTCACTGTTGTTATTTTGATCGCTATCGTACTTTTATTGATTGTATAGTCGTGTTCGTAATCGGTAATCGTTACAAAAGGAACATTTTATTGTCGTCATAATTCACAATCATTTCGGAGCTGTTTATTGTATAAACTAAATGTACCCCATAACATTACGTAAGTTTTATTTGTAACATAACAAAACATATTGCCAATCTTCGATTAATAAAGAAGTCTTAAACTAAAGTAGGCATCATTCTTAGGTTCTTCAGCTAGCGGATCTAAAAGCATTATTGTTACTGCGGGTTATTGCACTGGCTAATCCGAATATTATTATGAATTCCCGATAACGCACTCGTTTATCAAGCCAAAGTATCGGGTTGAGATTAGCTTTCTTATAAACATGTCGCCATGTTGTATCAAGAACTTCTTGGGTTTGATAAAAGGGCGTTGTTTCGTAATATAATCCAGTGTGATTTATTTGAATCCGCCTAACTCAATCCGTTACTGAAAGAAGGATTATTTATACGTGCATTAGACATGAAGTCTTGAGAAAATATAAATTTATTTTGATAGAAAGCAGTCACTTTGTGGTTAGACATATTTAATGAAAATAAAACAATAACTTTGTTTATAACCACGAGAATTTTATTTAATTTTATTACGACCGACCGGTTTCGCTTAACATAAGCATCTTCAGGGTACAAAAATTAATAAATTAAACTGACAGTTTAATTTTTGTACCCTGAAGATGCTTATGTTAAGCGAAACCGGTCGGTCGTAATAAAATTAAATAAAATTCTCGTGGTTATAAACAAAGTTATTGTTTTATTTTCATATAAATTTATGATTTCTTCAACAGAATGGAATTCAATTTGTGACGTCATTATTAAAAAAAAATGTATTCACCACTTTATTAATATACACAGATATCAATATATTTCGACAGCGATGCTTTCTTCATGAGGAATATAGAAAATATTAAAAAAAATTATAATGTGAAGTATAGATAAATGATAAACATATTATTGTGTTTTATGTTTATCATTTGTCTATACTTAACATTATTATTTTTTAGTATTCTATATATTCCTGATGAAGAAAGCATCGCTTTCGAAACATGTAGATATCTGTGTATATTAATAAAGTGGTGAATATAAAGAATTTTTAAATTAATTTATAAATATTAATTTAGTTATCTATAGTAACTATTCCATAGTATTGTAGGTACCTATCATTGTTCCGTCATTCTTTTTTTGGTCTATACCCCGAGAACGTCCCCGAGTCTAAATCAGAGGATCGCAATTTTTTTGGGCTCATTGCCCAATAAGACAGAACCCATCCAATATATCAATTATAGCGCGTACAAAGAATACACCGCAGGCAAAAAATTTACCAGGCCCAAGGACAAACCAATAAGTGCTGTTGGTTCTTATCGTTCGAAAGTGACATTACAAAGATTTTTTTTGTAATTTTATGAAATGGAAACCTTTAAATTGCTTCAAACATAGATCTCAATAAAAAGCGCTGAACTATCTCCAGTGTTTATAAAGAAGTAAGTGCACAATGTGTGTCTATCGCTCAAAATCAAATAAAATTACCCCCAATGTACTTTCAACTCTTGATCGCTTCACAGGCGACTTAAATCGGCTACTGGTGGGGTGGGCGAAATTGCCCACGTTGGGAATCACTGGTTTAAATCTGATGATATACAAATTTTGGGTTAAAAAATATTTGATAAAATTTCGGAAACTATTTTTTTTTAGTTAGAAATATGATATTATTAAATAATATAATATATGTAACACACTAATCCAAAAATTAAAAAAAATACGTAATTCTTATTTTCAGTACATTATAATGAATTTAAACCGCCGTTCTTACTAAGTTTCTTATTGGTGGTAGTGGCGTGCAGCCCATAGAGGCTGAAAAGCTGCGTTTACCTTGAGAAAATGGAACGTAAAAAATAATTGTGTATTTTTCTATAACGTAAGTTTCTTCACAACCGTTCAACCCTAATAAAATTCCTTAGATAGTATTACATACATATCAAAGGGGATAAATTTGCTGAAGTCACTCTTAAAAAATAATCCCTTTTTTATATATTTTTATTGATATCGAATACATTTTAATTCAATTTACAATTTCCCACTTCTCTTTTAGCCAATGCTTGTGCTATGTTGCCCTATATTACACAATTTTCATTGCAAAATATTCAATGTCATGTAATTACAATCGAATAGACTACAGCCTACCCTTGGTCACAGAGCAATGCACGCCAATGGTTGGTGGTCATCATAGTCGCCTTCCAAGCAGTTGATCAGGGTTCAATTCTCGAATTTAAATATTTTTTTAATTGAATTTACTGTTTTTACGATATTTAATATTGAAAAACCAACCCTACATTTTATTACAATGACGCACAGGAGGGACATCTCTGCGACTTCGGTACAACGTCCAACAGATGAATATTGTAAACAAGAAATTTAATATTTTTACTGTAAATAAATTTCATATCTTTTGCATGCGTTTTCAACAATTTCATTCGGAATCATTTCCTACCATTTATTCTCGTATTAAATTGCCATTTTATAAATCTTTAATTCATTACGTTTACCTTTTAAAAAATTTTGCTTTTTTAATTAATATGAATATACATAATTGTGTATATAGAATATAATCGACGTAAAACGAGCCATATTTTTATATATGTATGTAACATTTAATTAAAATAATATTAGAGATCTATGTATCAATACATATATTAGTGGTGGGCGAAGCGGCTCGGTTTAGTGATCCGGATCACTAAATCAACTCTCTGTAAAGATAATCCACGTTTTAAGGACGTCTTTAGGAGGGCCAAGGGAGCGAGGTGCAGGGCATGGTGCGGGGGGACGTTCAATCGAGCCGGATCACCGAACCGGTAGACTACAGAGAGCTGATTTACTGACCCGGCTCACTAAACCGAGCCGCTTCGCCCACCACTAATGTATATTCATCGATATGTTTATGTTTATGGTATGATACCTGATGATAAGAACTGTGTTGATACATAGATCTCTAATATTATTTTAATGAAGTGTTACATACGTAATGGCCGTATATAGATAATTCTTATCTTCGATGAATGGATATGAATGACATGCAAAACATACGCTTTTAAGTATCTACGTACTTATTGCTACAACGGCATCAGATTTTTTTAAAACAATTAATTACCTTCAACGTGAAAGATGGGCTCAGTATCGCCTTGGATAGAGACAACACTATTTAGAATGAAAACTTTCCTTGAGATAGGTTCAGCAATCGACCGCCACAATACGGAAATGCGTTTAGTCTGGTGGTTGTAAAATACAAACTCTTATGAGTTGAGTGGTTACGGTCTTCGGCTACGAATCCGGAGGTCGCGGGTTCAAATCTCGAGTGCTCAAGTAAATTTTATTTGATTAATTTATGTTATTTCACAAAAAAATAAAAATTATATACTCGTATATAGTATATTTGCGGCACGATTCAGAATGGTTACTTTCAGTATCGCCTTGGTGAAATACCAGCATTCAGAATCGAAAAGTTGGATGAGATGACTTTAGTCGTGTTTGGTGACTATATCTGAATAGCTAGGTACTTCCCCACCTTTCTCTTCCCCATCTTCTTCCCTACTCCCATTACCTTCATCCACACAACATACCCTAATAGGGGATGCCACAGTTTCACTGGCTTCAGACGATTGGGAGCAGTTGACGTCTTGAGCGGTACTAACATTAAAAAAATGAATAAAGAAAAAAAGAATAATGTACATTTTTTTTTAATCTGCCTGATCTGATTCTTCATAGAATAATTCAGAAAAAAACTAAAATTCTCGTTAGGGAGTGCCATAGTTGCACTTACTACGAGCAATTGTAACTAGAGCGTGATATAAAAAAAAATTATTCAGTTTCGGAAATCATTGTACATGATCTGATAAAATGTTATACAATGCTTCTTCGTTTGTAAGAATGAATGAAAACATAATTACAGAACTTAAGGTGATTTTTCACAAAAACGGCGTTGCAAAATTAGCCAATTATTATTATTTCCTTTTTTATTCCAGCGTGGTTTTGTTTTTTTACAATAAGCAAATTAACACAACCCGCCATATCATATCAAGTAATACACAAAATATACAATATAAAATTACATAAATAAACAATTAGATAAATTGATGAAGATAAATAAATTGTATATAACAGTAATAATATTGATAAAAAAATAGTATGTCACAGTCATATCGCACAAAAGAATCGCGAACAATAAAACAAAATAATTTCAAACAACATTAACTCGTTTTTGAAAGTGGAACGCGTAAAAATAAAACAAAGTCTGCATTCGAGTAAAGTTTCGTGCCCCCGCCCCTGCGGCGGACGTCGGGCACCGAGCGTGGCGCGTGCGCGGTGACGTCACGCGCGGCGGCCGCGAGCAGAAGGCGCGCACCGCTCCGTGCCCAGACTGCCCAGTCCTCCGCGCGAACTCCGCCAATCCCACGCGCGCCTCTCGAGCCGGGCCCGCGCGCCGGAAACGAACGAATCCGAACACACACGAACACGCACGAACGCGATAAGGGCGGGAAAAGGTTTGACTTTCGAGCAGACACCCCTGCAACTGTCAACATTTTTACCCGCGAAACAAACCCGAGTCAACACCTCATACTTTATTCATTTAAACTTTAATCCGTGATAATTTTCATTAAAAGTTTTAACATATAGTCAAAAGTTTTAATATCGAACCATAATTTTAATTAAGTACGTACCCAGCACTACCTAGTACTCCAACATAAAAGTTTTCATAGTTTTAAATCCGTTTCAAATAATAGTGAATAAAATTGTGTTATTGGTGTTTCGAATTAAAGTGCACGTCATAATTTAGAATAGTGTGAAGTTTGTCTGTTTTTTAGCAGTTGCTCTCAAAGAAAATTAGGCTGTTTCAGTGTACTTAACAGAGAAGACTTGATACGTCGTCTTTTCGTTAGTGACGCGTGATGTTTCAGTTTAGAGTAGGTACTATTTGAGTTTTTCAAACTATCTGAGCATTTAAATATTTTTGCGCAATATTAAAATACTTTTCTGCAGAGTGCAACTTGTGCAGCTTAGTGAAAAATATTGATTACAGTGTTTAGTGAAACAAACAATAATTAAGCGGTTTAGGTTAGAGTGAATCGTTCTATAGAGGTGGTCATGTAAACGTTAGCTAGTCTTTTTTTTTTAAATGTGAAAAATTGTTAAAAACATCTGAAAACAACGCCGTCTTACGTAAATAATAATAATAATAATAATAATAATTGGATGATTTGTATAGCGCCGTTTTTGTACAAATATTACTACCTATTCTTTCTCTAATTAAATTTATCTAAGTAAAGGAGTGGAAAATATAAAATTTAACTTATAATTGCAAAAATAGTAAATTTCACGCACTAAGAAAATGGTTGTGAAATCAATTGAATTGTTATGGAGAATACTTCTTATTCGTTTTTATTATAGTCCTGTAGTCCACCATATTATAAAAAATAGTAACAGTGCTCTGTCGGCGTCGTTAGATTTTAACATTTGTAAAAAAAGGGACTAACCTTTTTCTTGGAGGGTCCTTTGAAGTGTATTATTAATTTGAGAAACGAATGTATTTAATATGTACATACGTCCTTTACACGCATCCCCACTTTGAATAATGCTCTACGACTGACGTAAGATGAAATTCTTTTTAATAACCCGATTTACGATTTTCAAAAAGACAGCTGTCGTCTTTTTCTTCATTTTTGAAGTTATGATAGAATTATATTTTGCGGTTATTTTTTTGCTCGTAGGTAGGTGCTTAAGTAGTTCATATCATTGACAACCTTACCAGCTCTTAAGCCTATTAGAAACAAAAATCGTATTTTATGAAGGCTTATTTGTGGAATAATTCAAATCTAATCCCATAATTAATGTATCTACCTTTATATTATTAGTCTCGTGAATTTCAAGTCAATCTCTTTTGCTAGCTAGACGGTCTCCATGGTCGAGGGGTAAGGCTCTCGACTACGAATCCGAAGGTCGCGGGTTCGAATCCCGGCGTGTTCAAGTAAATTTTATTTAATTAATTTGCGTTGTTTCACAATTAATTATTTAAAAATAATATATAGTATATTTGCGCACGTTCCAGAGTGGAAAATATCGCCCTGGTGAAAGACCACCGTTCGGAATTGAAACGTTGCTTGAAATGGCTTTTAGCCGTGTTTGGTGACCAGATCTGAATAGCCAGGTATTTCCCCATCAATTGCGGATGCCTTAGTCTCACTGGCTCCAGACAGTTGGGAGCAGTTGAGACACTTGTGAGGTATTCATGTAAAAAAAAGCTAATCTAATTATTGATGAAATGCGATTGTAATTTAAAAATAATGTGTTACTCTGTATCACTCCCACTTTGTATCTACCACTTCAACAAGTTTCTTTCTGAGAAGTTTAAAAATTAGTTGAATGACAGTTGACCTGTGTGCAAAATGCTAATTCTTGTGGAATTTTTAGATGCGCATTATTATTATCATTACTCGTAGAAATAGATAGACCCAAACAAAATAGTAAATTTACAATTCTCACGCTTGTCGTGATATTTTGACACGTAGACAACACGGCGGTGAAGTGACAATGACCGTCTATTAGCTGGTCAGCTTATTTTGCCGTTCATCGATCATCGCAAAATTAAAAATATCATTAGCTAATTTAATAAGATATCAGAGGTCATTGTATCATTCAAACTTATTTCGTAGATACAATGCCTTCGCATCAATACCGATTATTTCCATTTATTTTAATAACTTGTTGAAGCTTATGAACATCATCGTAATATTCAATCATTGAAAAAGGCAATATTAACCTATCCCAAATCAGTCGCATCTGGGAATCCCACCCAGGACCTCTCTAACCGCTCTACCAACTGAGCTAATGAAACCCGTTATTATTACCCTTCATTAAATCTCATATTATTGGCTGCTATCTTTAGGATGATTACAAAGTTTTACCCGAATATAATTGCAATCTAGATATGGGTTTTAATGGAGGATAATTTTGACAAGTTGAGGTACGATATCGATGAAGATGGCGTAAAGTGAGCCGGTCTCATTATCTCATTTGGCAGAGCGGCTGTACCGGTAATACGGGGGTTCTGGGTTCGATTACCAGATGCGATGTTTCGTGTTTTATTTAGGATTGGTTAATATTATATTTTTCAATAAATAAACCTATAAATTCACTTTATTAACCATGTTGTTCAGCAAATCGATAAAATTAATAAAAATAGATTTGTTAAGTGCCCTTGAGGTGATGTTCCTTACTAAACGGCGCTATAAAAATAATAATACAGTGTGAAGTACAACTGCTGCGGAATTAAAATACAAATATTGCACATTTTTTGTTGTCGTGTTTATTTTAAAGTTTTTCAGTACAAAATATTTTTTTATAATTTCTTCAAACGATTGGTATTCACTTTGTATTAATAAATGAATTAAATAATATACTTAGTATTCACCACTTTATAAATATACATTGATATCTATCTACATGTTTCGAAAGCGATGCTTTCATCGTCAGAAATATATGAATGCTGTGTTATATTTAAATCTCCTTTTAAAAACTTAATGTAAATAAAATTTAATAATGTTATTATTAAGTTCTGCAAGTATTTTTAGTTTTTATTATTGTGGCAGCTGTTTCGTTTTTCAAACTGTTTGAAAATGGCCTTAAACGCCGAAACAGCTGTCACAATAATAAAAACTAAAAATGCTTGCAGAACTTGATAATAACATTATTAAATTTGATTTACATTAATTTTATAAAAGAATTAAATGGAGTTCTACGAATTAAACACATAAACAATTAATATATATATAAATCTGTATTCATTTATTCCTGACGATGAAAGCATCGCTTTCGAAACATGTAGATAGATATCAAAATATATTTATAAAGTGGGGAATACTAGTATTTATATATATTTTTGTTTTATTATATTATTATTAATACTAAGTATATTTTTAAATTCATATAAAATATGTTTCATTGAACTGTTCATTCCGAAAGCATTGTGAACTGTTTTTTGTGTCGTAATTGTTCAATTGCTACAGTTTTTGCCTTCGCAAGGCGAAACATCTATTTCAACCGTAAAGATAAAAAAAATCATTGCAATTTGATAAACAAACAAACAATAAGTCCGTTGAATGTTTGCCATGAGAGAAAAATAAACATAGAGATAAGGAAAATTATGAAAAGACGTATAGAGAAAAATAAAATTCAGATAAGAATTGCCCTTCAGCGTGTGTGCCGGAGCGGCCAGCACTATGCAAATTGGGAATATTGCACATTGCGATGACTTTTAATTTTAAAATGCATACACGTTAAACCGTTTTATTTTATTTAATGGCGAGTCGGGATTGCGAAAACGCACGGTGTTCATGTGTCGATGCTATTTTGAGATAAGCAAAGTCATTGACTCATTGCCGAAACATAAACTTTATTAACCTGACATTTATGAGCAGTCAGATGAAAGGAAAGTAATGGATGTTATGGAATGGAAAATGAACGATTTTGTTTTAAAAAACTAAAAACTAAATAATAAAAAAAAAATAAAAAAAAGTTGTTTGAAACAATGTTAACCTTTCAATTATGAAAATAGGACAGGTTTTTAAAATAATATTATCTATGATGCTATTAGAATTGTAAACAAATTTGTCCTCAAATTAATTAAAAAAAAATTAACCATTGAAGAAGATAATATTGACACATCCCAAATGAACCACGAAACCGAAAAAACAACAGAAATTAAAAAGATTTCAGTCGCATCTGGGACTCGAACCCAGGACCTCTACCTATTCGGGGTAACCGCTTAACCAACTTAGCTGATTGCAAAGTTTCATCTCAATAAGGATAGCAGCCAATAATATGGGATTTATAAAAAAATGGAGGATAATATTAACAAATCTTGAACATGAAGTATGATATCGGTGTAAACGGCGTAAATTGAACTGGTCTCATTAGCTAAGTTGGTTAAGTGGTTACCCCGGATAGGTAGAGGTCCTGGGTTCGAGTCCCAGATGCGACTGAAATCTTTTTAATTTCTGTTGTTTTTTCGGTTTCGTGGTTTATTTGGGATGTGTTAATATTATCTTCTTCAATGATTAAATATTACAATGAGGTTTACAAACTTCAATAAGTTATAAAAAATAAATTTAATTAAAAATTACTTTGTAATCACCACTTTATTAATATATACATATCAACATGTTTCGAAAGCGATGCTTTCCTCATCGGGAATATACACAATACTAAAAAACAGTGATGTTAGAATAGACAAATTATAAACATAAACAAAAATTGATTAAGGTAGGTAAGTAATTAATCAAAGATGTTAATAAAAAAATAAAATAAAACATTGAATAACAAATTTACATTAGAAATTAAAAAAAAGATTTTAATTAATATGAAAATAAATTCAAGAGATAACTATTTAATTTTTTTTTATTAATTATATTTAATTGAATAATAACACTTTTAATTGAGGAAAGCATCGCTTTTGAAACGTGTTGATACGTATATATTAATAAGTAATTTTTAATTCATTTATTAATAATGACGCCACAAAGTGAATGCCAATCTTTTGAAGAAATTATAAAATTTGTCCTTTTTGAAATGGACATGAAAGGCGACTAAAGACTTTCTATTAATATGTAGTTCATTTGTCAGTGAAACCACCATGATTTGACAATGTACCCATTTCCAAGGCGAAACAACTATCAATATAAAGAATACGTATACACCTATACAGCAGATCTTTAAAATCGTATATGAATTACATAAATATTTTCATTTAAAGTTTGTTAACGTGTGATGGAAAGTTATTGAAGGAAATCCTAAATTTTCGTGTTCCATTTAATAAAACTAAATTAGCTATAAAGAAACTAATTAATAATTTGAAATGGAGCTCCGCATAACGAACACAAAAAATAATTTTAATTAAATTACAGTTCTATGAAAGAAACACAAAAAATAAAAACAACGATCATTATAAACACTGTTCTCCGAGTATTCGGCTGTTTTTCACATGTATGAAACTCCTTTGTGTGCCAGTTCACTGGTTTTTCTAGTTGTAGTTTGTAAAATGATGAACTTCATGTGACGGCACAGTGACACTGTTCCGCGTGGCTGCCCGGGAATTACACTAGTCCAAACATCCTGCACAATGGGCGCGTGATTCGCTTAGATCTGTCTTGCTCAGCTGCCTCTGCCTCTAGTCTAGCTCCGTCAGATCCCCGTCTGGCCCCCGTGTCTAGAGTCTGGACCGGGAGCCGAGGAAAAATGGAGTCTGAGAATGTGTTATAGTTGATTTGGACCATCTAGCTCTCATAATTCGTTTATAATCTGTGACTTCCTCAGCCGTTTCTAATTAACTTAATAGTATGTCGGTGTATTATTTTTGCTTTACAAACAAATCAGGAAAATAAAACCATTCTAAATGACCAAAAATACTTGCCAAATTATAATTACATAATTAGCTAGTGTTGTAAACATAGAATAGAATACTTATTAATGTCACCTTGATTTGACCACAACATTCAATAAAATAACTGAGTATAAAAAGAGGTTTATATTTCACAAATTATTGATTTCAGCGTTAAACGTATGGTTATTATAATTTTAATTGAGTAAAACACGTTTTAATTATAAAAGGTCATCACTCGCAAAAGCAGTCTTCAGAATTTATTTGTCACCAACAGAAGAGCAGAAATCCAGTGGTCCGTGTTTTAAAACAAAGTTTATGAACAATCAGTTGCAGTTGCAGTGGTTTAAGATAACTTGGTCTATATTGGATCGATTGGAGATAGCGGACATCATCCCTTAAGCTGTTGCGTGCCAAGAGGAGGAAAGCGCGAAGGGCGGAAAGGGAGATGGGGAACCAGTGGTGTACCGGCCGACCGCCCAAGGCTGCACAAACTTCGCGCAACGAAGACCCCTACACGCCGGGCAGTCAAGAAACGCCCCTCAACAATAACAAAGAAGAAACACACCCCTTTAAAGAAGTGAGCCACGAATTAGAAGCCATCAAAGAATCTGCAGAATCAATACTTGATGAAGATCCAAAAGATATATCAAATAATAATGTGAACGGACTTGCGAAGAGCTCTGAGGAAATAGGTACAAGGGATGAAGTAGATACACTAGAAATATCCCCAATCATTGTAAGCAAAGAAACTACAATCAAAGTAGAAAGAAATACGTCCTGTGAAGACTTTCCTCGAGTGGTGACGGTCGTGAAGTCCATCCTCGATGAACCGAAAAATATTGCTGAAGAGCAAGGGTCGGGGAGGTCAAAGTTGAATGATGCAACACCTGTTCTCGGCTACGGAATACCTGCTAATGGAAGACCCTTACGTCATCTGATGACCAACCAGTACAAGTACTCCAAGGTATGATTTTATATTTTATTGACTTTTACTATGTGTTAATGCAATTATAAGTTCAGATTTATCACTAATAACTAAGTGGTATTATTGCTTTGCGCTTAAACCCAGTTTTATATGAGTAAAAACTAAGTTAACCTACAGACGTTTTCGGTTACCCAAAATCCATTGTCTAAAATTACGATTCACGTACCTTTAAGAGTGAAATACTATTTAAGCTCTACACCTGATATTGCTCCCGTAGTTTTCTAACGACGTCTATGAATAAACATATAGAAAATACAAGATCCTAGAAAAACAACAAACAAATTCAAAATAGCGATAATAATTAATACAAATTAAATAAATTTCAACAAATCCAATACAAAATGAGTAATATATTTAACAGGGTTCGAAGGATAAATATAACGATATGTATCACGATGTACACCGTGATATTTTTTGCAGATAGAATATATTAATGATGTTTATAATTTTGTAGGTGTCTTTATAACGATATGTATCACGATGTACACCGTGATATTTTTTGCAGATAGAATATATTAATGATGTTTATAATTTTGTAGGTGTCTTTATAACGATATGTATCACGATGTACACCGTGATATTTTTTGCAGATAGAATATATTAATGATGTTTATAATTTTGTAGGTGTCTTTATAACGATATGTATCACGATGTACACCGTGATATTTTTTGCAGATAGAATATATTAATGATGTTTATAATTTTGTAGGTGTCTTTATAACGATATGTATCACGATGTACACCGTGATATTTTTTGCAGATAGAATATATTAATGATGTTTATAATTTTGTAGGTGTCTTTATAATGATATGTATCACGATGTACACCGTGATATTTTTTGCAGATATAATATATTAATGATGTTTATAATTTTGTAGGTGTCTTTATAACGATATGTATCACGATGTACACCGTGATATTTTTTGCAGACATAATATATTAATGATGTTTATAATTTTGTAGGTGTCTTTATAACGATATGTATCACGATGTACACCGTGATATTTTTTGCAGATATAATATATTAATGATGTTTATAATTTTGTAGGTGTCTTTATAACGATATGTATCACGATGTACACCGTGATATTTTTTGCAGATAGAATATATTAATGATGTTTATAATTTTGTAGGTGTCTTTATAACGATATGTATCACGATGTACACCGTGATATTTTTTGCAGATAGAATATATTAATGATGTTTATAATTTTGTAGGTGTCTTTGTTTTTCCGGGATATTTTCGCTTCTTTCCGTGTTTAACTTTACTAGAATTCCGGGATCCCGTCAAATCGCGTGTTGTATGTTTGGAACTCATTTTAAAAAGAAATTGCCCTTGGTATGGTGAAAACTTCGTTTCACTTTGTGAACAATTAAGTGCTTATGCAGCAACAGCAACTCTAGAGAGATACTTTTCATCCTTATTTAAATAGGATTTTTTTATTATTATTTCTTTATTAAACAAGTATCTTCATGCATTGTGTTCCCTAGAGTTAAGAAACTCATTGTGGGAACCTGAAGTACATTTTTTAGAAATAATATAACGTCTATTTTCCTTTAGAAAATAATTATCACTATTTGCGAATAATGTCTCTGATATGCGAAGAATGTTTTCATGAAATAGCTCAAAAGTAAAAAAAAAAAACGAGTAAACTTAATTTTCACCTCACAAGAGCGAACCAAAGTGACGTTATGAATATTCCAAAATTTAAAACTGCTTTTGAACAAAGAAATTACAAATATCTCTCCACTAAGCTATATACTTCTCTTCCACTGGCCATAAAAAAAAAACAAAAAGGCAAATAATTTCAAAAATCAAATCAAAACCTGGCTCAAATAAATAAAAGAAGAGGAGTAATCTAGCATCCCGAAATGAACTTCGTAGGAGCTTAAAAACAATCAGTTTTAAATATAACACAGTATGCCTCTGCACAGGAACCTTTGCAGCTTTGTAAAATTTTGTAAACTAAATAGAATAAAAAATTATTGAAATATTTTTTTAATTTTATTTTTTATTCCGATATTTTGATATTTATACACCCACATATGGTTATATTTTTAAAATCTGACATTTATTGAGGTTTCTACACATTATATTCACTACATTGCAAAAATCATATAAGATACATTATTTTAGTCGTTGTGCAATGAATATCTAAACATATCCCACAAATTGGCCATAAATATTTCAATCTTGGCATGGCAGAGTGCATTCGATGGTTACTTTTAGAACTATTACATTGAAAAATTCACGATGCCTTGGATGACGTAATGGTAGTTACTTTTAAATTTTTATTGCGAGTAATTTATTAACTATCAATTATTATCCAAGATTCTATACGCCAAAAAACAAGGTCAGACAACTACTCGTATGTGTAAATTTATAGTCCTTAGTTACTTTATGGAATTGTTACGAAAAATAAGGTTTTCATTTAATTTATTAAGCGAAGAAATTTATTTCGAACTCTTTCAATTGCTTTTGCATGCATATTGTAATAAGGAACTCCAGTCCATTTATAAAAAAAATTATCAATAATGAAGTCGAACTTAAATACCAGTATATTAGTTTTTTTTTCTAAGCTAGTTTTCATGGTTAAAATAATTTTCAAAGTTTCAGTTTTTCAAAGCCCGCCAAAACGCTCCAAATCTATGGCCGGTCGGTTTTGATTAGTTTTGAGGTTAGAATGTCAAATGTCAAAACAAGGATGAGCTTTACCGTACATAATTTTATATTCTACCTTTTTAGAAACTTTAACTCCAATAATAATAATGGTATTGAGCATTAACATTATCATAATATTCGTCTTAATAATTGGTTTGCTTATGAATACTCTAATTTTTCTCATTAATAATAGTTTTTCATATTGAACAACAATTATAGAGCTTAAAGTCACCCAAATTAAGTTTAAATTTGGCTAAAACTAAAAAACTACATGTTTTAAATACAAAACAAAACCGATTTTTTTTCTTCATACTAATCCAAAAACAGAATGCGCACGTGACGTCAGATGTTTCAAATGCAATGGCACCAACGTAACAAGGTGTTTCGATGATTTTTTATTCTACGTATAAATATATATAATGAAAGTTATATATTCAGAATCGGCGTTTGCTGATCTTTATGAATACATATTTTTAAAGCCATTATATTTGTCACTGGAGTTCCTTATTTGGCGACCAGAAACGAGAATTTATTGTATTCACGTTGTCTACTTGCAAATGAGAAGGAGGTATTCACAATCAATAGTTTTATGTGACCTTGTATTTAATCAGCGCTTAAAATAACTGTTCAATCTTTTATAACATCAAAATAATAGTATTTCATTGGTCACCAGCTATATTTATTGAATATCACGTATACCGCGTTTTACACATTTTTTTATTTAATATATTTTCTTTCGAACAAGTAAATCAAATAGTGTCCAGGATAGTTCTTCCACGCCCCTGGAAAGTTTTATTTTGTCATTTACGAGGGTCTCATATCAATGTAATGACTTCATAAAAACACTTTATGATTTTTATCTGAAGGTTAACAGTTTATACGAGTATCTCGTATGGGATTGAGTGAAACTACGGACACCTACCTCAATTATATGAATAGGTAATTTATGCTGTGTTTAATGCCGTCTTAATTCTCGACAGTTCTATTAGCAGCTGATAATATTGAATACTTCCGTTTTACTAATGCTAGATAAAAAATAAATATTTTTATGATAAACGAGTTTTATCTCATTTACACATGACCCCAAATATAAAGATAGGTTATGTTTTAAAATTACTTTTGTTGAGGCGACCAAAGGGGGAGGGGTAATTAAAGGTTTTACAGGAGGAACCGAGCGGTTCACTGGAAAAATGTCTAGAATGTGATAAATTTACGTAGTTATTCAATATACTAGAATTAATATTTAGAAATTTTCTAATTTGTGCATCTAAATTATATATTTTTTTGTCTGGTAATAATTCTTTATGGAATTACATTAAAACATAATAATTTAATCACTTCATTATGTACCATGCTCTACTTTATTATTTAGTGTTCTTGGTGATACCGGTTTGTTCGCAAATCTATGAGTGGAGCAAAGTTATAAAGTTCCTAATTACAATATATTAGGGAAATTAATTGCGAAATTTTACTAGCTAAACTAACTAACTACCCATCACTCCGTTTCCACGCAGGGGTAGGCAGAGAGGACGGACCGCCAAGCATTTCGATCTTGGCATACTCTTCTTGCTTCATTCTCATTCATACATTCTTTTTTGTTATTTTGATTTCTGACATCCGACTCAAGTATTTATTTATTCTTAAATTTAAAAAACAAAAACAAAAACATTAACCACTCATCTCACCAGGGCAGTCCTGTGGTGAGATGAGCGGCATAACATTAGCCACTCATCTCACCAGGGCAGTCCTGTGGTGAGATGAGCGGCTTTACATAACATTAGCCACTCATCTCACCAGGGCAGTCCTGTGGTGAGATGAGCGGCTTTACATAACATAAGCCACTCATCTCACCAGGGCAGTCCTGTGGTGAGATGAGCGGCTTTACATAACATTAGCCACTCATCTCACTAGGGCAGTCCTGTGGTGAGATGAGCGGCAACACAATTTTAGTGAAACGATATATTATAATATAAACACATATTTTTTTTTAATTAACACCAAAGTTATTCAGGCTATAAACAACTATAAAATCTACAATAAATCTTTAAGTTGGGCCATACATTTATAGATTAAAACAATAATAATTTCATTGTAACCCAAATAACTATCATGAAGTATCTGTGTTCCAATTAGCCACAATCATATGGTGACCATATTTTTGTAAACAAGAAGTAGTGAGTAAATAATAATAGGTAAATAATAATAAGTAATTAATGATCAGTAAATAGTAATAAGAATATAATAATTCATATACAAGTATAATATTAAGCAAATATTAATAAGTAAATAGTAATAAGTACATAATAATAAAAATAGATGAATAATAATAATTAAATAAAATTATGTAAATATTCAATAATGTTCGGTAGAAAAAAAAATAATAAATGGTAATAAGTGAGTAATAATAAATAAATAGTAATAAGTAAGTAATAATAAGTAAATAATAATGATAATATCGACAATCCATAAGGTTTCAAAATTTGATTCAGTTGATCGTGCCATGTCTTCCTAGGGCGGTCCACGACTTCTCCTTCCATTCACATTCGCGTCATACTCCTTTATTCGTTCATTCGCTCTACATGCCCTAACCATCTAAGCTTCCTTCTTAATCTTACTCTTTACTAGATATGACGCGATAAAACACATTTCTACTTTGCACCAAGGTTTATCTTAAAATTTCTTTGATAAAATAATTATTTTGCATATTGTACATGACGGCATCCAGGTGCAGAATCGACCAGATTTTATCACCAAGTGCGTATTGTTCATTGTTCTTATCACGAATTGTATTTACAAAGTGCATTACACAACACACGAGAAATATTAAGACTCGTATGCCATAAAGCCCAACTCTTTTCAGTCATTTAAAGTTCAGCAGTCAACAACCTCTTATTATTTGAATTTGTTGTTCTGTAACTCTAAACAATGCCAGCTGGCAGGCTTTGCATTCAAATGAGTGAATTTTTTTTTTACTAACTATTATGATGTATGAAACGCGTAACTGTTTTGTTATTTTGTTTGTTGTTTTCAAAAGAACGCACGTCTTCTGATTAGATTTTTTCTATTGCATTGTAGTGATAAATACACTAAATTGTATAAATAATTACACTTAGGTATCTCTTGATTAAAAAAAAATTGAAACAAAGTTCTAAAACTTATTAAATAATATGACATCCTCTCATAATTTCTTCAAAAGATTGGTGTTCTCTTTGTGGCGTCATTATTAATAAATTAATTAAAAGTTACTTTTTATTCACCACTTTATTACGATGCTTTCCACATCAGGAATATATAGAACACTATAAAAATGATAAAATAATATTTATATTTCGTAGCATCGCTTTCGAAACATGTTGCTATGTGAATATTAATAAAGTGGTGAATACAAAGTAACTTTTAATTAATTTATTTATATTTAATTGTCATTTCTTCAGTGAGTGCAAATTAACTTTATGGCGTTATTTTAAGTTTTTATTAAATGAATTAATAATTATTTACCTCGCTCACCACTTATTGATTAAGATCTACGCGGCTCTCTGTCAATCACTATTAGAATATGGTATTATCGGATAGGATAATGCTGATAATAATATTCTTAATTTACTCATTAGAACATAAAAAGCCATCATGAAAATTATACTTAAAGTCCCCGTAAGAACTAGCACTGACGAAATCTTCAACAAACGTTATGTCAATAAAACAATACTACTTTACAATCAATCACGCATATTAGAAACACTAGATCTCAGAGTCAAAAACACATACAAGAAGGAACCACAAACATAACATTTCGAAAAAAACTTCTTTTGCTATGGCACTAAACTCTACAACAAAATCTCAATATCATTTAAAAATCCCAATAATCATAATAAATTTAAAAATCAAATAAAACATTGCATACATTACATGTGGAGATCTGAAATAGAAAATATATTAACGCCAAATACAGACTAACACCGAAACCACTGAACTGTTCTTAAAACATCTCACTATTTCCAGTATACACTTTATCCTGACGAGGGAACCATTGGTTTCAAAACGTAGATATTTATTTATTGCACAAAGGTTTAGACAAAATAATTTTAATAATTCATTTTTAATTTTCAAATTAATTACCTACATTATTAACCACGAGGTAGAATGTCACAAAATTGAGCTATAAAATTGTAATTTTAGTACTAATAGAGATATATGTAATATTATCACAGCCACAAATATGCCAATAGTGAATAGAAATCGGGGTGGAACACGTGTAATGTAGTATTTTCTACTTTGAATACGCTACAAATGCATAATGATTTAATTTATTTAAATTCTATTTGCGAGAATTCACTAAATTCGATTTATTTTTATTTGCCAACGGCAGGTTTTTGCACCCGCGACCTCTGGGCCCATAGCAAAAAAGCTTGCCGCTCTGTCACGATAATGATAATGATAGTGTATTTTTTTTATATGAATACCGCACAAGAGTTCCAACTGCTCTCAACCGTCTGGAGCCAGTGAGACTATGGCATTCCCAATTGGGGAATGTTAGGCTGAAGGTATTGGGGAGGGGAAGGAGAAGGGGTAGAGGAAGATGGGGAAATACCTGGCTATTCAGATCTAGTTACCAAACATGGCTAAAAGCCATTTCAAGCAAACGTTTAAATTCTGAATGGTGGTCTTTCACCAGGGCGATACTGAGAGTATCTTCCATTCTGGAACGTGCTCAAATATACTATATATTATTTTTAAATTAATTAATTGCGAAACAGCACAAATTAATTAAATAAAATTTACTTGCGCACGCCGGGATTTGAACCCGCGACCTTCGGATTCGTAGTCGAGAGCCTTACCCATCGACCATGGAGGCCGTTGGTTTGGTGTGATTCCTCTATAAACGAGCGGCTTTCCAGCGGCTTGGAGGTTAATTAAAGTTCGTTTTTACCATCGTATTATGAGCTCACCGTCGAGCCTTTACCTTCGTTATAATATACCTATTAATTACAGCTTCTAGCAGGTATTGAACGTATAATTCAATTCTACCTTATAATAAACGGGGACTTTAAAATAGGTACACGACTTAAATACTCAAGATAAAGTGGTATATCATTTCATGAGCACAAATATTTTATTATCGTTTTAATTAGATTCACGTCTACCTTTGAGGGCTGTAATAATTCGGAGAATGGCACATCTACTATGTACAGAAATGTCTATTTTATGGACAATTGCTACCCTCCTACGCTTTATTATTGTTATGTTTGAATAGCCATTGTTTTTTCGTTATTCTGATAAAACTACGTTATTAATTTATCAGTGAGGCTGATTAGGATTGCTACGGAACCAAAATGAATTCAATTAACTTTGTAAACTGTATATTGTAAACTGTAAACTTTACCTGCTCTCAACACAGGTTCTCATAGTGAGATAGGCACAGTACTATAACCCTTATAATACATTGTAATTATATAGATGAACAAATAAATAAAGAATCCTCGTAGTTAAAAGAAGGATTCTAAATCATGATGTAATCAATAACGATAAAACCAAAGTGAGTCCTGCATTTATTAAATAACGCATCGGGTGCACCGGTACACGCACACCTTTTTAAATATTATCTTTTCTTGTACCTTGAAACACCAACCTTGAAATTACGTTGTGGAAAATTGCAAAAACGGAAAAAGTCACGCACGGAAAATTAAACGGGTGTCTAACTGTCTACATACTCGTACACGAGAATAAATAATTGCATTGTTTAAGCAAGAGCACGAGCTAGACAAATGAGCTGATTATAATGCGAAGTGTTCATTTTCACACATACGATGATCATATTAACTGATCGGGTCTTGTTTAATTACAAAATAATATATATTGTCTACCTTATATCAAGATATTAGTTTCGTAGGGAATTTTTAAATATCTTCGTTATGAGTATGAGGTATTAACTCGATAAAGGTAACTACTGCACGATTTTATTTGGCTTAATTAAATGTATGGCATGCTGATAACGTATTTCTTGCAAAAATTATCACTCGTTGATTAAGACAGCGGGATGAATGATGATCATAAAAAAGGGTTAATAAAATTGGTCCAAAGCAGCGGAGCGATCCAGTAAGGTGACCATTCTTACTGGTTTTATCAAAACAGAGTAGGTTTTTGGTCCTTTCTGTCCTGGTTAGTCGTTTTCCTAAATTAGTACACAAAAATTTCCAAAGATCTAAATATTGTCATGTCTTCATTCAATTTGAGAGGAGGGTATGAGTACTGCCGCCCCGGGAACCATTTATTGGATAACTGACTCCTTTGCCATAGGTCACCTAAAGTGGTTCCGTACATTTGGTGACTTAGAAGGGGTTCACGGGTTCATAGGATGAGCTTTGTCCAGGACTTGGCGGCCGATGCGTATACGAGTACCTATTACCTACCGACTGTGTGGCGGGCCGGATTGGGAGAAGCCGGTTGAGGGAGACCCTTTGACCTCTCCAGCCAGAATCTCTCGACCCGTCGCCTTGCACTGTAGTGGGAGGGATAGTATCGGACGTCCATCACTCCTGAACACACTGACCCACAGATTACTACCCACCTCTAATACCCTTTTACTTCCCAGATCTTCTTCTCAAAAAAACCTTCCACACAGCATCCCTAAAGATGACATTAAATCACTTATCGTAGAACCAGTATCGGAACACCTACAAAATTTATAAAATCGGGGTAAATTTTGGGCAGGTTATGAAATTCAGAAACCCTCAACCACCCACCCCCTGACGCTACAATTTTTCAGAATCCTGCAGGTTATTTTTATTTAATATGTTCTGGTGTACAAAAAACGGTCATCTTAGACTAAAACCGCGAAGGCCCCGTTTTTAAGTTTTTTTTTTTGTTTTATTTACATTACATTTTTCAGTATTTTATTTGCGTACGTGTTTTTGTTGGTTTATTTTTAGTTTATGGGGAACTCAACACTGAATGCTTGCATTGTTTGAGACATTTTTTGCCCAGTTCTTTAATTCATTCATTTTCGCTGAATTTAAAAACCTAGCTCGCTAATGTTTGCAAAAAAGGTTTGCCCACAAACTCGTAAATCTCGGCGGGTCGCGGCGGGAATGGATTTAGAATTTCAAGGGCACGAGCCGGAGAAGATCTTTTGGTTTTTGTTTTGGATTGAATCCTATTGGTAAATATACCATGCCGAATTGCCCGTGACTTTAAGAATACAAATATCCTAAAAACTCTCTACTGCTCACTAGTTTGTCCTCATCTTGAATACGCCAGAGTCATTTGGTCTCCTTTCTATGCTGTTCATATTCATCATATTGAATCTGCACAACATCGATTCTTATGTGGAAATGCATGGAGATTAGGGCGAGAAAGAGGCGATTACTCATATGTTGAAATTGAACAAACCATAAACATTTCTACGTTAGAAAAGGTTAGGAAAGTCTTCGATCTTATTTGTATCTTTAAAATAATTAATTGTATTATTGACTCACATTCTTTGTTGCAACTCATTCAGTTATTGCCTTAGACTCAATGAAAACAATGAATTGCTTTTCCTCAATAAACACTACTAACTTTATTTATTATTAGGACTAATTAATCTTTGTAGAACCTGCAGACAAGCTGTCATGTGACCGCTTTGCAGGACTACATATTTTGCTTCTTTCTTTATTTTACCATGTTTGTATTTATGTTCTTTGGATGAATAAAAAAAAAAAAAAAAAACTATAGGCATCATTCTCCATGGTCCAGACTGTCGAGATTTGTTAACTCAAGCCAGGGCCTTGAAATTTTTGGTACCAGTCTGAATGACTTTTGTAGGGTTTTACGAAATTAGAACTCGAAGATTATCATTTAGAATGTTTAAAATCATCGACTCTACTAAAACTATGTTCAGGCTTTGACTTGAACGTTCTCTCAAATGTATATTTTTGTCCTCTTTTTGTCATTGCTTCATTCTTGTATTATGTATGTGCTCTTCTTTTTCTGTAGCTCTTGTTTATTTCATTTCGTGTGATCGAGAGAACAGTGTTAAAATTTCAAGATACATAGTTTTTTGGTTTTTAGGGTTCAATTATAAGTTTTCCCTTTGGTAACGTATTTATTCTCTGGTTCTTTGTTTGCTTTAGAAGTTGCGTTTCAAACGGTATGCTTGTTTTACATTGTACACTCACCACTCACGTCAAATATAATCTTCCCCTCTGCTAGAATTAATATATCAACTGTCAGGTTCGTCTCTCGGGAGAGATATTTCTGAACATCGGCGATCTTTCTCTACGTGTAAACAGTTCACGGCAGTGGCGGCGCGCGGGCACACTATTAACGACATGCGGGCATCCAAAAAGAGAAAACCGTTTTCCTGAATATGACAACTTTTACGCATCAGTCAAAGAAGAAAACGGTTAACTTAAGTATAAATTGCTTTGAGATTCATGAAGCAGTGTTTCACGGCTCCATTTATTTTTACCCGCAAGGGTTATTTATTTATTTTTATCACGACAAATTGGTACAGCTTTATATATTCTTTAAATTCCTACGAGAATAGTAAAGAAAAAAAACTTTGTCATGTTGAGCCTGAAATATTTATCATTCAAACCCTAATTTTGGTAATATGTACTTTTTTATAATTCATGTTTTTTGTGGCATGGAAGTTTAAAAAAAAGTGATTCAGGCACCTGCTAAAGAATGAGCGTTTTTTTAAATTTCATTATAATTATATGTTTAAATATTTTCATGATTCTCTCCGAGGGGCCGAAAACCCCGGTTCAAGAAGGAGATAAAACAAACGACTTCAAACTCCCTAAAAAAATTAAATATTTCTTTTTTTATGTGTCATTATTTTTTGTTTTTTCAAGTGGGATTTACAAATAAATAAGGTTTGTGTGCGACTAAGATCAATTGTTAGTAGATTATTGAAATTAATATTCTTTGTTTCAATCGGTACACTTCGAATAATTTATTTATAATTAGCGAAATCTGTTATAAGGTATCGGATTACAGCCTGGGGACTTTCCTGTAAAACAAATTTCAATCATGTTCAATCAGTGCAGAATTCATTGGTTAAATTATTAGCTCATACGAGTTTATACAAACAAAAGCATAATATTCCATACTTTTATCAGTCTTTAAATTCTTTTAGTAGTGTGTTAGAAAATTATATTTCAGCACATTAATAACCCTGTGTATAATACAATAATAAAAAATAAAACTACTAAAACTAAACGATTAATAAATATATTGAAAACTTGGCTAGCTGAAAGAAGCTGTTTATATTAGATAATAAGGAAATTTTATTTTATGTATGATTTATTGTTGTCGTTTATGTTTTTATTTTGTTTAAGATGTTTTTGTAGAAATATTTTTGAGTAAAAATCTTGAGAAATATTTATGGTTAAATTTGTTACATATGTTTTTTAATGTTTTATTTTATATGGGCATATTTATCATAGTTTATCACGACTTTTTGCATCGCATTTTTTCTTTTGTAAATAAAAAAAAAAATCAACTCTAATTGTCGTTAAAATAAATTTCCGTTGTATCTAATGAACCTGTTTTTTGTCAATTATTTTAATAAATTGTTTATATTTCCTTATTTCGCCCTTGAGGTGATTTGACAAAAAACGGCGCTATACAAGTCATCCAAGTATTATTATTATTATTATTAAACAAAAATCTAAATCGTTTTCTTACGTTTAGATATTTAAGGAATGAACGAAATTGTACCTGCTAAATTACATAATAACTTTTTGATGTTACGTTTATATTAAAATGATTTTATTTTATTTTAAAAAACCTTAGTACCTTTTTTCAACTTATTTATTTTCGACCGGACCGGTTTCACCCTATCACGGGCATCCTCAGACTGGTACGATGAATACTAAATCTATGGTATATATATCATGGATGTCGGGAGTGAGTTCCCCGCTTTCTAATATTGTTATTATTATTTGAAATTTATTTTATTGCTGACGGTACTGTTCAAGGGTATTATGTTTTTAAAAACTACTTTTGGGATGGTTTATTACCCTATGGAAGACGGATTACATCATTAAATTACAAGTGTTTATTTACTGAATCTATGAGTTTTTTTTATTTATTTTTTATTATTTAAATTATATAAAGTCATTCGTCAGCTTTTATTTGAACAGATGGTTCTTTCTAGTTTTGTTATTTCCCTGTAATTTCCGTCTTGTTTGCTAAGATGAACTTTTATAGCAGTTTTGTTCCATGAATTGACGGTTTCAAAATTAGAAATAATTACGTTTATATCTTTAATAATTATTTTTATACATAGATTGGTTGTTCGTTGATTAGGTGCATCGAAATAAATTAAAGTTGCAAGGTATGTGTGAACACACAGGTGCATTCTGTCGCCTAAGGTACGTAAATACTATGTAATCAGCATAAAATAGCACGTTGTTTTGTTGGGGGAACCAACATCTCCGTATAATTATGTAATATAATGTGTGGTATGGACACATTACACATTAGATACTCTTCTCGTAGTACGGGAGCTCCGCTGATGTTTGCATATTGTGACAAGTTCCTAATAATAGACATTACATTACTTATTAGACGCCGCGAAATTCAATGTTGCACGCCATGTTTTCCTTTATTCGCCAGTCTGGTTTCGTAGCTTGATTCGGCAGTAAAAACTCTACCATTCCCTAAAAATTACCTCAACAATTAAAAAATTTAAAAAAGAATATATTACAAAATCAACCTACTTACCTTATTGTAAATCAATACAAATGTGAAATTTACGGAAACGTATTATTTATAATCATTGAAGATAATATTAACAAATTTCAAATGAAGTATGAAACAGAAAACACAAAAAAAGGTAACGGTCGTATCTGGGACTCGAACCCAGGATCCCTCAGGATTTCCAGGACCTGCACTCTATCCTATTGTTTTCTGACATTTTTATCGATATCACACTTCAATTTAAGAACTGTATCGATATCACACTTCAATTTAAAAAGTGTATCGATATCACACTTCAATTTAAAAAGTGTATCGATATCACACTTCAATTTAAGAACTGTATCGATATCACACTTCAATTTAAAAAGTGTATCGATATCACACTTCAATTTAAGAACTGTATCGATATCACACTTCAATTTAAGAACTGTATCGATATCACACTTCAATTTAAAAAGTGTATCGATATCACACTTAAATTTAAAAACTGTATCGATATCACTTAAATTTAAAACTGTATCGATATCACTTCAATTTTAAGAACTGTATCGATATCACTTCAATTTAAAAAGTGTATTGATATCACATAATTTAAGCTTGTATCGATATCACACTTAAATTCCAAAAACTGTATCGATATCACACTTCAATTTAAAGAACTGTAATGATATCACACTTCAATTTAAAAAGTGTGTCGATATCACACTTCAATTTAAGAACTGTATCGATATCACGCTGTTAAGAACTGTATCGTATCACACTTAAATTTAAGAACTGTATCGATATCACACTTAAATTTAAAACTGTATCGATATCACATAAATTTAAAGCTTCAACATCGATATCACCTTCAATTTTAAGAACTGTATCGATATCACGCTAATTTAAAGTGTATCGATATCACACTTCAATTTAAGAACTGTATCGATATCACACTTCAATTTAAGAACTGTATCGATATCACACTTAAATTTAAGAACTGTATCGATATCACACTTAAATTTAAAAACTGTATCGATATCACATTTAAATTTAAAAACTGTATCGATATCACACTTCAATTTAAGAACTGTATCGATATCACACTTAAATTTAAAAACTGTATCGATATCACACTTCAATTTAAGAACTGTATCGATATCACACTTAAATTTAAAAACTGTATCGATATCACACTTCAATTTAAGAACTGTATCGATATCACACTTAAATTTAAAAACTGTATCGATATCACACTTCAATTTAAGAACTGTATCGATATCACACTTCAATTTAAGAACTGTATCGATATCACACTTCAATTTAAGAACTGTATCGATATCACACTTCAATTTAAGAACTGTATCGATATCGCACATCAATTTAAGAACTGTTAATATCATTCTCTTTTTTTTGGTTGCTATCTTTATTTTAATTTTCTGTATCTTTACAGTTTCATATTTCACTTGAGATTTGTTAATATTATCTTCAATGATTAAAACAAAAATTTCAATGGGGTTTATATTTGTATGTCCCTTTTATGTGACATTTCTCCAGATGTTACAATTGGATGTCCATGTTATGAGACATTTCTCCAGATGTTACATTGTATGACCTTGTAATGTGACATTTTTCCAGATGTTACAATTGCATGTCCTTGTAATGAGACATTTCTCCGGATGTTATATTTGTATGACCTTGTAATATGATATTTCTCTAGATTTCCACAATTTCGCTGTTTAAATTATTCATCTTACAATATCCTTATATTTTATGTCTCATACGATATTTTCAAACTCTTTGTCCATTGGACGTATAACCTATACACTAGTACAGTTCTATAGATCTACCTACGAAAAGATTTTAGCTTCCGTGACAGTGCTCGGCTAAGTGTCCAGTTTTCCAATCCATCAATCTGTCAAAATAAATTATGATTCTTTATGTACATGGTTACGGTCAGTTATCTCAATATTACGATTACAATAATTTATGAATAAATTGATTTAGTCACTGCATTATGCATTCGCACTTCAATGAGCATTTAAGGCTTGGAATAGGACTGCAAATGCGAGAGCTCCATTCGCCACATAAATGGAAATGGTCGGTAATCTTTTTCTGAAATAGCAAATAGAGGAAATGAATTTTAATTACTCCCCCACGACTTATGAATTACCTATTTGTTTTTCTTTTATTTTATGTGATACTAAGAGCCCCAGCTGCCGTGAATCAGTGAAACTACGGCAGCCTCAGTTTGGGTAATGTGAGGCTGACGGTGGAATTAAAGATGGAACAAATGGAAGAGATTACAGGTGGAAAGAACTTGAATATTTATATCTGATAATAAACATAAACATAATTAAAGCCAATAAAACTAGGCCTCTAAACCAGTAACTTCTCACCAGGTTAGTACTGAGAGTACATTCCAGTCTGGAACCAGGTGAAAATGGACGATATGTGCCAATAATAATAATAATATTTATTTATTTGAAAAACATTTAAGAAAGCTTTGACTGCCGAAATAGGAACAAATCCCGTTTTAGGACAGTCAAATTGACAAGTTTAGTTCATATTAAGTGCCATTATACGAAAATAGAAAGAATGCAATTTCTAAATAAAAAAAATACACTTCAAAATAAAAGATAAACTTCCTCCACCGAGTTGTATTTTTTGCATTCCGCTTTAAAGTATATTTTCCCGTCCACCCCTGCGCTAACATTTATTTTTTCGATGTATTTTCCGCTTGAAATCGTTAGAATAATGTTTTCATTATTTGAACTGAGTGTCACAAGTGTCAGCCTTCAATTATATTCTGTCGTGAAATAACTTGACACAAGTCACAGCCAACTTCTGGCTTCAGGTTGATTGAACCAAAGCTCAAAGCTCTCTCTGTTGCGATCATTCAGCGCGGGGACGAGAAGCATCTGTTTCTTTCATTAATCACAGTTGAAGCTGGTATTATGAAAGCTGATTGGAAGCTAAAAACAACACGAGACAACTCGACACCAAATTTCTCAAATCGTTATTATCGCGCCTCCTGTTTAATTGTTATTAATCTGCCTTGTTTAATATATTACAGGGGGGATACCTCAAGGTTCGATGAACTTAAAATCACAATAAACGCCATTGGCTCCCATAATGTGACAAAGTGATTATTTCAAAATTCAAAGCTGTTATGAGAAAATTCATTTATATATTAAACTAGCAGAAGTACCCGGCGTTGCCCGGGGTTATGAATAGTTTGGATTAATGTTTTAAGGTTGTGATGTCTTACTCTTACCCCATACCCCTACCCCTAGGGTACCTCTACGGGGTGGGGCTGGTTTTTCGAAATCGTATATAGATAGTGACCTTCCTTTTATTTCGAAAAACAAAAATTTTGTGCAAAATTTCATCAAGCCCGGAATAAAACTGTAGATTTGCATACAAAACAACACCGCCCACTCGGGACATTCTTCTAGTAATTTTGAACGTCAAGTGTGCAAAATTTCATCAAGTACTAAAATTCTGCTTTAAGGGGTGAGAAAGGGGGAAGGCAGTGGTTTTTAAAAATCTCATGTAGACAGTTATCTCTTTTTTCGAAAGTCAAGTGTGCAAAATTTCATCACGCTCGGAATAAAACTGTAGATTTGTATACAAAACAAAGAAATGCCGCCCGTCCGGAACATTCTTCTTTATATAATAGAAGAAGAAGAAGATAAAACAAGCACTTTGTTTTGAACTAATTTATTTTAAATTCTTCACCAACCGTTTCAACAATCAATTTGTGTTCTTTAGGTGGGACAATAAAAATATGTTTAAGTTATTACTTTACATTAATGCAACTATTATAAAAATTATGTCTATTAAAAATCCATTAGATACGCAAACTTAATTATTATTGCCCATCTCCTGTAATTGTTTAGTTTGCTTTTGTAATTCAAAAATATATTATCATTCACTTGTTCGGGAATACTTGGATCTAATTTCTAACATACATCATCTAGTTTCTAATGGTACCCATCGCCAGTTTGATATTGCATTCAGTCTGCTGTCACCTTTTCTTTGCCACCTCCTAATTCCTATCTCCTGTTATCGGTACCACGGTTGAGTGTGCATTCACATGCTATCAATATCGATGACTAACGATGTATTAATTTGCCACTAGATTCAATGTAAATAATTCATAGAATGCCTCCACCAAGAGAGGATGGCACACTTAAAACGGGCCGAACGGCGACTCTATCTAACAGCCGCAAAATCCAGTTTTTGGATGAATCATGTTTTTGGCTTATTAAAATGCGCAGTGGCTCCTGTCACTCTGCCCAGTACATGGGCGATAATTCACGTTTTTTGAGCATGGAGCTTATCTTTTGTATGGATCGCCGAGAGCCGTGACTTGGTTAACGATTGCCATATTCCCCGCGGAGGTGTGTCGACCTGGTGCTTTTCTTTGAACAAACGAGGGATCTATGACCTCTGGATCTTAGCATTTTCTATGTGAATCACTCAGACGTATCGCATTCTACATTCTAAATCTACTAACTGTTTATTTGTACTGACAAAACATAACATTATATGTGTTTTATGTTTACGATTAATTGAAACAGATGTAATTTTGAAACATGAAACACATTGCAGCACTACAATAAATAGCACATTGTCCCAAAATGTTAGCAGTTGAACCGAAATATAAACAAATAAGCAATGATATTCTCAAATTTATTTTTAATAACTTATTGAAGTTTATAAACCTCATTGTAATATTTAATTATTGAAGAAGATAATATTAACATATCTTAAATGAAACACGAAACCGAAAAAAAAAACAGAAAATAAAAAGGTATCAGTCGCATCTGGGACTCGAACCCAGGACCTCTGTCTTTCCGGGACAACCGCTTTACCGACTTAGCTAATGCGACGTGTTTCATTTAGGTTATGTTAATATTATCTTCTTCAATGATTAAATATTACAATGAGGTTTAGAAACTTCAATGAGTTATTAAAAATAAATTGAATATTCTTTCAAGTCCATAAAGGCTGAAAAGCTGTGCCTACCATAAGAAAAACGAACCATATAAAGAAATTAAACTATAATAGAAAAATATATTTTCAATTAATTTAGTACGGAACTTGTACTTACGCCCAATTATTCAGTAAGTTGGCCACAACAATCAGTGGAACATGTTAATAAAATAGCAATGCACCCCACTGCTATACGCCGATATCTGACCGAATAATATTGACCATAGGTAATCACGCGTTTTATTTTATTTGACTACATAAACAGGCAATATGCCCAAAACTTACATACATGAATGTTTATATAGCAATAATAATTTTGAAAAAGTACAATAAACAACAATTACCACCTGGCAAAAGTGATACTAAAGCAAATGACAAACAAGTGAAATATCGAAAACATATTATTAGTAAGTACATAAATTACCTGTGCTGATGGTACACTGTTTTGGTACTTAGTAAAGGGCATCATCACATTATTAGTTTGATATTAATGGTAAAAAAAAAATTTAAACTGATTAATTGTGTCATTAAAAATATCTAATTCATTAATAGAACAGTGTATATTATTGTAATTTCTTAATATCCGCGGTAAAATAAAAAAAATATCCCCTATTTGTATTATCGGTTTTAATATTAAAAAAATGTCTTTTATCCTCCTCCTTTTTTCTTTATTTTCTTGTTGGTGTATTAATATTGATTTCTGATAAATGGTGTATCAATTGATGCATGTATAATTTTGTACAAAGGGACATCAGAAAGTTTACGTCTGACTGATAGAGATTGTAGTTAATAATGCGAAATTCAATAATTATACGTTCCAAATTGATCACACGGGTTAATTTTCTTTGTATGAATTCGATTCTGTAATTATGAATCTCATAATTAGGATTAATATTGCAGAATGTATTGCCCATCACCAACCCAAATATACTTCATTGCGAATCTAATACTATTTAGAACTCAACCGCACAATACAACGAGAATAATTATTTTGCGGTAAAGACGATTCCTTTAACAGGGCCGGTTTATCAGTAACGTAACAGTTGGCCGCTTAAGGCTTTAATTGGAACTAGTTCCGGGGCTGTTACTACTACCAGCTAGCTACTGGTGACAAATCCCATCTTTCAAATTTGACATTTACGTAAATAATTGCATCTAAAATTTACGTAATTTCGTAATTAGCCTACTTTTACCAGTACGGAATTCGATGGTTCATCAAGCGATGTAGAATGTCGATGATATTAATTGACAAAGGATGATTTTCAATCTCTAGCTGTCTAAACAGGGATTTATACATTTAATGTTAAGTGGCTTCCACACTAGCGGGCGGCCCAATACTAAAAAAGTCATGGCGTCGAAAGGTTCGACCATCTGGTCGTCCTTTCCTAAATTTGGTAGGCTTGACTTCAGGAAAGGACGACCGGATGGCTTTTTTAGTATTGGGCCACCCGCTCGTGTGGAAGCCACTTTAGAACATAGTTTGTATCCAAAGGTTAGTTAGTCATAAATTCATGAATAATGCACAGATTTCAGCAAAATAAATACTATTTACAGTTAGGGTCCTCGCATATGGAACCATGCGGGTTGGTGTGGAGAATTTTATAAAAAATCAAGACGTAAATAAAACCCCCGTAAAAATAAATGGCGGCAATTGACGTTTCATACATCGTGATGATATTTTTGATTTTGCAAAGAAAAAAGAAACTCGCTCCTCTATTAAAATCGTAGACAAAACGAATAATATTGGTGATTTCTATATTGTCTATGTTTACGACCTATACACTGATTTTTGTAAAGTGCCTTCAAGACGAGCGGGTGGCCCAGTAGTGTGGCCGACGGAAAAAAAAAGTATTAGCCGAGTTTTTATTTTTTGACTTGGCAATAATACTTTAATAATGGCAATACTCCTTGTCTCCGCTGAGCGAAGCGGTCCTGAAATTTGAAATTTCGCTTTGGAAATTGCTAAACGATAAATAAAGCTCGATTTCCAAGGCGAAATTTCACTCAGCGGAGACAAGGAGTATTGTCATTATTGCATCCGGAAGGCACATAAAGCTCGTAAAAAACCTTTATCTTGGACTGATAATCCGGCCCATAGTACTTACCACAACATGGGTTATTTTGAAATATCGCATTGACACACAATTAAACTGGAAATTGGAGGAAGGTTATTATTTAATTATTATCGGTTAGATGACTTCTCCCAATGTCTCCCAGGAAACTGCAGATGTATCTTCTTGATATTTATTTTTTATTATTGATGAGTTTGGAAAATAAGAATAGTATTTTGTATTGGATCTCATATAGCGTAGTAATTACTACCACTAGGTAACTCCGAATCAGCGTTTTTGAGTTGCACCCACAAAACCTTACCTTTACTTTCTCGCTCATGTATACCACAAAAAAATAATATGTATCAGTAGCATGCATGTACTCTCATATACGACTGACATACATAATATTTTTTAAAGTTTTATTTTTATAAAATACATGATATTTAATTAAGACACACGTTTCATGCCCAAAACAGTAGATACATTAGATCACCATACTAGGTGGCTGCCTGTTTCATGGTGACCAATGGAGTATAGTTACTTTGTATGAAGTCTAGTGTAAACATATGGATTTAGTAAATAAACATGCTGAAAATTGGAAAAAAAAAATTATATGGATTAGATTATAGAAATATACATAACTTTTTTGAATACATTTTTTTTCTATGTTTGCATGCATGCCCACATGTGCACATAGGTGAATAAACACATACATACACACGTAAACACATACGCACATTTATATACACATGTACACACATCCATACGCATATATACACATACACATACATACACACACTCATACACATATATACACGATTATCGATTTTTTTTGTTATGTTGGTACACATATGTTTATCATATGTTAGCATTATCAGCCATTTTGGATTAGTGGTTTGTTTTTTTGACAACTGGAAAGGTTAGTCATGTTTTTGTGTGTTCTTCAATTTTTTACTTTTGAAAAAAATGGATTAAGGAATATGTATTAAATTTTGCGTTAAAAATGAAATAAAGTGCTCTAACGCACTTAAAATGTTGACTGTGGCATTCGGCGAGTCTATTTTGTCTCAAAAAAGTGTTTATAAGTGGTACAAGCGCTTTACAGAAGGCCGAGAAGATGTTAATGACGATGAGCGTCCTGGAGTTGCAACCACGTCAACAAACGAAGAAAACATCGAAACAGTGAAGAAAATGGTTTTGGAAAATCGTCGAATCACTATTAGGGAAGTTGGAGAGGATGTTGGCATATCAATCGGCTCGTGCCATGCAATTTTCTCGGATGTTTTTGGCATGAAACGTGTGGCAACGAAGTTTGTTCTGAAATTGCTAAATTTTGAGCAAAAGCAACGTCGCATTAGTATCGATCAGGAGTTGTTGACTGACGTTAACGACGATCCAGATTTGCTCAAAAGGGTCATAACTGGTGATGAAACGTGGGTATATGGTTATGACGTCGAAACCAAGGCTCAATCATCCCAATGGAAGCGGCCAGAAGAGCCAATACCGAAAAAAGCACGCCAAGTTCGATCAAATGTGAAGGTTTTGCTCACTGTTTTCTTCGATTACAATAGCATGGTGCATCATGCGTTCTTGCAAACAGGTCGTACGGTTAATAAGGAATACTACAGGGAAGTTATGCAACGTTTGCGTGAAGCAATACGGCTCAAACGATCGGAATTGTGGAAAAACAAATACATGGATTCTGCATCACGATATTGCACCAGCTCACACATCAACGCTTGTTCGTGATTATTTGGCCAAAAAAAACACCGTATTCATGCCTCAACCACCGTATTCACCAGATTTGGCTCCCTGCGACTTTTTCCTATTCCCAAAACTGAAGAGACCAATGAAAGGAAAGCGTTTTGCCACAATTGATGATATAAAGTCAGAAACGAAGAACGAGCTGATGGCCATACCGAAAACCAAATTCCAGAAGTGCTTTGAGGATTGGAAGAAGCGCTGGCATAAGTGCATTATATCTGAGGGGGATTACTTTTTTGAGAAAATGGATATTGATGAAAAAATTCGAAATTCACCTTTTCTTTTGAACAAACCTCGTATATCCCCACACACATAAACAATACATACACCTCTATCTGAGTACGAGAAACAGGCTAATAACACTATCACTTTCACTTATCAAAAAGTCTCCAAAGTCGCCTTCCAGAAACTATGGTATTTGACTATTGACTTTATTTCAATTGTTAAATTATTGATGATTTTAGGAGCAAGAAAATTAAACTGTAACTGTGCCATTGAGGTTTTTGTTGCTGAAATAATACAATTGGATTGGTTGGAATATCTAGTATTAGAGTTTTATTAAAAAAATATATATATTTGAATTAAAAAATGGAGAATATGTGTTGGGACATACTTGTACATGGGCGAGGAAATAAAGTTGGTTTACTAAACGTTGACGATGATTTTTTTTTTACATTAATATCGCACAAGAGTCACAACTGCTCCCAACCATCTGGAGCCAGTGAGACTATGGCATCCCCAATTGGGGAATGTTGCGAGGCTGAAGGTAGGGGAAGGAGAAGGGGAAGAGGAAGGTGGGAAAATACCTGGCTATTCAGATCTGGTCACCAAACACGGCTAAAGCCATTTCAAGCAATGTTTCAATTCTGAATGGTGGTCTTTCACCAGAGCGATACTGAGAGTATCTTCCACTCTGGAACGTGCGCAAATATACTATATTTTATTTTTATATGAATTAATTGTGAAACAGCACAAATTAATTAAATAAAATTTACTTGGGCACGCCGGGATTTGAACCCGCGACCTTCGGATTCGTAGTCGAGAGCCTTACCCCTCGACCATGGAGGCTGTCGAATCGATGATACTGATTTCGAAGTAACCTAGTTGTAGCAATTACCCCTCGATATGTTCCGCATTCCGCAATACTTATTGATAACTATTGCAATTAAAATTCATAAAATAACTTCATGCGTTCTTCATCTAAACAAAACCTATTTTGGAAAAAAATAGTAGGTATACAGTTCATTTGATGTATTTAGGTTTCCGTGTTTCCTCACTCCTACAATATAGGTTTCTTCATGACCCGGGTTCACTCCGTCCTTTTCCGATCCCCACCACCATCATCTCCAAATATGACATAGGGCCCGAGGGAAATTATTTTACTCTGGCTGTTTAATAATAATAATAATAATATTTATTTATTTGAAACACACAATAATTAATTTAAAAAAAAAATGTAAGAAAGCTTTGACTGCCCAACTAGGAACAAATCCCGTTTTAGGACAGTCAAATTGAAAAGTTTAGTTCATATTGACTGCCATTATACAAAAATAGAAGGTAAAAAAGATACTATTGAAATACTATGTTAATATAATGTATCTAGAAAAAAGTGTAATAATTAGGTATGTGAAGAATAGTATAGAAAAAAAACAATTGTGTATACCAGATAATTTGAGTATAGTATAATAATTAATATAGAATAATAGTTAAGTTCAAAGAGATAAGATTTTTAAAAATATATATGTATTTCAAGACTGCTACAATATATTTATGTAGATTTGATAATCAAAATAATACACTTGATCTAAGAGTTCTCCAATGAGTTTATTATAATATTTTGCTCTGTGTGTGTACTTGTCTCGAAAGGGTTGAGGCCTAGACCTAACGCTAATAATAATTAGTGTGATTTATTGAATTATCAAATATCAATATAACGTACCCTAATCAATGTAACTTCTATTAAAAGTTAAATGGAATTAAATAAATATGAAAAGAAGATGTCACTTCGTCGAAAAGTTTCAAAACATTAAGGTGATGTAATGGGATGTAATGCTTTTGGTTTGAAAATTTGATGACTTTGAAATATCATAGATATTTTAGACTGCCCTCTGACGGTCCGGTGAGGAATGAACATTTCACTCGTTTCTGCAGACACTGCACAGAAAAGTCAAGTTTGCTAAAGTAAGGTAACGGTTTGCAACGCAGTCCATTGTGGGACTTTTCTGCGCAGTGTCTCCAGTAGCGAGTGAAATGTTCATTCCTCACCGGACCGTCAGAGAGCAGCCTTATACTGAAAATACAACACACTTTGGCCTATCGTTTAATCGGGCAATTTATATGCCTAGAAAAAAACAAAGTATCATACCTAAAAAAATGTTTAAAATGCAAAATCTCCTACTTATGAACCCCTTTTGCTATATTTCCGTAGTGTTCAGTATGGAAAATTAAGTTTTTTTAGAACACGACCGAAAACATTTTAATAATTATACATGAGCTTTATAACATAAAATAAAACACGCATTTTGGTGTTTTTTTTTCTTCTTCAATCGAAATATGCGGCCGGTGGGGGGAGAGGGACGTTTAAAAAAACATTGTTATTTTTTTTTTTGTAATGCGGATTACAAATTTTTGGTTGCGTTTATTTACAAAAACTCAACGACAAATTATTAAACATACTTTTCTCCACTTTAAAAATCATATTCGGATTTTAAATATTTTATAAAACATACAATGGAACGGTCAGAAAAAAGTAATATTTCTGATTGGATTTTGATAAATGCTAAGCCTATGTAAATTTATAAAATATTTAACAAATATTTTTCTATTTCAAAACATTATGTTTATCGTATTGTGTAATAATACTATCATTATTTTGAATTAATAAATAATAACTCTCCGACGTCCTTCTCCATTCACTCTTTTCGCAACCTGCATAAGGAGTTTGTGATTTCGTTCGAATTTTAGGAAGATGTGCCCTTGCTATTACCACGTACGTAATTTCCATCATTTTTTTTCTTTATGTTCATACATTATTCATGTACTATTTTTATTATTATTTTATTTTTAAAAACCTTTATATGTACGCTTTATATAGAATATGTGGGACGGCACTAACCTCCCCAAATACCAGAATAAACCCTTATTATTATTAAGTGCAAGAAAGCGTTATATCCATCCAACTATTATTATTATTTTATCCTTTGCTTGATAAGGTGCTGGAGGGATAGCATTCTTCTGCAGAAGAGTCCCAACCGTCTGGACCAATTGAGACCCCAATTTGGGTATGTTGTGAGGCTGAGGGTATTGAGGAAGGGAAGGCGGGGAAGTACCTGGCTATTCAGATCTAGTCACCAAACACGGCTAAAGCCATTTCAAACAACGTTTCGATTCTGAATTGTGGTATTCACCAGGGCGATATTGACAGTATCTACCACTCTGGAACGTGCCGCAAATATACTACATTTTATTTAATATGAATAAATTGTGAAATAACACAATTTAATCAAATAAAATTTATTTGAGCACGCCGGGATTTGAACCTGCGACCTCCGGATTCAAGGTCGTAACCACTGAACCACGGGGACTGTCTAAAATAACTTCTTCATAAATTCACAAAGACAGCGTGTACCGTCAATATTTTTGATTCTTGAAAGGATACATTTCTGGTGAATTGACCGCTTCTCTTTTCTATCGTTAGTTTTACCCAGATGATTATAAAAATTCCTTTCATCTTTAAAACTATTATCACACCTTTGACGTACGTCTGTTTTGCGTCATATTATGCCACAGTAAGTTATATGACACAGCACATATGAGAAACAAGCACAGGTCACTTATTCAAGTACATTGACGTATTCCACCGTTCTTGATTTATTTACTTAGCAGCAAGCGAGAATGATTCAAGTAGCTCCTCTGGACAAACCCACTTGGAGAAAGATAAATCAAAATCTTTGTGTCCAGTATTAGTGTGTCCTTTGAACTGTCCCAGCGGTATCTTCACTCATTCTCAGATAAATATTCTATTCGTAGAAAAATTATTAATTGATATTTTTTTTAATATTTATACAAGTATGTATATTCCACTCCTGTATTTAGGAAATTACAAATAAAACAATTCCATTTGAAGCAATATAATTAAATGTATATTTTTTCTCTAATCATTGAAGATAATATTAACAGATCTGAAATGAAATATGAAACAGAAAATGAAAAGGTAACGGTCGCATCTGGGACTCGGACCCAGGACCTCTCGGTCTATCTAAGACCTGCTCTCTAACCAATTGAGCTAATGCCACCGTCATTTTTATCGATATTCTACTATAATTTAAGAACTGTCAATATCGTCTACATTTAATTCACATGTATGTTTGGCTGCTGTCTTTCTATATTGACTGCAAGATTCTACCAGAATTTATTTGCAATTTAGGTAGTGCTTCGGATATACCTATCCGATTTTTATTTATGTGGGACATCTATTGGCTTTTTCTACAAGTCTAGAATTAATATTAATATTCTTATTTGAATAAGTTATTTAAGCTTTTTTTATTGGAATAGCTTATTGAATAATTAACACTTCATAATACTGATGCCATGTTTCCCGTGTTAGGTTGTATGCTGCTTATAGTGTGTACGAGTATATAGTCATGTTGTCATGTGAACGCAATTGTCATATTTTAATGAATTCTTCTTTTGCATTTATAAGATTATTTACGTGTTCTCGGGATGAAGTGCATTAACTTCGAGGGCCATTCCACCCACGTGATCAGTGGCATGCAGTCCATAAAGATTGAAAAGCTGTGCCTACCCTAAGAAAAATCAACCATAAAAAATAGAATTTAATTCATAAAAAAAACATGACAAAAATTTGTTAAAAATTATATAAATTCAAAATTTTGTGAACCTGTTTTTATTTCACGATCGTTCTACATCAATAAATTGTTTCTCTTTGATAATTTTATAATTTTTGCTTGTAACTTGCAACCTACCTTTGATGTTACATTTTACTTCCTCAGATAAATTTTGTTTGCGGGATACATAACGCAAGACCATGCATCTGCATTCTGCTTGCTGTGAAACTGAAAAAAAGTGGCAAATGAAAATAAAGCAGACAATATTTCAAGATTTTTAAAAATTGAATAGACAAAAAACAAATAATAAGTCACAGAAACGGTTTTTCAGAGCATGATAAACAATAAAGTAAATTTGGTAAACTTTGGTGAAAACGCTATGATATTTAGTGGATTTGTGTCTCTACGTTTTCACTATGCATCTTGTTATGAAGTTATTTTTGAACAATCCTAATAAATGTGACGATATTTAGTACTGAATTTGTGTCACATTTAAAATGATAATTGTAACAAATTGAGTTATATTACAATCCACCTCCCCTGTATAAACAACAAATCATAATGTCATGTTCTGCCCCCTGTCCACAATAACATAATAAGTTAATAAGTAAAGGACGGGACACATTAGGATGATTTTATTGCTTTGGACGTAACAGACATGACGTGCGGCGTTGCTTCCGATTCGCAGATGATGTGTCGCCGCTCTGTTATTTATTTATTTAAATTATCACTTGCCCAAAATGTCTTCCTCATTAGCGACAGGAAGTACGTTAAGCGCCCATTTGACGTTGTTTGAACTCTATTATTATTATTACTATTGATAAGTAGACTGTCTGTAATCTGCATACCTCCCGTAAGCACTTGTGATATCTCCCATATATTTACCTTATTACCTCTTCAGTAGCACAGTACGTTTAGTAAAGTTCACCACGGTTGTCATTGGGTATACGATATTTTTCCACGTGAGTCTTTCTAATGCAACAATTATATTGATTATTAATAAGTAGATGGTCTGCATAGGTCCCATAAGCAACTCACATTATGCTGTATCCCACGTTTTACTTTATTTATGACAGTAGCCAAATCTTTTAATCATGTTCATCAGCGTTGTCATTTGGGTAATCTCTTAGTTCCACAACATGTTTTTCGAGGTATCTGAGTCTTTTTGACGTTGACATACTAAGTAAATTGCAATTTCATAATCCTCTTCACATTCCCTACATTTCTTGGTGTTTTTCACGTCTTAAATCTGTATTGTCTCCTGCATGACAGGTGTTCTGTAAGTAATTCTAACTCTCTTACTTCTATCCGTACTGAGTAGCTCTGTATTTGATCCAAATGCATTACTGAGAATGGCACTAGGTGTCTTTATTTCAATGTCAACCTTGAAACATCAAACGCAAATATGATTTGTATCTACAAAGTTTAAAAACCACGTAAAGCCGATATTACCTACTACTTAACCCACATTTTATTATTTTAAAATAAATTCACGAAAAATAACAAATAATATTCATATTGAGCCGCGCTTATATACGTCAAAGAAGTTGTGACGACAAAACCTTATGTTTCTTAATATTTTTTTGACGAAATCATACGCATGAGAAAAATACACGAATAAAAAGGGTATTTGCTGCGACCGGGATCTGAACAAACTTCGTTGTGGTTTCCTATAATCGGTTTAAAGCGTGAATTTAAATTGACATAAATAATGTAAAACTATATTCTCGTAGGCTAGTAAAGCATTTGGCATTTTGTCGCATTAAGTCCAGAAAAACCTGATCTAAAAAAATCGTAAAAATTATGCAGATACCGTATACACGATAAAATTAAAAAGTTTGTCATAATTTAATGCAGTATTTACCAACAAATTTTGTTTTCTATGTGTACAGCAGTATTTTTGACATCGAACTCAATATAAATAATGACTATGAAAGTAAGCCTCAAAAATGCATCACGGTCAGCATCAAATCTGTGTTTAAAAATCATGTATGGGATTTTTTTAACTTATACCTCTTCACTCTGCACAACTTATATTGAAAAGCGAGTCCATCGTGATATTCGAACTCAATCGAGTAAGATGGTAGTGGCTGAATTGATATATATAGTGAAGCCTCGAATAAAATAATAATTGAAGCTTGACTATAATTGAATTAAACTTTATTTTGTATTCACCACTGTATTAATATACACAGATATCTACATGTTGCGAAAGCGATGCTTTCTTCATCAGGAATATATAGAATACTAAAAAATAGTAATGACGAATGATAAACATAGAACACGATAATGTAAGAATAGATAAATTATAAACATAAACAAAAATTGATTAAATTAGGTAAGTAATTAATAAAAAAACTATCATAACACATTGAATAACAAATTTATATTAAAAATATATTTTTTAATTATTATTAATATTAATAGAAATTCAAGATAGCTATTTAAAAAAAAAAAGATTATTAATTAGATTTAATTCACTATTAACGCTTTATCTGATTTCTAAAATTTCTAAATTGTCTAATTATAAACCGGTTGTATTTGTATTTAAAATTTTTAAACCTTTATTTATATCAAAAATGATTGCTTTCTTGAAATGATTTGCAAATTCATACATAATTTGAATATATATATATATTCCTGATGAAGAAAGCATCGCTTTCGAAACATGTCAATATGTGTATATTAATAAAGTCGTGAATACAAAATAAATTTTAATTCAATTATTAATAATGACGCCACAAGCGTTAATTTATTAATTGTTTTTGTGTTTAATTCGTAGATCTCCATTTAATTTTTTTTTAAATTTAATAATATCATTAAATTTGATTTACATTGAAAAAATAAAATAAAAAAAACGCCACAAGTGAATACCAATCTTTTGAAGAAATTGTGAAAGTAGACACACCAGTCTGATGTTCCATTACTTGCAGGGGTAGGCAGAGAGGATGGAATGTTACATCATTTTGTCTTAGAACACATTCCTGTTTTATTCCTATTTAAACATCTTTTAACATTCTCGTCCATCATTCCCATTCTTCACGTAGTCGGGACTCAAGGATTTGATTGACTCGATCATATCATAGTTTCTCTGGGTGTCCCCGACGTCTTCTGTTCGCAACGCGTATTAGGTATATTTAATGATATTCCATTGGAGATAAACTTAGATTCTCAAAATTCTTTACAACTCTGCAATTAATTACTATTTACCAAGCCCTTAAACATTGTTTAGTGTTTACACGAAAACAGTACTTACTCTCAGACGTAATCCTGGGTCAAGGGCCACATGAACCCACCTCGTGCGGTAGCAACCTCATCTCAAATATCTGTTTATCTGCGCGGTGATTTATGCCAAGGTGTTGCACCAACCGCCTGATAGTCATCACTCTGGGAGCGGTTCTGACACACACATAAATCACGAATTAAATCCCAGCAGACGTCCATTCAAGTGATGGGCCGCATTCTCGGAGAGCCTCCCCCCCCCCACAAGGCTTATCTTGGGCCCTTGAAGCATAATGACGACTCATCTGTACTTTAATCAAAATTATGTTAAGATAGGTGGGAAATTAAACAAAGTTATTTAAATTACAGAAATCACTCCACTTCAAATTATTGTATATAAAAGTGTTGTGACAATTCCACGCATTTGAAGATGATGAGAAAAATGAAATATTTGGGCTAATTCGGAATATCTGTTGGTCGACTATATTATATATCTACATATAATAATATAATGTCTGTACCTTAAAATTCACAAAATTGTTGAGTAGAGAGGTTTGAAGTTTTAATTTGATTTAAAGTTTTACTGGACTCGGTGTTTTAGATTGGGCTATATTAAAAATGGAAATCGGAGGACCCCAGTGTTTTCAGCATTAACCGCCCTACCCGTACGAACGTACGTGATACGGCTGCTATATTATCGCGCGAACGCAACAAGCCGTATCCCGTACGTTAAAGTACAATAAAAGCTCTACCCAAAACCAACAAAACATTCGTATACGTCAAGTTTGTTCCTGCGTCATCTCGTTTAGTATTTCGAAGTCAGCCGAAGCTAACGGATGGGTTAGGGTATTTTCGTCTCTCCCATGCAAGTTACGTCACTAGTCACACGTATTGTAATTGCAAAATGTAATGAAAAAAAAACTATGTTTTTTACCAACTTTTTGAATAATAACCCAAAGTTCGGGTGGTTAATAGCTTGTGAATAAGACCCGGTATTTCAGTTGGTTTTTAAGCTGGCTATCAGAGATATTTTCGTTGGTCAAATTGCTAGAAACTATGCTATATAAGTATGCTAGAAACCTTGACAGGTTTACTAAAAAATACATGAATATCTCTGATAGCGAGCGTAAATCAACTGAAATACCGACTTATATATTGAAATTGGCATTATTAATTCAATGACTTATTCCACATTAGCTGGACGCGCACAAATGATGGTGTCAGAGAACCAATCAAAAGAATGTGCGAGTTATTCAATCAAAATCAAACTTCGATGGATTCTGACATATTCTTTGATACATGCAGTACTTTTAAGAAAAAATTGAAAGGTGTTTTCATAAACAAAAAAAAAAACAACATCTTCAACGAACAGTGTTTACACATTGTGTATTTTTTAAAATTATTTTTTTGTAAGAGAGTATTTTTATTTTTTATTTAATCATTATTTTTTTCCCTTTAAATTCTTGTAAAAAAATATTTGTATGGTTTATTTACCTTCTGTTGGTTTATTTAGAAATTGTGCATTTTTCCAAATTCTTTCTGTGTAACACAATCTTAAATTCCCTGATTTGTCTAAATCTTATTTTAAAGGTTTATTTGTCTGTATCATATTAATCAGTGAGAAATAGCTAGGATGCAGGAGAGTTCTCCAGATATTGTATATTGTTTTGATATTACTGTCCGTATCTGTATTTTCTCCTTAAATAAATTTAAAAAAAAATGTGGTTAAAAATTTAACTTCCGGACTTTCAGCTTCAAGATACAGATATTATATCAATATACGATAATATAATAGCATTTCAATGGTACAAGCTGAATAAAATCTTTGATAAAACTTCTTGTGTAGTCTACTACTGACTTTTGAGGGATTGTTGCGCTGTTAATCCACAAAATTGTCCAGAAAATTTATGACGCGCAAGTGAGTGAATGATGTCGTGGACGTCCCAGAAAGGCATGTCATGTAAATCTAATACCAGAGTTGAATCATGTCAAGAGTCTCAATTAAAGTAGAGTGTTTATGAGGCAGGGTAGATGTGTATGATATATGAATGAAGCACTACGTGTATGATGCCAGGGAAGAGTTGTGTGGCGTTAGATCCTGTATTGTGATTAGCAGGTTATTTCATTAGTCAGTTCAAATTAATATCTGTGTTTTCTTAATCATTTTAACTTTTTGGTTCATTGACAATGATAAGATTAAGATACCAAAAAAATTAATCAGTCTCCACCAAAATAGCTAACAAATAAGAGAAGAAGAATTTAGACACATAATTGATATACCCGTGAATCCATCAATCGAATCAATAAATCGAACCACTTTAGTTCGATGCCAAATTATTTGCAGGAATGTACATAAATACATTGCTCTAGTTTCGCAGAAATAAGTTCGCCCGATGACTTAAATAATAGGAAGACAGTACAATTCAATAACATAAATTACTCAATCATTCGATCACTGTCGCGGTCGTTAGGCGACATATATCTCAAACTGACGGCGGGATAAGTGAAAAATAATGACGCTAAGTGAGTGGCTGGCGTCGGTCACCTCGGGTCACTGGAACTGGACACTGGGAACTGTCACTGGAAACTGTCACTGGAACCGCCGCGTCGGGGTCAATCTAGCAATTGCGAAGACGAACCACAAGCCTACGCCTTCCTTCGCCAATAAGAGTTATCCAAAGCAGATAATAATCTTCCCGTCGGTTGTTAAAGATCACTATGTCCTGGCATTATTTTATTTTATAAATTGCCGAACGAGAATAAGGAACTCCGATGAAAAATATTCTGACTTCAAAAACAATTATATGAATAATAGATTAACAAACGTCGATTTTGAACTTAAAACAATTTTTTTTTTTGTATTTTATTTTTACTTTATTTTTTTTTTGGCTTATAGAAATAACAGAAAAAGACAAGTTAAAACAAAGGCCAAGGTGTATTCTACTAGCAGTATTTAGTTGAATTATCTATGATATATATCTTGGCCATCAAATTTTCAAAGAAAAAACCATATTATTCTGCAATACTTCGCATTGCATCGCCTTAATATAGTAGACTGCAGAAAGAAAGCATCTCAGGCGAAACGATTTTCAACTCCGCGATCAAAACAATGCTGTCGATTTATATCAATCTGAAATTTTAAGGAACTTGTAGAAAGTTGTTATTTTCCGCTGCCGGTGTTGATTCAAAATATTGAAGATTGACTAATTCAAACGATTGCTGTTAATAAGAAATATTGTAACTAACTTCCGTTACTTCTATGTTTCCTGTAAAATGGAACCCTTTATCCCTTCCGGGTCGGTTCTGTCAACTGATTTGACACATATCTAATTATTTAAACATCTCTGTAAATATACTAAGCACAGAGTTCATATTATAGGCGTTCCCCAGCAATATGTTATGTATTGGATCGAATAATTAAAATACATAGGTTTTTTTATTTTGTATATGAATACCGCACAAGAGTCCCAACTGCTCCTAACTGTCTGGACCCAGTGAGACTATGGCATCCCCAATTGGGGAATGTTGTGAGGCTGAAGGTATTCGGGAGGGGAAGAGGTACGTGGGGAAATACCTGGCTATTCAGATGTGGTCACCAAACACGGCTAAAAGCCATTTCAAACAACGTTTCAATTTTGAAGGGTGGTCTTTCACCAGGGCGATACTGAGAGTATCTTCCACTCTGGATCGTGCGCAAATATACTACATATTATTCTTAAATTAATTAATTGTGAAACAGCAAAAATTAATTAAACGAAATTTACTTGCCCACGCCTGGATTTGAACCCGCGACCTTCTGATTCGTAGTCGAGAGCCTTACCCCTCGACCATGGAGGCCGTTCAGTATTTATCCAACGTAACAGAAAAAATGTTTTATCGACAAATCAGGAAAAAGGGATAATCTATACGTATGTCTGCGTGTTGATATTGATAACTTGCCGGTAGTGAGCGAAAAGGGTACGGGGTTTCGCTCACCGTACCATCATGCGCAGTCATCAGTACTAGACGGCGGTCTGCTGGTTATAATGAACATATCATCCGTTTTATGCATGAACGATGTTTTTTCCTCGTTTTCAGCTCGTATACACAATATTCTACTTATGTGCTTCTGATAAAATGATTTACTTAAGTAATAAATGTAAATTATTCATTTTCATCTAACTTAAAAAATACAAAATTTTAAATGCGTCCCCCGCACCAGATCACCAGAGCTCGAGGGATTCTGCAGCACTGTAAGGGAAGGGTTTTTAGGGCTGCGCGTCCTGTTTCATACAAAACTAAATTTTGGATTTAAGGCCAAAATACTCACCTAAGGCTAATGATTTTTTTTTCATCAAAAAGCATAGTAAATATCTAGTACGGATTAGAAGTAATTTATTTATTTTTGTTTTACATTATGAAATATAGGCCATCAAAGGAATTGATTTCTCGCGATTTTAGAGGCACCTTTAACAATTATTTGGGAGCTCACGGTGAGTTAAAAAAAAAGTTTTACCCTGTCTGTTTTGAAAATATAATGAAATTTAAAATAGGAATTTAAAAAAATATATTTAATTAGGCGTTATGGTGAACTATAAATAAAATTAAAATCGACCAATTTACTTTGGAACACAAATCTGCCGTACATAATTTAAAATATCGACCCGAATAAATGTGTTTTTTTTTTTAATGTTTTATTTTTGTATTTTTATCTATGTAATCATATTGACATAGCAAATATGATAATTTAAAAAAAAAAAATATATATATATATATATATATATATAATAAACCCGTAAATAATTTTCTAAGTTGTTAAAGATATGAAAATATTTTTTTTCGTGGCCAATAATTCCTAATTTAAAACAAAAATAAATAAAATACTTCTCATACGTATCATTCAGATTGGATGAGTATTTTGGCCTCAAATCTAAAATTAAGTTTTGTATGAAATAGGCAGCGCAGCCGTTCCTCTTAAAGATATCAATCAAAGCGCGCATAAAGAAAGGGCCTTAGGCGAAAACATTTCTAGACCCACGGTCAAACCAATAGATGAATTCCGTTTATTATTATTTACTTTATTTGGTAAATTGAGCTTCGTGCCGCGGGATGTGCACCACTGCCGTAATTTGGTGATAGAGATCATGAATCCCAAACTATGAACGTGTCGTTTGGAAATATATTATCCATAACCGATGTTATATATCTATTTACGGAATATGTTAGAATGCACTGAAATTCAGTCTCCGCTCTACCGAAAAGCGCATCAATCAGCGTTAGCCAATCTGCCAATTGATTAAAGCAGTAAAACTATCAACGACCCTGATGAAACAACGTGAAAGCTTTTTCCTGAAGATAAGGCGCAGCACACCCTCCGCCTGATTGCATGCAATATGCACTACACCCGAGTACTGCCGTGTGCTGTGGAAATGAGCCAATATTCCTGGCGTTTACTTCAAAAGTAGGGTAGGTAAACAGAATCAATAAATTTCACTAGAAAAAATATAAAGGAAGTGATTTTTTCGTCTCGAATTGGCTTAATTTCTTTAATGAAAATCTAGGATTTTTAGCTTTAGTAAAAATGTTACAAAACATTTTGTTATTCAGGTTTTATTTTTTTATTCGTAAAACAGTTGACAATAATTATTAAGAATTTTAAATACATCTATGTAAAAACTGAACTAGTAATAGCTTTTCACTTACGTATATTTGGTGGGAGTGAAAAAAATTTATACACTCGTAAATAAGTCGTCACAATGTGGATTAACCGCAGTTTGAAAATGGACTTAAACGCGGAAACAGCTGTCATATTAATAAAAACTAAAAATTACTTGCAGAACTTAATAATAACATTATTATATGTGATTTGCATTAAATTGAAAAAAAACAATTACTTCGTTTAAACTACTGCATTCAATTTGTAAATATCTACATGTTTCAGAACCAAAGCTCTCCTCATCACGCTTAACAATGTATCTAAAAATAATGACAAGTATAGATATACGTATAATAAGCAAATAGAACAAATTAACAACACAAACAAAAAATTAAGAAATTGTTATAATAAGTAGATAATTAAAAATATTGAAATTATCCATAAAAAATTACAAAATATTAAATAAAAAAATTATGTTAGAAATTTTAAAAAGAAACTAATTTCATTATTAATATAAATAAAAACAAGAAAATAGCATGGCATGAGAAATAAAATAATGACGATTATTATCATTAAAATTTATATTAATAATTTTATAAATGTAATTGTAAATGTGAAAATAAATTTTAATTTCCTGACTGGGGGAGCTTTGCTTCTGAAACATGTAGATATTTACATATTAAATACAGTGGTTTAAGCAAATTAATAGTTATTAATTTAATAAACATGACTACAAAATGATTACACACCTATAAAAAAAAATGTAGCTTCGTTTGAACAAAAAATTAGAATCCTGAAGTGCACGGCGATAGGAAGTAAAACAACCTGTTTCCTTAAAACGCCGTGGGAAAGGGTAGGCAACTTCGACTGTATCTAGGTTACTTGGGCACCATTCTTTTGACGTACATATTCAATAATTATGTTAGTTATTTTTTTGATTCTTTATTCATACGAGTACGTTTCGTCACCGATCTCTTATTGTGAACCCCATCATGTATCATTATTCAGTTTTACAGCATTTGTGGTAGCTTAAGTCCATGTTTTCCATCCATATCAGAGAGGCGAGTAAAAAACAATAGCCACCACTACTCTCCTGCGAACCTTAATAATTATCAGTGACTAAGTTTTTTTGTAAAAAGGAAAATGTTTTTATTCGATCCTTGACATTCACAATGAAACGAATGAGTATACCTAGAAAAATATAAATTATGTCACCGCCTCGCTTTCATTCAGCATTAAGCAACCCGACATTTTATTATGATGAAATAATAAAAACCAGTAGCTACTTAATAGCCGGCCGACATATTTTTTACACAGACAGCCATTAAAGTTGTAATTATATTTAATTAAGCCGGTAGCGCTTCTTTCGACGCCTACAGAGGCATTCGATTGGCGGTGAATCAAATAATATGTTTAATGTTCCTCTGCTTGGGACACCCACAGACACAGACCCACGGCTCTGGGAACAAAACCAACGTGTCTTTTAATTATAACAATTGCTGGTTACTTATGGGTCTCGTTTGAATGTCAACAGAATTCTCGTAAATAATGAAAGGTTATTTTATACAATTAAATATAATAATTCACCTGTAGTACTTAATATTAATTTTCTGACAAACAAGGCAGGGGAGATCCGGTATGGTTGTTACACTTTTTGCTTTTGGAATAAATATAGATTTTTAAAAAATATATATATTTCACAATCTTTTAATAAAATTGAAATGATTTTTATCTAAAGAAACTTCTTTTTAAATACGTTATTTGGGGTTCATTCATAATGTGACAAGTTGCTTCTGAATTATTTTAAAAATTTTCAAACAAAGTAGAACCATTGTAGCCCGTTCTCTGACGGTCCGGTAAGGAACAAACGTTTCACTGCGCAGAAAAACAAAGTTTGCTAAAGTAAGGGAACGATTTTCGGCGCAGTCCATTGTGAGAGCGGTCTTAGTTATACTGTTAAGGCTGTATTATTTTGGCATTCTAAACGTTCATTTCCCATTATTCTTCATATTTTGTACGACAAATCATTCAAATACAACAAATATTAGTTTGACATTCATTCAGTGTTTATGGTTACTGAGCACTTTCTCAATTGCTTTATTCCCTTTTTTAAAACACACAATTTTAAATATTTTAAAATATCTCCCAAAACGAGTTATAATAACGACTCATCGAGATTGCCACGTAGCGTGCATGATACGAGTACAAATATATTTAAAAATAAGTTATTTCCATTCTTAGCGAATAATAATAATCGGATGATTTGTATAGCGCCGTTTTTGTGAAAAATCACCTCAAGGGCGCTGTGAATCTAAGTGTGAAGCGAAGGACCGATTTTGTTATTTTTATTGAAACACTAGCTGATGTGTCCCGGCCTTGCTCGGATTTATATAAAGTTATGATGTATAAATAAACATTCATTTGAATATTTTATTTCATTCCAAACGTTTATTTTTTCAAAATAAATCTAAATCATAAAGTTCTTAAGTAGGTGCCTACTCGTGTTTTCCATTTTGAAAATATTCTACCCAAAAAAACTTCTTCTTTTGAATATGAAATCTGTGGCTTACCAGAGTGTTATATCTATGGGCTAACCTAAATAAAACACGGCGGGTTCAATGTTTTTCATACTAATTTAAAAACATTATACCAACAGTTTTAAATATTGGATTTCATTCAAACTACTCTCTAAACCTTCCCGGCACTAATAAGAATAAACTGTGCTATTTTCAGAGAAACCGGTCCAGTAATTTTCGAGAAATAAACAAACAAACCTACATTAATTTTTATATATATAGATTACGAAGTTTGATTATTTCATTTCTTTGACACAAGAAATCCCCCATCCTTTGTTGTTTTTACACAATAAAGATACAATCAGTAAGCGATAATTTCCATAATTTTTTACGACGTCTTTAAATGGAATGGCTTCTATCTGCCTGTAACTCAAGACTTGGTGAATAATGCACCAGCATTACACATCTTCTCATCAGGAAAGCTTTTTTTGTTCTTTTCGTTGGTTTGACGTAATTCCAGACGTGTGGGAGTACAATTCCTAATCGGGCCACTGACCAAAATGTAATTCATTTTGGTGTGTTAATCCGACTTCAATGTGCAAAAAAACTGATCAATTGGTGTGACAAACGGCAATGTGTATATCGTTTCATCGTGATGACTCAAAATTCTAATTAATTTTCTGTTTTCGTGTCTTAGCTTGTAGAATTTAATTAGGATTATTATTTTATCTATTTATATATATTAAAAATCAATGTGAGTTTGTTTGTTTGTTTTTCCTCGATGTTCTCGAAAATCACTAGACCAGTTGCACAGTTGGTTTTTATTAGTGCCGGGAAGGTTTGGGAAGTAGTTTGAATGAAATCCAATATCTAAAATTGTTGCTATAACGTTTTAAAATTAGTATGAAAAACATTGAGCCCGCCATGTTTTATTATATATAGATATAACACTCTGGTTAGCCACAGATTGCATATTCAAAAGAAGGTTTGTTTGGGTAGAATATTTTCAAAATGGAACACACGAGTAGACAGACACCTACTTAAGAACTTTATGATTTAGACATATTTTGAAAAAATAAACGTTTGGAATGAAATAAAATATTCAAACCGATGTTTCTTTATTTGGAGTTAGTTACTTTCGCTGTTAAATCAATTATTTTACCCGAGCAAGGCCGGGTACACACCAGCTAGTATTACATAATTCGTTCTATTTTTAATACGAAGTTTTAAATCAAAATCTTAAAAAGGTTCGCTTTCTATACATGTTGATATTTATATATTAAAGAAGTGGTGTTTACAAAGCATTTTTATTAATTTATTAATAATGACGCCATAAAGTGAATACCAATCTTTTGAAGAAATTTATTAATAAAGATGTAGCATATTTGCCGCACAATTAGCACCGCCCTAGTGAAAGATCACCATTCAGAATTGAAACGTTGCTTGAAATGGCTGTAGCCGTATTCGGTAACCAGATCTGAATATTCAGGTACTTTCACACTTTCCCCTTTCCCATCTCCTTCTCCTCCCCACTACCCTCAGTCTTACTACATACCCGAATTGGGGATGCCATAGTCTCACTGTCTTCAGACGGTTGGGAGCAGTTGGGCTCTTGTGCGGTATTCACGTAAAAAAAATTGAAATAAACCTAAATGAACCTACACATAACTGATGTGCGGTTCTGAGTTGTGATGTTCTATGGAAGGTAACTTGCCAGCAGAGTTAAATATCAGATAAATTTAATGAATCCTTTGGCCACAACCTCGGAAATTAAATTCGTGTAATTTTCTAATGCGTATAATTTAATAGATAATGCTGTTAAGATATTAGTATGAGAATTGGATGACGGACAGTTTGCCTTTATTTTAAAGTGGTGAAAAAGAATGTTTAAAAATAAATTATTGGGTCGCGTGTTAAAATACCGTTAAGTAATTTGCAACATGTACAATAAACGGTTTCTTCTATCGTGCTCTTCACCCCACGACTTGAGAGGAACTGCTGCGCTGCCTATTTCATACATAACTTAATTTTGGATTTGAGGGCAAAATACCCATCCAAACTGAACAATATATTTTTTTAATTAAAGGTTTAGTAAATGTCTAGCACGGATGGGAAGTATTTAATTTATTTTTGGTTTAAATTATGAAGTACGAGTATGTGCCATGAAAAAAATCAATTTTCATAATTTTAGAGGTAAATTATAAAATTATTAGCGGCTTTATAGTATTTAAAAAAAAATGACCATATTTTCTATGTAAATAAGATTACGTAAGTAAAAATACAAAAATAAAACTGTTAAAAAAAAAACGTTTTTTCAGATCGATATTTTAAATTTTGTATGGCACATTTGTGTTCCAAAGTAAATTGGTCGTTTTAATGTAATTTAAAGTCTACCATAATGCTTATTTTAATATATTTTTAATTTTTTTTTTTTTATTACATTATATTTTGAAAGTAGACGGGGAATTTTTTTTTCTAATCGCTGTTAGCCCCCAAATAATTATTAAAGGTGACTCTAAAATCGCGAAAAATAAAATCCTATATTTCATAATGTAAAACGAAAATAAATAAATTACTTCTAATCCGTACTAGATATTCACTATACGTTTTGATGAAAAAAAAAATCATCAGGTTTAAGTCAAAATTAAGTTTTCTATGAAACAGGCCCAGCAGCCGTTCTTCTACGCGCAGGATATCTTTGTATTGTATTTAGTGTGCATCGTATACAAGTATACCTAAATAATGTGCCTATTTAAAAACTCATTACCCTTCTAAATGGATCGACGTTATTCCGAGCTGTCATGAATGTTGAAACATCGCTGATCAATGTCCAAGATTCAGTTATAATCATAAAATAACATCTTTCTTTAACTTTGCCTTTAATGAACGCATTTGCCAAAACGATCACTGTAAATAGTCTTCAATGAGCATTGACAAAAAGATGCCTAATGACTGCATTTATTTTGTTCACTTATGAAGTGTATAAATGCATCAGCGTTACTTACGGCGCCAATCCGTTAGGCTCCACTTCCTCTCGTCTGAAGTCTGCGGCCCGTGGCGTGTTGCCTGCGGACTGGGAACTGTAGCGTGCTGTCTATTGACTTTTGGATTGTGGCCTGTTGTCACGTGGCGTCGAGACGCTTACTTAACGGCGGCGTCGCCACCAGTTTACTTTATTGTTTGTTTAAAGCTCTTCCGTTTGTTTAGCCCCGTAGTTTTAATTAGTCATTCCGCAAAGTCCTTAACGCTTCTGCATTTTACAGCGTCAAACTATGAACGACATTAATGAATTTGTAACAATCTAGAAATTCATGAATGTGCTAAATCTACCCACTGTGCACTTAAGTTTGTTTTATTGTCAATTGACCCCGTTTAAAAAAAATGCAGTGCTAGCCACGAGTGGCACAATATTTAGTATTACTCGTAATTAGCTATAAAAATTAAAATGAGGTTAATTTTTAACTATTTAATAATAAATTGAAAAACACATATGTGTGTGAGTGGCTGAGTTGGATTTGCGTCTGGGTCCCAACCAGGCATAGTGAGTTCAATTTTCTCGGTGGGCTCAGTTTTCCATCACGACACAAGCAACATCTTCTACTTACTGTGATGGTAGTAGGAGATTTTCAAATATTAGATTATTCGTAACCCTGGAATTTTTTGTGTTTATTTATAAAAAAAATAATTTTGCTAATAATGTAAAATGCTTCGTCCGAGTTTAAAAAATATTTTTATCTTACAGTTAAATGGATATTTTAAAACTCCTAGCATCAAATCTCACCGTTCGAGAGTTTTTGCTACATCGGATAGCCATATTTCTGCTTTATATTTAAGATGCACACCAAACTAAAACACAAAAATACCACTATTATTTGCAATCTTAAAAATTCATCAAGATTTGTTGATTGATACAAATAAGGATGGTACTTAATTGCTTTTACAAATAAATAAAATATTTGATACCTTTGAGAAAAACCTTGATAAATTCTCCAATATGTGGGGGTTCTCTGGATAGAAAACTTTTCAATGTATTACCTATCTATCAGTATGCGCCCAAGGAAAATAAACTGAACCCAAACTTCAATTGGGGTGACGATGTGCCGTTTATCTGAAAGGAACGAATAAACAGCTCGTCAGTCTGAAGCAGTACCCTCTCAGCAGACTACAGCGCCGGGTCTGCGTTTATTTACGGGATTTTTAAGAGCTTTATTTATGGCTCAATGAGAGATTCATTGTCCAAATGTAAATTGGGCGCGTCTCGTATTTATTTTTCCATGTGACACTGTTGCAATTGGTGATAATGCCTCAGTGCTCAGTGATATACGAGTTTATATATATATATATTATAAAGTCTCTGGATCTTTGCCCTCTGGAGACACGTTTGTGTTTGGAAATGCTTATAAAGTTTTAAAGTTGGTTGGGTTTTACCTGTGCCACTCAACATGGGCGAACTATCATTTATTTTTATATCCAGTGTATGTCTGAACCAGCGAAATGCTAATAAAAATGCTTTCCAGGAGAGCCAAAAAACAGTTTTTTCTGTCGAATTCTTATACATTTTATTAAATATTTCACTATTGGGGTTTTAATGAAGTTTTTTTTAACCCATTAGTGTAAAATGTAATAAAATGTATTTGAGTTTTTTGACTCTCCTGGAAATTTGCTAAATACGAAATACACCTATTTGTGTTTTTGGCGACGAAATGTATTGATGTGTATTTTTTCACATACAATTTTAACACGATGCATTTTCGCACTATATTCAATTTCATTCCGCACATTCACGTGAAATGGTCCTAAGGAGATATCATAATTCCGAATCTAAGAGTTGTGTTGCTCGAAATGGTTTTGTTGATCACTTCAAAATATTTCTCAATCGGGGGTGCCATAGTCTTGCTGGTTCAGGGCAGTGGAAGATTATGTGGTGTAAATGTGTCATATAAAAATAAATATTAATAAAACAGTAATCATTTAGACTTTTTCCTAATCCCATCCTTAACTATTTTTTAAAAATTTAATGTAAATCAAATTTAATAATATTATTATTAAGTTCTGCGAGTATTTTTAGTTTTTATTATTGTGACAGCTGTTTCGGCGTTTAAGGCCGTTTTCAAACTACTTGACGACTTATTTATATGATTTTATTTACTCTCACTCCTTTTCAATTTGGATGGGTAATGATTTATTATCGGTAAAACCGATTTAGTTAGAAAACAATTAAAATTCTGAAATCTGTGAGGTTTTCACATTTACAATGTGTTTGCACGTATTTAACTGACAATCTTTTCTTAATTGATTTATTTAAAAGTGTTGTATTGTTTTGATAATGTGAATATACTGAGAAGCGGTGAATATATAATTTTCCTTACTTTATTAATTAATGTCATATTAGGAACATTCGTTCGTTTGTTAATTTCTAATTATTCAAGTAAATTTAATCTCAGGCCCTTTCTTTCTATATGTAAGGGTTTAGGTTTGTTGTTGTCAAGCGGGACGTGATTATTTACTAAAAGTTGTGCTGCGAATTTGGAAGAAGTGCTTTTATTTTTATAACATCTTATATGTTCTTTGAATCTAGTTGAGAAAGCCCTTTCCGTCTGCCCTATATAGGTAGCGTTGCAGTCGGCGTGGTCACACTTTAATTCGTATATGCCACTATTATTAAGTTTAGGATTTTTACTTTTTGAGTTTTTTAGGCTTGTTCCTACATTATTATTGTTTCTGAAAGCTATATTTAAACCACATTTTTTATTTCTTTTGAATTTTTTACAGATATTGGACCGAAAAATTCCGGACATGCAAATTTTAACTATTCGTTGAAATTCATTGAAATACCGTGCGTATTCAATTTTGAAGTGAAATTCCCATCTAAATTAAATGACTATGTAATACCCAAGCAATCTGAGCGATCATGTCTACAATCAGCTGATCGTTTTCTCCATCTTCAATAATCACTACAATTAGAAACTATAGTTGTTTGTGCTTTATGCCAGTAAAACCGTAATAAAGACGTATCTCGGCGAATTACCTAGCAAGAACAACAACGTAACTTTATAGATCAAGTGTAATCCATTATCCATTATCCACCCGCCATAAAGCGAGTTAATAATTAGGGTTATTTAAGCATATAAAGAGCCATGGCCACCCGTCGCCGATTGCAGCCCACACTGCTTTTATGGAACAAATTACAAGACGGATGATTTACTAATATATATTTGTAAGCTCTGTCGCAACATCCCGTTTAAACCTACAAAAATACCAAAGACCATACCGGATGCACCAAATTGATTTCGCCATTGAACGTTCTAGAAGAAACTGTGCTTTGAGCGGATGTGTTTTAAAATATTAACGGCAAATGGTTATGTTAATATTTCTTAGGTTGGTTGATTTTGTGAAGATAAACTAGTTATGATTACCCAAGCTACGAAAGAAACCAAAAAACATATTTTTTATCTTATATATATATAAATGATTGTTTGTCTGTCTGTCCTCGATTTTCTTAATAATTATAAATAGGACAGTTTGTTTTTATTAGTACTGGGAAGGTTTAGAGAGTTGTTTGAATGAAATCTAATATGTAAAACTGTTGCTATAACAATTTAAAATTATTATGAAAAAACATTGAACCCGCCATGTTGTATTGAGGTTACCCTATAGATATACCACTCTGGTTAGCCACAGATTATATATTCAAAAGAAGAAGGTTTGTTTGTGTAGAATATTTTCAAAATAGAAAATACAAGTACGTTCCCACATAAGATATTTATTATTTAGATACGTTTTGAAAAAATAAATGTTTGGAATGAAACAAAATTTTAAAATTAATATTTCTTTGTTTAGAGATAGTAATAATCGTCACGAGGCATTACTTTCACTGTCAAATCAATTATGGCACCCAAACGACAAACAAGAATTCACAACTTCATAACTTTATTTAAAAAAAAAACATCAACAAAAAAATCCCGAGCAAGGCCGGGTACACATCAGCTAGTTGGTAATAAAATCATATTTTTAGTATCCCAATACAAATCATAATAATACACACTCATTGTAAGGCTGGTTATTAATATTAATAGATAGGTACCTAATTCAGTGAGATTATAGAAATAGGGGTTGGTTCTCCAGTCTGCGGGCTGCTAGAGGTATTAGGGGTTCGGTCCGGTTTGTCCAGGGGGGAGAAAAAGCGTTGTTTCAAGGAATTGCAGAGTCGAAAGGCGGTTGTACATGTCCGGATAGAAAGACGAGTCAAACTAATTCGTTCCTAATAAGTATACTCGTGGGAGATTCTATGCAATATTTTATGCTCCGAAAGCGAGAACTTCTTTCATTGACCGTTGACATTTTCAATATCACTTTGATTTTGCCACTATCTTTTGACCCATGTCACAAAATAGTTATAAAATCTGCCCCATGACTTTTTATTCTTTACCTATCAACCTTTCACTTGTTGCATGTTTGATACAGATTATCATCTTCAGTATTTGTTAAAATCGTTACACATATGTTTATACATATGTTTAACCCGTCGAGATTTTTTGAGAGATATTCCTCCCAGCCCGATGGACTCATAAAAGTCATGTTATTTCATTTTGTACTATAGTGAGATATACGATTTAAACTGTGTTAGAAAGAGAAAAACGTTTAAAAGTTCACCATGCATATTTAAGATTTTTTTTTCATTTATTCTCAAAAAGATTCGAGTGGTTTATTACCTGTATTATTTCCAATACTTGTTTACGTATATTTTTTTACAATTTCTTGTATTGTAATTTATCTTAATATCTGTAATATATTAGTGTACAACTGTTTTATAGAGACTATGAAAAATAAATAAATAAAATATAATACTAGCTAATTAATGTATTCATGGCCCAGTATTGAACTCCAACAATTCCGAATAACCGTTACTTACAATGTGGGTGTCAATTAGTATCAAATTATTCGCCAAAATGAGCTGTTGTCAGTTTTAAATAGAAACGAAAACAGTAAAAATCTTTGACTCCCCGAGAGCTGAAAAATCAGTTTGAAAATATTCAAACATTCAAATGTACCCAGTATATAAAATTTCGAATATTTTCCATTTATAATAGACCATTGATCCACTTTAATTTCGTACAGAAAGAACAATGAGAAATAATAAAAGTTTACATTATTTCTTACAAATTTTGACATACGTATTCAAGAACATAAAATGTTGATTACATCTAAATGACAAATTTTGACTTGATGCAGTTTAATACTGGCCCATCGATATATTACGTAAACAGGCAATCACTAGCGATTTAAAAAAAAATTATATATAAAATTTTGTAAAAGAGTTGGTATCGTATAGGTACCTATATATAACACATAATAAAACAAACGAAAAGCTATTTATGCAAATTATTCATCAATGTTCATTAAAGCCATTTGTCCTAGGTTCACCAATATTTGAATAAACATGAAAACAATACCAGGACTGAGCATTACAAATACTCGCTTGTACCTAGATTATATGACGTTAGTAACAGATACGCAGGTGTGGCGGATCTATTTAACTGCACGGAAGGTAAGTACAAGAAGGATATACTATGTTTTATACGTACGCATATCTCTTGCTTTTATATCCTTCAAGAGCTTGTATTCTTATTGATTGGGAGTTTAACGGATGTTTTCTCCTAGATTTTAGAATTTTTATTCATTTATTGCATTATAATGTTCCTCTAGTAATATTTTAAGATAATTACGAAAACTTACTTAAAAAAAAAACTTATAACCTAATTTATAATCCATATATAAAACCATGTACAATGTGACCTTAGAACGGGGTACCCCAGCAAGGTCACACCTTTTGCGATTTTTTTAAAACACTATGAAATACATAAAGAAATCTAATGGCACATTTAATAGTTACTTTTTAAAACTATTTGTACTATTTTCTAATGTGTATAAATAAACAAATAAAAACAAAAGTTAAATGCGTTGATCTCTATGCTATGGTGGCTTTTGTAATACAAATTATCGACTACCCCGCGAAGAAGGTTTAGTTTTGTGGGAAAAATGTCATGAATGATAAAACGTTCAATATGTTGAACATAATACACAGAAACATTTTATTATAAGTAGAATGCAAATACTGTATCTATGATTAATAGATAAAATAAGTCTATGTGCCTATTTCCAAGTAAATTATGATAACAACGTGTGACGAGGCATTTCGTTGGATATTATTATTGAATATGATCAAGTTGTTTATTTGCAAAAGCTCATATTATATCAGTAATATTGTTAAAGTCTATTTATTTTTGCACATAATAGGAAAAAAAAAACACAGTAAGGTAAGTACTAAGCGTGCGCAAAATTCGAACACAGTTTAATCTATCTTTAACACTACACCAATAGGATGTGTTCCAACCATCACCTGTGTGTGTAGTACGTTCAAAATATAGTCTGACATTATTTAATAGTAGACAAAAATTATGGTGCGCTGCGATCTTTTAAAAGGTTATAAAAGCCAACACCAAGATTCCTCATATGAAAATGAAATTAAGTTTTTAAAAAAGCACAATTGCTTAAGGACATATTTTTTTATTTTTTTCGTAAGAAGCAATCACTTTGTTGTTTAACATTGTATTAAGTAAATGAAACACGTTGTTATAAACCACGAATACATTTTATTTTCACCAACCGGTTTCGCTTAACTCAAGCTTCATCAGGGTAAATATAATGAATCATTATAAATTTACCTTGATAAAGCTTGAGTTAACCGAAACCGGTTGGTGAAAATAAAATATATTCGTGGTTTATGACAACGTGTTTCATTTACTTAATACATATATTTTTTTTGTTTTTTGTTTTGGGTAGTTTTATTCAAAACGTATATTTGTTACTTAATTTGATTTATTTGCTATCGTTATAAATTAAATTAAGTAAAAAATGTAGATTGTAAATAAAACTGTTCAAAACAAAATGTATATAAATTGTTACATAGTTAATGACTAAACGGTCTTCAGAAATTATTGGTACTTTCCGAAATAAGATGATTCTACGTCATATTCTAAGACAATTTTATATAAAAAAAATTATTTCGCTTTGCAGGGAAGGTAATAACATGGAAAGGCTATATTTTCTGAAATGTATGTATCAAAATAGCCATTTAATGGATATTAAATCAAAATAAAACAAAATATTATTGACAGATCAAAACCATAAATTTAAAAAAAAGAAGTTTATATAGACAAGTTATCGTCCCTGCATTCATAATATAGCTTATGTGCCGTTTCGTACATTCTGAGATGATCGAGAAAAACTGCTTTAAAAATAATTTCAGACTAGATTGGAAAAATATTTTTTATAATTATTAGGCAAGCTTTCCAGCTAAACAAATCTATTCTTTTTAACAAATCTAGTCTTTGCAATTATTTTTTAAAGCTGTTTTTCTCGATCATCTCAGAATGTACGAAACGGCACATAGGCTATATTATATATGCAGCGACGTTATGTTGTTTTTCTTTGTTTCTTTAAAATGAACTGTCTAACTTGAATGTGAATTTTTTTAATGTTAAGAACAATTTCAAAGACAAAGTGAATAGTTGGTGTTGCCATTGTAATGAAAAATTTTAGTTCAACTATATTAAATTTCTACTTTTTATTGCCAAACTGTATGCTGATTCAGAAAAGGGAGCGTTCATACGTGCTTAGTTCTAATGGGTACCATGAATATGTTATTGTTTATGGTAAATATGCCAACACGTAATTTGCATAAAGTAGGTACCTTCTTGTAAAAAAAAAACATTGTTTTTAGTTAAGTCATCGTTTACCTATCTCAATAAGGTCAAATACATTAAATATTATCTATTATATTGTCGATAACATCGTTTATTAGTGTAATTTGGAACAGGCGGATTATGTCGATTAAAAATTATTGTTATTTAAATTACAAATTATAAATATTATTAGTGGTTAACAATAATCGTTAACCCCCATGGCCAGGATTAATTCCCATGGCGATCGTCGTTTTATAAAAGTCAGGCAGAATAGTTTTTGAACAAATTGCTACTTTGTAGGAAAATAAATGTCAAAAGTGGCTCGTTTGTATAATAAACACCGCGGGCATAATCCTTCCACATAACTGGTTTGTCCGATACTGCCCGTCCATCATCATTTCCTAAAGTTCGGTAGGCTTGACTTTAGAAAAAGACGATCGGATGGTCGAACCTTTCGACGTGGTGGCTTTAGTCAGTATCGGGCAAACTAGTCGTGCGGAAGGGTCATTAAGACTTGGATATATTTTCCAATGCAATTTCTACCTTCCGAAAGAACTAATACTTACATATCCCCAACGGGGTACACAGAGTTTTAAATCAGAGTAGGCAGTAGGAAAAAAACGAATTAATTGATATTAAAAAAAAAAAAAAACTTGTGATGACACATCAAATATCCAAATAACCACATAATTTATGTATATTACAAGTCAATTACGGGATATGTATTTTTTTAAACCATACAATTGCATGAAAGAAAGCTAACATAATAGGATAATTATATCGACAGTAAAGTTGTATTCATAAATAGAGGAACCAACAGAGATGGCAATGATTGCTATATTTACGATTGCACGGAAAGGCACGGGCTTTTTTGTTACTAACACAAACGAGTCTTCCCTTGAATGCGCATTGTGCACATGTATATTTTTTGTGTATAATACGATGAATATTTGAATATGACATGTGCGTCATTTTGCATACTTAGTTCCTGTTTTTGACACGTTGTAGTAAGGCAGTCAGTCGGTGGGGGGTTTGCGGCGCTGCGATTTGTAGTTGGGACTTCGCGCGTAGTTTTGTAAGTGTAGATTGATTTCTTGCAATAATTTCTTAAATTTGTATATTGTGTATGTGAATAAGGTAGGGCGGGCAGTGCTTATGTGCCTATATGGAATGCATACCTCTATGATATAAATGATTATCTCCTTACTTAAAACCATTTATATTATTAAATCGTATATATATATTTATAAACATTTAATATTGTTTGTCTTTGTTTTATGTGTGTACTTTTTGTAATTTAAACTTATCGCTGCACAAAGAATAATGCAATGTATTGTGTGCTCACTTGTAACTGGAATCACCACCATAACCATATTGATAGCAGTGGTGTGCAGTCCATAAAGGCTAAAAACTGTGCCACCCTAAGAAGAATTGGTGATCGGATCAACAAAAGTATGAATCGGTAACCTTTTTAAGTCATCTAAAATGTACTGAAAATCTAATCTCATCTAACCTAATGAATCAAATTTTATACAAAAAATAATTATTCAAGAAAATATTAGTTAGGCTTTCGGGATAGTTTTTTTTTTAAACTTTGAATGACTTTATGTCACTTTTAAAAAGTGCGTATTCATACGTGTGTTGATTTATCATGGAATCGAAAAATGAACCATATGGTATTAAGTCCATACATTTTTGGTAAAACGTTTTTTTTGTTGAATTTATTAAGGAATTTTTGGTAAAACGTTTTTTTGGTTGAATTTAGTAAGGAACTTATATACAGTTGGCCACAACAATCAGCGGAAGATGGTAATAAAATATTCATTTTCAAATAATCATTGCACAATTTACACCAAAACTTGAAGCACAGCCTACCTTTGGTCGTAGTGCATTGATTGATTGTATTTCATTACTGTAATAATTATTTTATCGAGGAAAGCAATCACTTTGTGGCCTGCCATTATAATTTAAATGATTTTTTTTGTATTTGTTTTATGGATCTTTATTTTATTTATATTTATGCATTATCGACCGGTTTCGGTTGATCTCAACCTCCAGGAACGTACACATATAAATGTACACACATAAATAAAATAAAGTGGCCTATTAAAAAATTCTTTCATTTAAATTGTAATAATTATGTGATGAGGGAGAGCCAAAATAAATAAAAAGTGTTAGTTAAAGTCATTTTGATTGATGAAGTTTATTTCAAGTGTCAAATAATATTTTCCTTAAAATATGGCAGCCGTGAAATTTATTGTTATATTGCGCCGGATGAAATAAGCAAATCTTTTGACAGCTGTCATCTAGCCCACGCCCGCGTCTCCGTGATTGGTCTTAGAAGTAATGGTACCTAATACCTACTCGTCTCCACTGTCTGTATATTGTTATGAATTACTAGGTACATTGTAATGTGTGTCGGAATGTAATATACTAACAGGGTTATTCAAAATGATGGATTCATTTGCAAGTTCTACTCGGCTTGGACCTTTTCCTTTACTGAGGCATCCTTTTTGCTAAAATTGGTGATACCATAGACAAATGATATTTCTAGTTGGAGGTTCAATGTTAAAATGAAGATGAAAGGTACGCTGCACTATAGTTGTTGACTCAGTTTTACATTTTACTCACAACTGACGCGAAATGACTGCTTGGCAGCGCAACCACTCTAGCGGTCGTTTGCGCAAATATGAGCGATCTAGCGGTGGGAATCAAAACTTTCAGACCTTCTCTCAATTTTTATATAGATCATTCACATATAACGTATAAATCAGGTAATATAACAGTATGTAATTGGGTCCATCATTTTGAATAATTCTTTATTATACTAGGTTCCGTACCCGAATTCGCCCATATGACTATGGTTTTGTTGTCCACTCGTCACACAGATATATTAAATCGACCATAGAGATGGATTTATCTCAAGTCAAGTCCTGTCAGATTGAGTGTATTATACTAGGTTCCGTACCCGACGTCGCCCATATGACTATGGTTTTGTTGTCTACTCGTCACACAGATATATTAAATCGACCATAGAGAAGGATTTATCTCAAGTCAAGTCCTGTCAGATTGAGCGACTCTCTCCATGTGACTTATTCTAAGTTCATAAAATTATAAATCCAATTATTAGCAACACTCCTGCATACAGTAGAAACATTTAAAAAAAAATCTTGCTTGCGTAGTGGTGTTCTATATCGTAGGACTACTGCTGGGTAGGAGGGGACTGTGGGCGGATGTTCCAAATTATTTCGAACCAATCTGAACCACTATCGGTGCGCATAAATACATTTAAACGTGCGCTCTTTAAAATGATTTTCCTGTGTACATATATATAAATAGGAAGAAAAGTTTTTCAATTTTCAAAATATCTAAATATATATTTTTTATGTTAAATGAAATGTTGAAAGAATGAACAATTAGTAGCTGTATCACTGAATGGACAAATACGTCGGGGGCCCACCCAGGCGTTTTGTTCCACGAGCAATATTTTCCGCCTATAATGATGATAGTAGGAGCTTTTCAAATATTGTTAAATTATTCGTAATCAACGAATACTTGAATATTATAAATACGCTCGTAGTTGTCGCTTCTTTTTTTATTATTCAGATTTAATATTTTATATATAATAATTAATCTGTAAAAAATACATCAATATCAATATTCTAGTAAGTACTAACACTGACAAAATCTTCAACAATTATACCATAAAATAATACTACTTTACATTCATAAATACAAAAAACAAGAAATAAAAACCAACACGCATGTTAGAAACACTAGATCTCAGAGTCAAAATGACATCCAACAAGTAACAACAAATACAACACTGGGACAAAAAGCTTCTTATATTATGGTGCTAAATTCTACAACAAAATCCCACTCTCCTTCAAAAATCACAAAAACATAAAAAAATTAAAATTTAATAAAATACTGGATACGTTACATAGGGAGATCTGAAATATAAAACATATTATACTAAATACAGACTGACACAGACACCACTTAACTTCAATTAAAACACCACATATTACAATTCTTTCAGCAACTTCATAAAATTCAATCAAATCCACAGCACGGAAATCCCAGTGAGGATATCATTCTTTTTTTAACATTTATTATTATTAATATTAATATACATACGGACAAACAAACTTTGAGAACTACAATCGGTGTGGATTTTGGAATATTTCTAAAAAATAGCTTGTTAATAGTCATAGTATTTATTATGGTTTTCCGCTTTCACCAAAAGGCAACGCAAACCACTAATCTATGGGAGCGGAAGTTTATTCGGGTTTAGTAAACATGATTAAGTGGATGACAAATAATATACGTTTATAATATCTGTATAAGTGTTTGACGTCAATGAATAATCAGATTACGCGCTTTATAAAAAGATCATCACAGACGTTGATATACTATTTTCTTTATTTGAACATTAGGACGGTAATCCAAAGTCTAATGGTAGCTTGCAAAAGTAAGATAAATGTACTCACATTTAGATATTACAAGTTTTTATTAAGTACCTACTTGAGTTGGTATAAAAAATAAAGAAACAACAAAACCTGGTTGAAAAGTGTTTATATATAAGTCATACCTATTGAAATGTTCAGGATGTTACATGGTTGGAAGTTATGTTTCATTTGACATTTTGTCGTGTATTAAGAAAATAGCTCCCTGTAAATCACCTTTACTAACCATGTTTCCTATTAACTTTGACTCCTCCCACCGACCACCCCCCCTCCAAATCACCACTCCTTCTACCCTCACCTAATTTCTGTACTTGTCTAATTTAAGTTAGTTTTAAGAACGCTCGTTAATGGCACGGTTGTGTCGAAACCGGTAGCGAATTTATTAATCCAAAAATAGCAAACGTACATGGTAAATTAAAACTTCCAAACAAAAAGAAAATAATCATTAATAATGTCTACAGCGGTGGTGCCCAACCAGCGGCGCGTGGGCTGCATACTAAATTAAAATTTTCTAAAACTTTGCGTTAAATCTAATGAAAAAAAAGTAGAGCCTAACTTTTCAACAAGAGTAGACGTACAAAAATTGTTAACTATTTATACAAGAAAAAAGTTTTGTTTTGCGAACATTTGCTGAATTTTAAAGATTTCCGTTTTATAAAACTCCAAACGCAACTAAAATTTGTTTGGATTTTGACTTTCCGAAAGATACAATTCAACAAGATTTATTTTTTTGATCATTTGATTATTTGACTAGGAAAAATGTCGCTTTCTTTGTGCGCGATATGAATGATTTTAAGTGGATTCCATTTTATAGGGGTAGGTACGCGGCCAAATGTTGTTTTTGGAACAAATTAAGTAACAGAAGTGAGTTTTTTACATCTTTTTAAAAATGTATTTTCGAATGATAAAAAAACGAGAGTATTTGTTAGTCTACTTTGGAGAAAATTTTGAGACTAGCCGGTGATTCATGCTGTGGAAAACGGGTTGTTTATGTGAGACAGGGTGGTTGGAGGTATTTTTCTATACCAATAATAACTTTAAATTAATTGCAAAGACAAAGAAGAGACATTAAGGCAATCTGGCATCTATAAACTTAACTGCAACAATTGATCGGCAATTTATACCATATAGGTAAAACCGCGAGAAACGTAAAAATTAGAGTCAAAGCACACATTAGATGCTTACCAAGTATAAGTTTTTCAGAATTTGCCGAACACTTAATTAATACTAAGCGTACTTTTAATAGAAATACAGGAGGAGTTCAGGTAATACATAAAAATGGTAAGTAATAGAAATATCAAAATGAAATAAAAATAATTATTGCTAAATTTTAAATAAACAATTAGATTTAACCCAACGTCTGAATTTAAAGATGTTCCCTTTCTTCCTCTCCCTTTCCCCTACCCGTCTTCCTACCCCCCTACCACCCCTCTCTGATGCTCTGTCCTGTTCTACTCTGATATACTGTTTCTTTCCCCCACTTTCACTGTCTTCACCATGATATATCTCTGTATGTTAATTTAGTTTATATGTGTACGTTCCTGAAGAAGGTAAGAAAGAGTTTAACCGAAACCGGTCGATAATGCATGAATATAAATATAATAAAGTGGCTTAAAACAAAACAAAAAAATCATTTAAATTATATAGTATATAATCAGTATTTTACATATTGAATATTAGATTATATAATTTCTAATGAAACTGTAATACTGTGTCTGACTGAGAGTGCCATTGGCCCATACCATTGCTGGAGACTGTAAATGAACTATTGACCCGTTAGATGTGGCGCCAGCACGGAATTGCCGTAGTGTTGGATATTGTCCGGTGCTAAACTGTACTGGCACTGGGTACAGTGCATACTGGGCAATGCCTGTGGGCGGAAGTATCACTGGCTCTGTCAAAGGAAGCAGAATGAGAGAGGATAAAGTTGGCATTTAAGTATAGCGCAATTATTTGAATAAACTAATGCTTATTTTCAGACTGCATTTTCTCTAAAATGCCAAAATAGTACCTAAGTACCTGGTTAGCCAAAGGTGTGACCTACCTTCGTACAAGGTAACAAAGTGTATCTTACTTAACTTATTATTTGTTTACAGTCATTTAGTTTAGTTATTATTTTTACTTTGATTAAATTGAAAAACCCTTTAATTTATGTGTAAATAACGGAATGTTATAGTTTTTGAAACCGTATATATTAGCGTATTTTTTGTATAGTTTAGTTCTTACATATTTAAGCACCAAAAAATTATGTTCATTTTAATATGTTTTTTACACATTGATCGAATGGCTTAGAGAGATTTTTGTATTTTTATTATTTAAAGTATTCAAGTCTTTTATCAAAAACGAGAAATTTCTTTTATTATCGTTATTGTTTTTATACATTATATTAATGATGATCCCACTGATAAAAAAAATTAGGTATGAAGTAAAACTTTAAGTAGTTAGTATAGCAGTAGCGTGCAGTCCATAAAGACTGAAAAGCTGTGCCTACCCCAATAAAACGAACCATTAGTCAATTTGTGTATGTATTTTTGTCATAAATTAACGATTTTTTTTAATGCCCCAATCAATCGTTCTACATTAATAAATTGTTTCTATATGAGAAAAAATGATACTTTTTAGTAAGATAATAAAATCAAATCATAAGTAACTTATTAAAGCTTACGCTTCAATACGTTATGTATGGCAGATATGTTTCTCCCGGATAGAGTATAGGTTCTGAGTTTGAGTCTCAGTCGCGACCATGCGTTTTTATTTTGTGTTTTCTTGTGTGCTCATATTTTCATTGAGTGTACTGATATTACTTGTAATAATTGATATAATAAAATGTGCGCTTTCAAATATTTAATACGCAATTCATATCCCAACATTAAAACTACACATAGCATCCCTTAGTCATGGATCAATGCACGCCACTGAAGTATAGTAGTTCATATATAGTAAGTGACTTAAGAGGAACGGCTGTGCTGCCTGTTTCATACATAAATTACTTTTGGATTTATTTTTTTAAATACCCATCCAAACCGAATGAAATATTTTTTAAATTAAAGGTTTAGTAAATATCTAGTATGGATGAGAAGTATTTTATTTATTTTTGTTTTAAATTATTATAAGAATTATGATAAGAATACCATCTCTCGTTCAGAGGCACTCAGTTGAGTTTATAAATTCGATAACCTTTTCCCATATAACTCTTACTAATCTGTAGATAATATTTATTAAAATTGAGAATGCATTTTGAAGTGATCGTTATCGATATGATAATGATAGGTAGGTAGGTATGCCTTATTGAATATCGGTTATGACACAATTCGCCATAGGTACAGTCTGACATTTAAAAGTAGACAAAAATTGATGGAGCTGCGATCGTTTATAAGGTTTTAAATAACAACACCAGGATGGCCGCTTTTTATTAAATTAAAGTTAATTTAAAAAGGCACAATGGTCAAATTGATTATTTTTTTACTTTTAACCAAACGGCCTTCAGAAATTAGTGGTATTTTATGAGGAGATGATTCTACATTATATTCTAAGACAATTTTATATTTAAACTTGCTTATTATTTAACGCTTTGCAAGGAAGATAATTACACGGAAAGGCGATTTTTTTGTATTTCTCATACGTATGCATCAAAATACACATTTATTAGATGTGAAACCAAAATAAAACAAAATCTAATTAACAGATCAAATATTTAAACTGAAAAAAACATAAATATAATCTATTAATGGATAAACTAAAGTTTTTAAGATAAGATTTTTGTGCATAGCGCAAAGGGTAATAATTATTTTTGTAAACAATAATTATTAGCCTGAAAACACTCATCCAAATTGAAAAAACTTTCCGAGCAAAGATAAATGTCGCCGGCAGGACTCGAACCCACACCCTTCTAATATCCGGTCAGATGCTCTACCAATGGTAGAGCATCTGACCGGAATAAAATGAAGACATAATTTGTCTCGACGCCATCTAGTGAGGGATTTAGCCGTTACAAGCCTTCCTCATACAAATAAAGTTGGTTGTTTACAGGTGAAATATAATAAAAACCGTAATTATTGAATGAAACACTAGTATATATTGATTAACTTGGCGGGTTTGCGATAAGCCGACATAGCTCAATGGTAGAGCATCTGACCGGATATTAGAAGGGTGTGGGTTCGAGTCCTGCCGGCGACATTTATCTTTGCTCGGAAGGTTTTTTCAATTTGGATGAGTGTTTTCAGGCTAGTAATTATTGTTTATAAAAATAATAAATATAATCTACTTGCGTTGTTAGGATTGTTTCGAATTGTTTAACGAACTGTCAAATTCGAATGTGAAAAAGTGTGTAGAACAAATTTCAAAGACAAATTGAGTAGCATGGTGGTGCCATAGAAATGAAAAAAAAATAGTTTCGCTTTATTAAATGTTTATTCTCACGCCATATAATAAAGAAGAAAACAAGAAATGCGACGCGGGCGTCTGGTTATTCGGGCCTTAAATTTGTAACACAAAAAAATTATTCCCCTTCATCTATTTTCGATCAAATGGAATTGCAATATACGATGCAATCAGTGTAAGAGAGACATATCACTGTTTTTGCTGTATTTTCATTGATTCTCTCGGGGCTAGAACCAAAAGGTACTAAGTCAAGGGCACACCGGCTTCCATTTAAATCTCCGTGGCACTTCTAGTGTGTATTCTTTATTTTATATCTCGCGCCAACCGCTGAAGTCAATTCCCGTATTTTATTAAAGTGTTGTTGCAACAATCATCTTCGCTTGTATAAATGCCGATATGTATCACTTCATCCAACTAAAAATAAATATAAAACTATCAACAGTTGCAAAAAAAGTTTCACTGACGAACTTCAGAGTTGTGACCAATTAACTATTCCAAATAATGTTAAATATTATAATTTGTAAAAAAAATTATAAAATCAACTTACAAACATGTTCCCTCACTATTTCCCTACTCGCACTCCTATAATCCCCACCAGAGTGGATGTGCTCTCTCTCTCTCTCCCTCTATTCTACGTTTTCTTCAAATACTGTAATTCTGTGTTTAATTTAGTATGTATTTATTCAACCCTGAAGAAGGTTAAAGCAGAACTGAAACCGGTTGGTTTATGTATCTAACAAAGTGGTGTTAAAACATTCATTAATTTGTATTGTACGCCAAGCAGTATGTAATGAAAACGTTAATTTTATTTTCGAAAACATACTTTAATAAATGACCTATTTTGAAATAATTTTCCGCAAGAGAGAATGAAAATTAAACGGCCACCGAAAAGCTTAATTCGTTACACTTATTTTCCACGATAAGTAGGTTGAGGATTCACTTTATTTCCACGAAAGTCATCGGTGTTATCTTATCTATCCCTCACTAAAAATAAATAACAATATTCAAATCACTGTTTGCAAATCGCAGCGGAATAATGCTGGGGTGTCTGATAAATAGCCATTTTGTTATTCGAATTTGTTTCACAGCAGGATGTAGCAATTTCATATCTTGTCTCTGTATTCAATGGAGACATTACCCCACACATCTCCTGTCGGACAACCAGTTCCGGATATTTAGTACGTGTTACAGAATCAAAATGGCGGCACATTGTTGTGTTCCATATAAATGCTATAATTTATTAATGCTGATACAGGATAATTTATTTTTGCTCGGGTTCCCATCGTTGTTGCAATGGTAAATTGTAGTACTAACGCTGAGAGGTTTATTTAATCTTTGGAAATACGCTGTTTTAAAATATTATAATGTACCTACTTCTTTAATAGATGTAAAGTCACTTTGTGGTGTCATTTTGAATAAAATGACTAATAAATGTTTTGTATAAACCACTATTTAATATATAAATATCATTGTTTCGGAATCGAAGCTTAACTCATTAGGATACACAGTATACTGATAAATAATGACAAAAATGGACAAATAATTATTATAGAAAAATAGACAAATAATAAACATAGAAAAATAGTAACGTGAAAATAGATAAATTACTAACATGAACAAAAATTAATAATAAGTGATTAAAGATGTAGGAAATTAATGAAAAAATTTAAATAATTGAAAAAAAAAAAAATGTATATATATATATTTATTTTTTTTCAATTATTAAAATTTTTTCATTAATTACCTACATCTTTAATCACATATATATTTAAATATATGATGCCTCAGAAAACGAACCTAAATATAAAATCGAAGAACACCCAAAAACGTGACTAACCTTTCCAGTTGTCAAAAACAAACCACTGATCCAAAATGGCTGATAATGCTAACGTACCAACATAACAAAAAAAAACGATAATCGAATGTACACAGCCCGCGAAATTTAAAATTCACCTTTTCTTTTGAACACACCTCGTATATATATATAAATAATTGAAAAAAAAAATTAAAAATAGATACTTTGTATTGGAAATTATTATTTTTTTACCATGAATGAAATCAAGACATAACAAGGGAAATAAAAAAAGTTTTTATTTTTATTAATAATATTCTAAATATAGGTATTAATGTGAAAATAAACTATTTTAAGATATCTATTTTTAAAAAAGTGTTTGATTATTAATACTATTTAATTTACGATTATAATCTATATATATTAACATATCTAATCGTATAATAGTTTTGTATTCGAATATACAAATTTTAAATTTTTATTTATGCCAAAGAATGATTTTCTTCCAAAATATGGTTGAAGTTGTCATTTGAGTTTTTTATTTTTGACATAATAACTTTATTTTAATACCACATTATTGATTTACCGAATCTGACTTATTTTATTATTTATTAAAGAAAAAGGAATGTCATACAGAAAAAAAATACTGTGTCTGAGAGTGTGTTGTTTGACTTAAGGTATCGGAGGCCGTTAGAATATTTGTGCCTAGCGGGAAAATGCCATCAGACTGATAACATTACAAAATCGGGTATTCAAAAGGTTTTCCACAGTCGCTCTATTCCCTTTTCTTGCTCCAACAGATTATCTACTTTTCCACTCTCCATCCAACAATTTCCAAGGAATTTTCTGAATTAACGATGCGGGTTTTCAGAAATGGACTTCTTCACCTCCTTAGCAGAACGTTAAAGGTCAGTTTATTATGAACAATTCAGGAGAATTTAATGTGAAGAGATTTTTTATGTTGTTTTTTTTTTTAGTTTCTAATTTCAGCGGACGTACGCATCAAACCAATATGTATTTTAATTTATTTTATGATTTTCTGACATTGTTACAATAATTGTTATGCCGAACGATCTAAACATATTTAACTATTCAAATGCGTGCAAGCGATAACCACTCCGGTCATGTAGTGGCGTGTTTCCACGAAACATATATATCAGTAGTCACGTTGTACCATATCTGCCACCAAGTTATACGTCTTCATGAAACTCATTCTATATCATTTTCTATTATGATCAGACATATGATATAAACAGTTTTAGAAAGAGAGAATACAAAGCTTTCTCTTTGCATTTAATTTTTTTTCATAGACGTTCCCGAATAATTAGAAATTCTAAAAAACAGCATTTGGCAGTTGAAAAATATTGTTCAAGGTTATTCAATTTTTTATTAATTATTTTTATATAATATGAAAAAATAACCTTTTCAATATAATTAAAAATGTTTTTTAGTTTCGTAAGCGGCATTTACAGCTTACAAAAAAAAACAGAGGTAAGCCATTTAAAAAACTTTATCTTTACGTTTAAAAACAGCGAATCTATTTGAAATTAAGTATCAAGCGGAAATATTTCTAAATAAATCTATAATCTAAAAGATCTTTGTAACTGTCAGATTATATGTTATCTATACCCGAGTGGCATAATAAGGCACAGAAATCGATTATAAAAGTAATCCTTAAAAAATACTAAACACTCGCATTACTAGAAATACTAACAAAGATTTACTCCAAATTTCTGTAACTCATACTGCTTTTGAGCAACGGTATTTTAGGTACTTTGCGAAAAGAATTTTCAAAGTTCTTCCAGATAGCATCAAAAAATCTTATTCACAAAAAAATAAATCAAACATAATTTAAAAATTGGATTAAAACTAATGATAGGTCCTTTACCGGTGCACTCATCCGAATTCGAAGTTACGGATTTAAAAATTTACTCAACATATACTTTAACTCTTCTATTTTGTAGATAACTTATTTAATAGTAACTATTGTGTACAATAAAACAAACTGTATCTATATTACATTCTTGATGTATTTTATTTCTATACTTAGTTACCATTACTGTCGCTGCATGGCGCTGCTCCCCAACTCAAACAAGAGAAATCTTTCTCTATTGAGTTGGGTAGTTTTTTTAAAAAATAAATTCATACTTTTTTGTAATTAGCTATTAAGATATATCTGTACTATTAAATATTTTATGTGTATATATAATAAAAAAAAATATATATATATATATATATCTTATCATAAGCGTATATTCATAGGTATTACAAATTATTATTTGTATATTTGGTAAGTATGTTTACGAGAGATGGAAGGGTGATAGGGATATTGAAAAAAAGGTGTATGCAGGAAACTCAATTAACGGAGGACTGAACGTGCTTGGCGCTAACAAAAAGTTGTCCAAAGAAGCGAAGCTAGCAGTCCACAATGGAGTGCTGATACCAACCCTGGTGTATGGCAGTGAGGCATGGAATTCGCAGAGGAAGGATGAAAGTAAACTGAATGCCGTAGAAATGAAATCTCTGAGACGAATGTGTGGTAAAACCATGTATGATCGTGTGAAAAATATTGAGATTCGTAAAGAATGCAAGGCTGATGTAAGCGTAATAAGTAAGATTAAGAAAGGGACGCTTAGATGGTTCCGGCATGTAGAGCGAATGAACGAAGAAAGGAGTGTAAGAAGAATGTACGACGCGAATGTGAATGGAAGAAGAAGCCGGGGACGCCCGAGGAAGACATGGCACGATCAAGCGAATCAAATACTTGAGTCGGGCCATGTCAGAAGTCGGAATAACAGAAGAGCATTTGTGAGGCGTTGTATGAATGTGAATGAAGCAATAAGTGTATGTCAAGATCGAGTTGCTTGGCGGTCGGTCCTCTCTGCCTACCACTGCGGGAAACGGCGTGATGGTTAGTTAGTTAGTTAATAAAATAATACGCAAAATTACAACCTCAATATAGGCTAGCCTAGTGAGACGGGTTATGCGAAACCTCATCTTATAACTATGCATTTCTATTCGTTACACATTACCTACTGTTTTTATATTATTTTATATTTTAATTCTTATGTATCTAGTTTATAAACCACTGTACAATTTATTATATATGTATTCTAGTCAAACTTGCAAACTTTATTACAATCAAGATATATTATCATTATAATAATATCGTACCTACGTAATGCATTATTGAGCACACTGACGTAGAACATCGGATTAAAGTCTACCAGAAGCAGCCGTAATCTTTTCTTTTTGCAAATTCATAAATTATAATCATAACGATGGCAGAACAGTCACCCAGGAAGAATGATACAAAGAGGCGGCCGTAAACACCAATAGTTAAACATTTAGACGGGGAAGCGGTTATATTGTGCGCTTCAACATTTCCTCCCACGCACGAAGTTCGCACTTTGGCATTCTGTGCTCTAGGATGGATTCCTGCTTGTGGCTTTATGACATGCAAGAAGTCCACTAAATTATAATAATACCTAGGAATTACCACAAAGTCCAGTCACCCTGCGAGTCCCACTCGCGACTTTTCTAATTGTAATACACCACCTGCTTATGTCTATTCAGTGTTCGGTGATCCTTCTCGGCTTTCTGTTTTCCTGGTGGTCTATTATTGCTGACTGATCTTGTCTTGCAGATTTAGATGCATAATAGAAATGTACTCAAATGCGTCTTGGGAAATATTGTTATGATTCCTGTGCAACAAAGTGCTCTGTGTTAAAGCTTTTTAACAATTTCTTGGGCATAATTTGTCATACATCTTACAGAAACAAAACGAGTTATTATTATTAGGATTATCCAGCGAAGAAAACAACAATAAACACAAATAATGGCGCTAAAACAATGTTTATCTATCTACCTTTTATAATAAATTAGCTGATGTGTTATCCGGCCTTGTTCGGGTATTTTTTTGTTTGGAATAAAGTTATGAAGTTGTGAATTCTTGCTTGTCATTAAGGTACCAAAATTGATTTGACAGTGAAAGTAACTATCTCAAAATAAAGAAACATTCTTTTGAATATTCTATTTCATTCCAAACGTTTATTTTTTCAAAATATATCTATATTACAAAGTTCTTATGTAGGTACCTACTCGTGTTTTCCATTCTGAAAATATTCTACCCAAAAGAACCTTTTTCTTTGGAATATGCAATCTGTGGCTAACCGGAGTGTTATATCTATAGGTTAACTTAAATAAAACATGGCGGGTTCAATGTTTTTCATACAAATTTTAAAACGTTATAGCAACAGTTTTACATATTGGATTTCATTCAAACTGCTTTCTAAACCTTCCCGGCATTAATAAAAAATAAACTGTGCTATTTTCAGCGAAACCGGTCAAGTAATGCTCGAGATCATTGAGGACAAACAAACAAACTTACATTGATTTTTATATATATAGATAAAAACAAAAACATTCAAGTCTACAAAATGTTCAAAAATAAATCATCCGTTTATTCAGCGCATACAGAAACGATCTGTATAAGAATATTCGTAGACGTCTATGCATTTAAAATTTCTCTCCTACCAAGGAAGGACTTATCCAAGAACTTTTTCTGAGAATCGCGAAGCTTATTCTCGGAAGAGTTGCGTCAAGTTTCATGGGTTGCATCTTACAGCCTTTCTGTTGGCAAGATACGCAGAAAAGCGGCATAACTTATTAATTAATTATAATTAATTATAATAGAAATACATACACTTATAGCCTTATTTAAATAGAACAAGATACTTCTAGAGACATGAATTGACAACGAAGAAGCAATTCACATAGTTAATAAATATGTAAATGACGGTGACTAACAAAACAAGAGAAATCGCTGTACATTTGGTTAGTACGATTTTCAATATTGTGCGTTTTACGGTTCCTGATTATAAGTTGCCTGATTTCTTAAGGAAATTACCCATAATTGAATAAATGGTATTAAAGTAAATTATTGTATGAGTCAAAGGTAAAATATTTTTGAAGCACGAATCGATTCCATTGCACTTACGCACATGTGCATTCTTTGGACTGTCTAAAGGAATTGGTTCAATCGGAGCTGGGATGATGTGTGGGAACTCTCCTTCGCGTTTCCTGCTGCCACATCTCTCGTCGAAGTATTTCAATTGTATAATCATGGCATGGAATCCGTGAACATACCTTATAGTACCTGGATGAGACGACAGGGTACCTGTTTCTCCCTGTGACTCACCTGCCCGCGAGAGGAGAGATCTCCCTTCCCGCTGACCACTGCCTGGTCCCGGGACTGGGAGGGGTCATCTCTGATGAGTCACGAGGGATCGGCACAGACATTCCCCACATACGATACGTGACGGCAGTAGACAGTTATAATTGAACGATTCACGACTGTGTCGGATGCGATCGAAATCTTAAACGGGTTGCGGTTTCGAGATTCAAAGCGGATGAATCAATTGACTCATCGTTGACCGACTTTTTTGAATGGTCGCTCTTTAAAACTGTTGTTGTTTGAGGATTCAGAACTGTAAATGGGATTTCCGACCCCTTTTTCCTGCTTTATATTAATTAAATCTCCCTCTAAATACTAATCCCAAGTAATTGCATTATCCATTTTCTAAATTATCAACAAAAAAATATTGCTATAAGGGATAGTGTAAACAAGAAAGAAATGTATTATTTAATCATTGAAGAAGATAATATTAACAGATCGCAAATGAAATATGAAACAGAAAAAGACACCACCCAGGACCTCTGCCTTACCGGCACAATGCTCTAATCACTGAGTTAATTAGACCTTGTTCTTTCACGTAATTTTTATCGATATCATACTGCAAATTTAAGACTTAATAATATCATTCTTAATTAATTCCCATATTATTGGCTGCTATCTTTCTGTATGATTGCAAAGTTCTACCCTTATTTATTTGCAATCTAGATAATGTCTCGGATATACCTATCAGAATTTTATTTATATGGGACATCTATTGATTTTTCTACAAGTCTATAAAGAATATGGCTTGAAATATATTCGATTATATATATGATTGATTGTGCAACTGATTGAATAACTGTGTTGTTTAAACGTTGATCGATTAATTGTCAATTGTTTTGTTCTAGGTAAGACACGATTTCACATTATGAGGAGCAGGTAACCAGAGAGGCAGAACTTAGAAAGGTAAGTAACCTTGTAAAAAGTATGCAACTATCCGTGGCTCTCTATATTCTAGCCTCTGTTATATTTATTTATTTTAAGATTCATTGTTTTATTTGCAAGTCCATTTCTCGAGTTGCATATAAATGCAACAATCTTGCGAGTGGAATAATAATTAAGTTTGTAGGATCTATGATACGGTTCCTCTATGAATCGATGACTAATCAATAAATACCATTTTCGCCTATAATATATTCCATATTAGGTAACAATTTTTATTAGTTTTCCATTAAAACTTGGATTGCAGGTAACCGCAAAGAACTAAATATTTATTGATTGGACGTCTTTAAGTCCGTGCGCATTTTACCCCAATGTCGGTCATATGAATCAGTCATATTACGCGACAACCACGTAAAATTTTCTGTAAGGTTAAGTCTAATAAGAATATAAAAATTCCTGTAAAACGTGGGTAAACAACGATAAAATACTACAACAGCGTTGAGTGTTTGGACGACATTTACAATCTAAGACAATGTTCGTTATTACGTAAATAAACACGTTTTTCGTTAATAAAGCCACACCGGAAACCGCACACTTAGACAAACAGGAAGGAAATTATTACACACTTTGTGGAAGTCTCATTTGCGGCGGGTACCGGAAACCGGTTTGCAATTAAGCAATTATTAAATAATGCGAGGAATCCCGCCCGGACGAGTGAATGACATCCTCGCACCGCATTGTCTGACCAGTTGCAATGGGTTCGTCAAACAACGCTTTGTAGTACCCGAACACTCAGCATTCTTAGAAATATTGACGCCAGTCTTCAGGGAACGCTCTGTTATCCTCTGCGTATGTTGCACGAATCCAGACCTCTTTACTGTAGTACTACGTGAGGTGATGTAACTAATCACTGAGTCGGCGCGTGAGTCAATGTGTGATGCGGTGTAGCGGGATATGATGAAGGGTGTTTAGATGGATCATTCGACTTGGACATGAGTAAGGTTGCATTACACACGTTTCTATTACCGAATATGTGTCCAGAGGAGGATGCGCTAAATCGCTTGTTATGCAAAGTGGTATAGGTAATCGGTAGTGGCGTGCAGTTCATACAAAGAAACCATAGAAAGACAATAAAAAATGCTATAATATTTTAAGCAGACTGTATTTTTTTGGGTTTTATCTACACCTGCTACGCTACAGCCTACTCTTGGTCAAGGAGCAATTCTCGTTACTGGTAATCGGGAAGCTCTATATTATTTAGTAATAAATGTCAGATGATCGTCACCCTTGCCTTACGTAGATATGATACGATTAACCACCCCGTCCAAAAGTAATCCTGTATCCTGTGCATAAGAGGGCACTGACCTGACTTAACCCTGAGGTACGTAGATAGAATAAACTAGGAATTGTGCTCCTAACTAACTAACTAACTAACTAACTAAACATCACGCCGTTTCTCCGCAGGGGTAGGCAGAGAGGACGGACCGCCAAACAACTCGATCTTGGCATACATTTCTTGCTTCATTCACTTTCATACAACGTCTCATACATTCTCTTCTGTTATTCCGACTTCTGACATGGCCCGACTCAAGTATTTGATTCACTTGATCGTGCCATGTCTTCCTCGGTCGTCCCTGGCTTCTTCTTCCATTCACATTCGCGTCATATATTCTCCTTACAATCCTTTCTCCGTTCATTCGCTCTACATGTCCAAACCATCTAAGCGTCCCTTTCTTAATCTTGCTCACTACGCTTACATATGCTTTATGAAGATCGTAAAAGTGGTTCTTTCAGATGAATAATAAGAGATAAATAATATTTTTAATGAATATGAAGAAAGTGTAGCCAAGCACCATAATTGGATTAAAAATATATTTATGCGCTGGCCACACTTAACTGCTAGCAACACAGCAATATCAGCTGCGAACTGATTTCTCGGGACATTTTATTTGATCACGTCGGGGTCATCAATATCTATTTACTTATTGTTAAATTTTAAAAACAAAAACAGTAACATTATCCACTCATCTCACTAGGACAGTCCTGTGTTGAGATGAGCGGCTAATAATATGGTTTGTTATAGTGTAAAAATAAATGCTCATAATTTTTTTTATATGAATACCCACAAGAGTCCCAACTGCTCCCAACCGTCTGGAGCCAGTGAGACTACGGCATCTCCAATCTGAATGTGTGATAAAACCATGTATGATCGAGTGAAAAATGTTGAGATTCGTAAAGAATGCAAGACTGATGTAAGCGTAGTGAGCAAGATTAAGAAAGGGACGATTAGATGGTTTGGGCATGTAGAGCGAATGAACGAATAGAGTAGTGTAAGGAGAATGTATGACGATCAAGTGAATCAAATACTTGAGTCGCGCCATGTCAGAAGAGAATGTATGAGACGTTGTATGAAAGTGAATGAAGCAAGAAGTGTATGCCAAGGTAGTTAGAATTTTTCTGATGTATTAAGGAGTTGTTTGGCGATCCGTCCTATCTGCCCACCCCTGGGGAAACGGCGTGATGATTAGTTAGTTAGATAGATATATCCACATACCTACCATAAAATATGCGTAATACGTGCACATGAATAACTCACGGTAATTATTTTTACTGTTATATTGCCTCATCCAATCATACATCAAACATTAAACTATATTGAAAACCGTATAATGATTCTAACATATTTCTTGAATGCACGTTGCATCGGCAGGTAAAGGTACCCACCTACACCTACTCAACATACCTAGGTAAATCATCTCCGTTTACTCACTATCAATCAATATTATTATTGTGTTCAATTTAAGATTTCAATGAAATGATAACTTCTTAAGCTGCGTGTGATAAAGGTTCGGCGAATTGTTTGTGTTTTGTCAAAATTACATAAGTGTTCTGAAAACACAAACATCCAAGAACTGTTGCGGATATTTATTAACTTACTAAAATACACATTACACGTACGCTTCGGACTCACCACACTTCGTTCCAATACGTTCGCCGAAACGTACCCGTCAGTCCGACTAGTAGGTTTTTCTCACCGATCGGCGTGCTATGCCTCTACACGCAAGCGTCTGAGGGTGCGCCGCACATTTGTTTTTAACTTTTTATTTATGAACTTTCACAAACTGCTTATGGAAAATCAAAAGCAAAGAATAGAAATATTAAAAAAAAAAACAGTAATAATTATTTTTTTATTGAAACATTGCAAGTAAATTATCCAAATTTACACTCTTCATACGTAAGTAATATAGAGTCTTCAATCTTGTGATATCTGCACAAAACCGCAAAAAACTTTTAAACCGTACGACGTATCAGGCATCTGGCCGCACTTTGCTCCGATCTATGAGAAATCCCTTTACACGTACACTTCCGCGGAGATCAGTCGATCAACCAGCCCGCACGCCGAAGTGTGGTGACTTTTTTTACCCAAATTGAAATTGATATGTCGTATCGGCGGGTCCTTTGGAGCGAAGATCAAGAAACGCAAGCGGAAACGAACGTGTGGGAGACGCGATTGAATATAATACTAATGAATCTCATGTGAAATATGAAACAGAAAAGACGCATAAAATAAAAAGGTTAGCATTCGCATATAGGATGCGAACCCAGGACATATCGGTCTATCCGGGACCTGTGCTCTAACCAACTGAGCTAACGCAACCCCATTGTTCTTCGTCATTTTTATCGCCATCATACTTCAATTTAAGAACTGTTAATATCATCTTCAATTAATTCACACATATTTTTGGCTGCTGTCGTTCTATATTGGCCGGTCAGTGGCTTAGTTTGCGCCACGTTTGAATGTTACCCAAGTGTCGTAAATTCGTCAGCTGGGTAAGTCCTCCATCATGACACAACCAACATCTTCCGCTTACTGTGATGGTAGTGGGAGATTTTTCAATATTGTCAGTATATTCGTGGTAACTCGTAACCCGGGGACCACGTAGCCTTTCTTTAAAAAAATACGTTTAAGTTTCCAAACTTTGTTCAACGTGGACCCCTTTTCTGTAGACCCCAACACAGCCATCTGTCCAAAACTTTGGCACAAGTGATATTTATTAAAAATTGTAAAAACTTGCACATGAACGTGCCTGCGTGGACGCGATTCGCTTTAAGTGCGCAGTAGGCTTGTCGAGCGAAACTTACTACGGTGCTTTACTATGGGAACTTCTAGATATTGTTAATAAAATACTATTATTCTAAAAATAATTATAGAAGTAAATACCTACCGATACTTTGTGTATGGAATAATCAAGCCACTACTTTTAGTAATTTTTCTATAATATCTCTAGTACTTATACAATTTATGATGGGAGTGAAGCTAAAAGCACGTGTCTAGGTAGTTAGAATTTCTCTGATGTTTAAAACGGTAGCTCAATAAACAGGTTTAAAGGTATTATCGTAATTCATACTTGATTTTTGGTTCCATGATAAATCGGCACACTTTTTAAAAGTAATATAAATTCGTTAAAAATACGACAAGAAAAAAAAACTAGCCCAAAAACCCAAACTCACCTAATATAATTGATAATAAATAATAAACAAATAGTAAAAAATAATTTAAAAAATATATATTAATCACGTGAGGTTAGATAATGTTTTGGGGCTTTTTGTTGTTGTTTTGTTTGTACTTTAAATGGCCCCTAGGGGTCCACATATATTTGCAGGGAGTCCAAGGGGCTCCGCGAGATGTAAATGGAGGTTAACGGATCGGAGATAATTTAGACAGCACGCGTAGTAAAGCACCGTAGTAAGTTTCGCTCCTCAAGCCTACTGCACACTTAACCGACACGGTGAAAAAATGGTTTGGGAATCTATAATTTATGCGGTCACCCTAACTTTTACGTTGATGTAAAACTGTTTCGGTAGTTAAAAAAACTCATGACTCGATATTATATTACTACATTTTATTATCAGAGCAAATAATTAGCCAGCGTCAAACTGTAACATTCAATAAACTGTTATCAAATAATAAATAATGGCATATCTTCGTTTTGTGTACGCTTCACGGTAACGCCCACATTACTTATCACACACACCGCCAAGATAACACGTAATTTGAACACTAAATAATGTTTTCACAGGTAATTCCCCTCTGCGATCTAATATTAACACGATGAGTAATTGATACGATTCAACAGATAAAACATTCCAACGCACCTGAGATGAGACTGTTTTTCAGTTACAGTCTGACATTTAATAATAGACAAAAATTGGGCGCTGCGATCGTTTAAAAGATTTTTAATTGCTACACTAAGATGGCGCATAGCACAAGTGTATATTTTTACTTTAAGGGTGAGAGGGACGTTGGAGAGTTATTATTTATTAATTCAAAATAATGATAGTATTATTATGCCATACGATAAACATAATGTTTTAAACAGAAAAATATTAATTAAATATTTTATAAATTTACATAGGCTTAGTATTTATCAAAATCTAATCAGAAATATTACTTTTTTTCTGACCGTCCCATTGTATGTTTTACAAAATATTTAAAATACGAATATGATTTTTACAATGGAGAAAAGTATTTTTAATACTTTATCGTTGCGTTTTTGTAAATAAACGTAACCAAAGATTTGTAATCCGCATTACAAAAACAAAACAAAAAACATTAAAGTTACGTAGTGTTAATAAAATAATTAAACCACCCACTGTTCTTTTTTTAATTTATCTTATCGACAAGTTACAGAAAAACCTTCACAGCATTTTTTAAGGATATTCAACTTTTTGAATGTTTTTGTAAAACATGCGTAGAACGGTCAGAAATGTGTAATATTTCTGATTATATTTTGATAAATGCTACGCCCATGCAAATTAAAAAAAAATAATAAATATTTTTCTCCTTAAAATACCATGTTTATCGTATTGCACAATAATATTATCATTATTTTGAATTAATAAATAATAACTCTCCGACGTCCCTTTCCCCGTTAACCAAACGTTGTTCAGAAATTAGTGATAATTTCCGAAAGTCTACAACAAATTCTAACAATTTTTTATGTTTAAATTCCTTTTCTTCTTTAACGCTTCTTATGAAGATAATTACGAAGTTTACGTATCGAGAAAACTATGTATTAGACGTTAGATTAATAAATAAATAAAAATCAAATCAAAAAAAATCTGACGGCCTCCATGGTCGAGGGGTAAGGCTCTCGACTACGAATCCGAAGGTCGTGGGTTCAAATCCCGGCGTGCGCAAGTAATTTTTATTTAATTAACTTGTGCTGTTTCACAATTAATTCATTTAAAAATAATATGTAGTATATTTGCGTACGTTCCAGAGTGGAAGATACTCTCAGTATCGCCCTGGTGAAAGACCACCATTCAGAATTGAAACGTTGCTTGAAATGGCTTTTAGCCGTGTTTGGTGACCAGATCTGAATAGCCAGGTTTTTCCCCTTTTCCCCATCTTCCTCTCCCCCTTCTCCTTCCCCTCCCCAATACGTTCAGCCTCACAACATTCCTGAATTGGGAATGCAATAGTCTCACTGGCTCCAGACGGTTGGGAGCAGTTTGGCACTCTTGTGCGGTATTGATATAAAAAAAAAATTATAAATTAATTGTGATGTTTTGTTTAGTTTCCTGAAAACTGTCGTGTGAAGAACACATTTCAATAATTTTAGTTGCTCGGTGTTGCCATATTAATGACGTTTTGTAGTTAATTAAATGCCAAGCCATAACTTAATTAGTAAATACCTTCAATGTTATGCATTAAGCAGGTAGGTACTTATATAAAAATTCTTGTGAATTACAATGTACCTAAATTGATTACGAATGCCATAAAATTAATGATTGTCTATCGACACAATAGCGGATGAAGCCGCAATAATTATTTGTTATCTTTGGTATTCAATTACGACGGACTTATGCGGAGTTTATTATAACCAGTTAGTATATGAATTGAAAAGCTTTCTTTTTTCCCTAGAATTGTTCTATCTGATCAGGAAATCATTCTAGGAAAATATATCCATCTATCTGATATTTAAAATATGTTAAGAATGTTTTTTTTTTTAACATTGACTCCACACAGGAAACCCTGAGGGAAATAATTTCCCTCAAGGCCTATATCATCTTTGGGGATACTGTGTGGAGGGTATTTTAGAGGATAGGAAGGAGTGAACTTGGGTCTTGAAGAGACCCATGTTATAGGACGGAGGAAACGCAGAGGCCGGCAGATCATTCCACAGCCGAGCTGTTGAACACAAGAATGAATCGTAGAAGCGACCCGTTCTAAAGTGAAAAATATCAACCGTGTGCAAATGTTGGGCGCGCGTTTGGCGTGTTTTCCGACTATGCACCGGTGTCGAAGGGATCAATGACGCTAGTTCCTCGGAGCATCTTCCATTAAAATACCGGTAGAACAAGGACAGCATTCCCACCTGACGTCTGTGCTCCAAAGATTGCATGTATAAATAGAATGTAAAAGTAGCACTGCATGATACCACTGAATGGAGTTATTTAATCATTTTTAAGTTTATTTATAGTAAAGAGCACTTGAAGTGAAATAACACAAAACTGCGCTAGATAAATGCTGTGTTATTATTATTATTATTTAATATGATTTCAAAAGAAAGCCAAACCCCTTTGACGGTCAGCATCCAAAATTACACAGTTTATAGATTTAATTATTTTATTTTTAACTAGCTGATGTGTACCCGGCCTTGCTCGGGATTATTTTATTTTTTTGGAATAAAATTATGAAGTTGTGAATTCTTGCTTGTCGTTTGGGTGCCATTATTGATTTGACAGCGAAATTAATGCCCCTTATAACGACTATAACTATCTCTTAAAAAAGAAACATTAATTTGAAAATTTGACAGCGATAATTGATTTGACATCGAAAGTAACTATCTCCAAATAAAGAAACATTCATTTGAATATTTTATTTCATTCCAAACATTTATTTTTTTCAAAAAATATCTAAATAATAAAGTTCTTCAGTAGGTTACAAACCTTCTTCTTTTGAATATGTAATCTGTGGCTAACCAGAGTGGTATATCTATAGGCTAATCTCAATACAACATGGCGGGTTCAATGTTTTTCATACTAATTTTAAAACGTCATAGCAACAGTTTTACATATTGGATTTCATTCTAACTACTCTCTTTTTTATTTTTTATATGAATACCGCACAAGAGTCTCAACTGCTCCTAACCGTCTGGAGCCAGTGAGACTATGGCATTCCCAATTGGGGAATGTTGTGAGGCTGAAGGTATTGTGGGGCGGAAGGAGAAACGGTAGAGGTAGGATGGGAAATACCTGGCTATTCAGATCTGGTCACTAAACACGGCTAAAAGCCATTTCAAGCAACGTTACAATTCTGAATGGTGGTCTTTCACCAGGGCGATACTGAGAGTATCTTCCACCCTCTAAACCTTCCCGGCACTAATAAGAACAAACTGTGACAGACAAACATTTCTTTTTCTATGTTTGATATTCTCAAAGTTTTAGTTTTGTTATTTTTTATTTTATTTATTTATTTCTGCAATTCAGAAAAATGTTAAATAAAAACAAATAAAAAAAATGTTTAAAGTAGATAAAATTATAAATAAGTTTCACAAAAAAACTAGCAGGAATAACAATATATGTTTTAATATATGGCATAAACTTACTGTCAACATTATTTATCGCCCTGTCTATTATGGAAAACGACATAATACATTCTTAATTGGACTTGTTTATAAAGGAAAACAAATAATCGTATGTACGAGTATATTTAATATTCGCTAAACGATAAAATACCTGTAGCTGAGATACCTAGTTGCAGGGCTGCGCCGAGCCTAACCTCATATGCGCTAAGTTAAAAAAATAATAATCTAGGCTTTACGGGTTTACTTAGTGAGGTTTTTCGGAGTGGCAATCCCTTGGGATACATATGCGGTCTCCTGAAATTTAAAATATTTAAAAAAATAACACCACCAAGATTAAATAAGATAAAATATTACAAAATAGGGGCCTTTGGACTATCTGTAGATAACGCTAAGGACGGATAAAATTATACATTTAACCCTTACCACTCCTCTGTCGGGTGCCAGCCGACATCACTATTTGTACGCTACAACTCAGTTGTCGGCTGGGGGCCGACAAGATAAGACGTGTCCGCGCGGTGTATTTTCGCGCGCAAAACTTGACAGGTGGCGTTGTTTATTGTGATTTTATCTGTTTTCCGTTTTGCCTATCGATAAATTACCATGTGGACATTATTTAAATTAGAGTTGGCTGACAACAAATATTTAAAAAATAATGGAGTGGTAAGGGTAAATATATATATTTTTTTAATTTTTAATTAAAATAAAATTTTCATAGAAAGGTACTACTTTGTGATTTGACATATGTATTAAATAAAACAAACACCTTGTTTTAAACCACTAATTTATTTTTAAATCAACACCAAACGGCATCGCTTATCCATGCTTCATCAGGGTAAAATTTAAACTAAACGAAAATAGGTACATACTTGAGATATACAAATGGTAGGAGAGAAAATATGCTTACATATAACAGAATGGGACAATACATAAAAAAGAGACAGAACGCCAAAGGATTAAGAATAAGTGGGGAAAAATGTATATTGATTGTCGTTGTGGTTAATTAACGTAAGGTTATTATTTTTTGTGTCATAAACATCAAAGTTATTTTAAAACAATAAATAAAATATAGTGTATTTATTACGGTAAGAATTTAATAAATTAGAAAAAACTAGAAACGACCAGTTTTGTGGCTAGAAGAAAATACATGAAAATGTTAAATATTCAAGAAATTACTCCAAAAAAGTTGGTTATGAGAGAAATTGTATTTTTTTTTTAATTTATGGCGCATTATCTCTGGGACCTTTGTGCACCGTGTGAGTCTTCCCATAGACAGCACAACCCTGCTTAGTTGAGTAGCCAAGTTTCCTATTTGGGAAGAGTCAATTGATTACTTAGTATAATAATGAATTGCTCCTTCAGATGGAAAACTGTCTCGGCTGTGCACCGCGCAGGTTATATCAGAGCTAATTGGATCTGACTGCAGTTGCTTGTGTAACATCGCGATGCATATGATGTTACTCTGCCATAAAAACATTGATCAAATGAACAAATCTCTATCCAAGCTAAACAATTTTAACCAAGATTCTTGTGTTTATATGACTGATAAAGTCATGAATGCATATTTTCAAAATATCGCAGATTATTTCGAATTTTCAGACAACTGACGCCAACCTTACAGCTTGCACAATATTCTAGAAATTTATTCAAATGGTACTAAGGCAACACCAAGCTATTTCCGTTGTTTTTGTAATTTGTTTTTCGCATCCAAAGGAAAAACCACATAACTCGATTTCTTTACGATTTTTAAATTTATAATTTTGATCTTGGATTAGATTTTGTTTTATTTTAATTTAACAAAAAAATAATCATCGTTTGGTTATAGTCAAAAAGTTAAAAATGTACTTGGACCATTGACCGGTCAGTGTCTGAGTTGGTATCGCGTTTGGGTCTCACCCAGGCGTCGTGAGTTCAATTCCTCGGCTGGCTAAGTCCTCCATTTACGACACAAGCAACATCTTCCGCTTACTGTGATGGTAGTAGGAGATTTTCAAATATTGTCAGGTTATTCGTAACCAGGGAATATTTGTAATTCTTAAAAAAAATTGTGCTTTAATTAATTTACATTCGTTTTCCTATGAGCCATCTTGGTTGTGTAATTAAAACATTTTAAACGATCGCAGCGCCCTCAAATTTTGTCTGCTATTGAATGTCAGGCTGCATACCTCAGATCACAGAATGGTAGTTCTGAGTGGAAAATTATGATTTTAATATTATAACTGTGGATAATACAACGTAGGCTGTACTTGCTTAAGTGCATCCATGAGGCGGTCCGCGGTACCCTTGAAACATTACGGCAGTTATATTTTTATGGTGTAGGATGTTAATCATTTTAATATTGCCCGCTTATTGACATTGAAACTTCAATCATTTGTTGTACAATTATGTATTTTAACACGTGACCGGGGTTTGGTAGACGTGAAACTAATAATTACCATAGCGATAATATATTATTAACTAGCAAAAAGTCATTTTTCAAAGTGACGTGTCTCCACGGGGGTTGCCAGAGAAGATAAATAGCCACGATATGTCAGGCCCGGTAAAAAAAGACCTTGGTTTCTTCCACATTAAAAATAATCATAAAAATTATTATTTTTCTAAATATGGATTCCCACAATTAGATGCATTGCCGCTGATCAGTGGCGTCTATTTAACTATGACCGAAGGTAGGCTGTGTGTAGTTTTTCAAGTTCGGGTATTAATAATTAATGATTGTACATTTTTTACAGTTTCATACTATATGGCGTGTTTAAACATAAGTACAATATGTTACATGCATAATTTAATTAGTGCACGGTTTATATTACACACCTCACTAGGTGAGATATATTTTGAGTGCACATTGAATACTTATTTGAAAGTGAACAATTTATTATTTATAATATAAACGTATAAATTTGATTTGAACTACTATAATTTCATATAATAATGTCGACCGGTTTCAGAAATACCTTTCCCTCGTCAGGATATTAATACGAAACTACCATACAAAATAATTATAGACATACATGAATATTTAAGTATTGGAGTGGGAGCCGACCAAACCGTAAGTGGTAGTTAGTGTTTTTTTTAAGAACCAAGCGATTTATTGGAAAAATGTCTAAAAAGGGGCTATCCGATAAATTTACGTGGTTATTCAACATGCTAGAACTATTATTTAAGGATTTTCTAATTTCCAGTGCTTCTAGATGACCTAATTATTTGCCCTTTATTACGGTGAAGAATTTGAACTCCTGTAACTTAAATTAAATTAAAAATATGAAATTTATACATTTAGGACAAGCCACAAAGTAAATGCTTTTTACCAATAATTTATTATCTTACTAAAAAGTATAAATTTGTTTTTTACTAGTAGAAATATTTTTTTATAGTTACTCCACACGTGAGGCCCTGAGGGAAATAATTTCTCTCAAGGCCTATGTCATTTTTGGGATTTTGTGTGGAGGGTTTTTTAGAGGATAGGAAGGAGTAAACCTGGGCCTTGAAGAGACTCGTGTTGTAGGGGGGAGAAAACACAGAGGACTGTAGATCATTCCACAGCCGAGCAGGTGAACACAAGAACGAGTCAAGAAATGTCAACCGTGTACAAATGTTTGGTACGCAATTGGCTTCCGACTGTTTTGTCTATCTAACTATGAGAATTAATTTGACTATGAAAACGAACTTTTAAAAAAGTTCGAGGGTCAACATTGATTTAAAAAAATCTAAATTGGACTACAGTTCCTTATTACAAAATTTGACACGTTGAAACACATAATGCCAAATTTATTCGGTTTTGCATATAATATATATTATTTTTAATTCGGCAGGTAAAATATTTAATCTATTAAATCATATGGTCTAACGTTCTTTGTCTATATTTATTTGTATGCGTACGTTTTTAATTCATCAAGGTGGAACGATTGAAATTTTTTTTTATTATATATATAATTATTATTTTTCTAATTTATAGAAAAAATATATTTTGATCAATCATGGTTCGTTTTTCTTAGGATAGGCACAGTTTTTTAACCTTTACAGTCTGCACGCCACTGTCGCCGATACATTCGTAAGAAGAATACGAGATGAAAAGGACCTTAAGGCCGTGAGAAACTATTTGAATGACTCTATAAATCACATTGTCGCATTATTTATGATCTGTAGTCTATAACACACCTGAATTGATTTTACCAAGGTATTTTAATAAATGCTTTACCGAGCTCGCTGTTGACTCGCGATTAGATTAGGCGAACACTAAATATTTCTGCAAACTGATGTGTGTCATTGTTTTGCGATAAGGGTTATTCAATATCATTAGTGGAATATTTACTCCAACACTCATTTCTCTAATCTTGATAAACCGGCTGCATTTGCCATTGAAGCATTTTACGACCGAGTACACCTACATTCATATTTACATTCGATTTACGACATTCTTATAAAGTGACAATTTAAATACTTGTGTTTTGCGCGCGTACCTATTGTTACGGCGCATGACTAGTATTCAGGAAGCTGCAAATCAATCATTTATGTGATATTATTCATTTTGGCATTCTTGTGGGTAAAATTATTGTAACTTTGCGAATCGCAAGTGATTACCATTGATTTATTGTTTCAATTTCATTTATAGTAATGTAATTTAAAAATTTTAAAAATAACTTAGTATAACACCACTTTATTTTGAATATTTTTCCTACCGGTTTCGGAATCACCATTCCTTCTTCAGGGATAAATATATACCAACTTAACATTATTACAAAATCATGGTCAATACATTCAGTGTTGGAGTGGGGGTGGATAATTGACTTAGGGGAGGGGAGTAGAGTGGGGGAAAGAGAAAGAGATAAAATGGTCTCTTTTAAATTAAAAAATAAATAAAAAACTTAATAAAAGCGTATGTGGTGATCAGCAAAATGGGTCAATCAACAAGAAAGGAAGCTATTGGGTTAGGCCAGATAGTACTAACAAATCTTCACTGAAGGGACGTTGGCCACAAAAAGAACTGGTATAACTATTACAGTCTCAATTATTGGAAATACTCTTGACAAAAAAACTCTTCTTTTTTTTTTTACTTTTATGTATTTAATTGATAAGTATATTTATACCGTAGGACCTGCATCTCATGAGATAAAACAGCGTGAACATTAACGAACATAATATTTATGTTAATTGACAAACGGTTGCAACAATTGATATCCCAGTTTTATATATTTGGTCAGAGCACCGGTTCTATTAAATACAGGAAATAACCTAATATAGATACATGTTCATATTATTGTACATTTTCTATGAAACGTCTACTTATCTCGTTAGATCCAGTTCATGAGCCAGACTGTGTGGGATCATTTATTCAATTATTTATCTCAACGTTTCAAAGACATCTTGAATAATAAAATTTAAATCGATTTATTCTGCTAAGTTATTTAATTTTATCTGCGCTTTATTAGAAATGATTATCAGTTGTGTTTTATTTTGTGGAAATGCGACGATTTTCACAATCTTCTTATTGATACAGAAATATCTCGTGCGACTAACATTTATCTCAAATTAATTTACTATTCTCAAAGTCATGGATTCACACTCAATTTTAAAACAGAATTTCAACCATATTAATCGAACCATACAGACTGAGACACAGACTGAGATACAGACTGAGATACATATTGAGATACAGACTGAGATACAGACTTAGATACAGATTGAGATACATACTAAGATACAGACTGAGATATAGACTGAGATACAGACAGAGACACAGACAGAGATACAGACAGAGATACAGACTGAGATACAGACTGAGATACAGACTGAGATACAGACTGAGATACAGGCTGATATACAGACTGAGATCCATACTGAGATACAGAATGAGATACAGACTAAGATAGAGATTGAGATACATACTAAGATACAGAATGAGATATAGACTGAGATACGAGACAGACAGAGATACTAACAGAGATACATACAGAGATACAGACAGAGATACAAACTGATATATAGATTGAGATAAAGTATTTATATAAACATAATAGAAAAATTATAAAATATCTTTGAAAGCAAGACAAACATGCCGGGTTACGAATAATCTGAAAAAATTGTAAAAACTCAAACTACTATCATTACATGCCTAAAATGTGGAAAATGTGAAAATAAAAGACAAACATTCCCGGGTTACGAATGGTGACCGTATAAATCAATACACGTGTGAATCGGCACACTTTTTTAAGTGATATAAATTCGTTAAAAATACGAAGAAAAAAACTACCCGAAGAAAAATACGAATAATAAAAATACGAAGAAGAAAATACCCGAAAACCTAATTAACACTTACAAAGTATGCAGATTCGTACGCCTGTTGAATTGTCATGGAACCGTTACGAATAACCTGACAATATTTTAAAATCTACTACCATCACAGTAATCGGAAGATTAAAAAGAAACAAGCGGAAGATGTTGATTGTGTCGTGATGGAGGATTTAGCCAACAGTAGAATTTAATTCACGATGCCTGGATGGAACCCAGAGGCGATGCCAACTTAGCCACTAACCAACATGATTCGTAAGGAAGGCTATATTTTTTGTTTTAAATCATGTAATTGCGAAAAAAATGTTTCTAATTATTATTCACTTCTAAACTATTTTCACAATTTTGTCATTTCCTCTTGACTAATCTGCATAATAGGAAAATGTGTGAAAATTGGAAATTCCGCCTCATGACTCAAACTGGAACGAATTTATTTACACAGCTTGGCCTTCATTGATGGATGGTTTTCCACCTTTGCGGAGAAACGACAACCTGAAAGAATTCAATTGTTTTACGTGCACTTTCCTTGAAAGATCTCTGCGTGGTGAGACTGATGAGCGGTGAGTGTGACTGTCACAGCGTTAGATATGTTTTCTTATTACTAATAGTATGTGGGAGATTACGGCATAATATTATGACTTCGTGGATTTGACACGGATGGTCAGTCATACAGGTAAGATACCATTTATGGCAATTATATTTTTATGGAATCGGAACAGAAGGAACTAAATCTGGGTCATTTGAAAACATTCCTTTTTTGTGATCGTTTTTCCAACTATTTTCGTTTCTTCAGAAGTAAAACGGATTTATCATTCTAAAGAATGGATTAAATTGAAGGTTTTTTCTGATAATTTATTTTATTTCTAAAAACTCATAGTGGTTTAGTCTCATTACATATTTTATATGACTATTATGTTGCCGTTATTTTTAATAGGTTATAAATTACGATGTTATAACAGCGTATATGCATTATAATATAGGTAGTACACAATATTTTTATATTTACAAGTGAAAATTGGGATTTTGAAAGAGTCACTCATCGTTTAGCATTGTAATTATAGGCTATATTATATACACCAAATTAACAAATTGCAATCAGTATTCAACTCTGCAGCAAGACTTATCATCGGCGTATCTAAATATTCTCACATTTCAGAGCATCTCAAAAATCTCCACTGGCTCAAATGTCCCGAAGGAATCCAGTTCAAACTCTGCTGGATGGTATTTAAGTCACTCAACGGAATGGCTCCGGCTTACTTATCAGAACTGTTTAATCCCGAAAATACCAACTCACGGCAGTCCACCCTTAGGTCAGCAGCGTCATCAGTTATCGGCAGGTTAAAGGAACCAAAGCGCACACCTAATACTAAGTTCGGGGATCGTGCTTTCGGAGTGTCAGGACCTAAAGCCCGGAATGAACTGCCGCATGACTTAAGAATTATCAAAGACTCAACAGAATTCAGAACTAAACTTAAAACACATCTTTTCAGACAATCGTATCCATAAATTGAAGAAATTCGCCTGTAAATTGCTTAGCTAGGCTAGCCGGTTAGTAGTTACCAAAAGTCATTAAATAAATAAAAATAAAAATAAAATGAAAAAATTCACGCATCGGTGCGCAAATGCGTCCACAGCCCGCAATACTGTAAATATCCAAAGTGTAAAAAAAAGTTAATATTTATTAAAAGCTTCTTACGCTTTTTAAGGTAATTTTATAGATATTTTCGAGTTCTAAAATTCATTTTATGAATACTTTCCAGTCCTAAAAATTATAAGTATTTCAATAAATACCAACTCTTTTGTGCCACCAATCTTCTAATAAATGTAACATCAATAGAAAAGGAGCAACAAATAACCATGTAAAACTATCATCTCTATAAATAAATTTTCTAATAAAACTGTGTTCATCTGAAGCGACCCGCCAGGTAAGTATGGTTTTCTGTATCTGTTTGTACATAATTAGTTAAGAAATATTTGTACAGCGCCCTTGAGGTGATTTTTCACAAAAACGGCGCTATACAAATCATCCAATTATTATTATTATATTTTGATGTAAACCTTAGACAAAATGAGCGAAGTAATTTGCTAAAAATTCTGTCTCAATGCAGGTTTGCCTAGTGAGGCAGGTTATGTACAAATGTAAATATATAATACTTGTGCTGTTTCTTTATAACTGTTCTTATATATACGAGTATATTTACTATATCAGATACTGCTCTTATCTAAGAAGTATCGTACATTATTGTAAAATCTATTATGTAAAAAAAAATTCACCCAAATGTGACCAATACCCTGAAATAGTATTTATATTACCTAACTAACCACCTAACAACTAATTAGCACTCTAGCACAGTAAAAAGTCACGAACCGCCCCAGATTACACTCCTTTCTTCGTTCATTCTCTGTACATGCCCCATTATCTAAGCTTCCCTTCGTTAAGCATCCGTTACTGTAAATTTCCTACTAAATTAAAACGAATAAAACTAAAACTTTTTGTGCATATCTAGTTCATTCTTCACCTGCTGCGATCTTCCGCCTGGTACATTTTAAACTGATATTGTACGTAGCGTAACTAAGACGGGAACCCCAAAATAATAAATGGGAAATCACCAAACCTTGAAGCACAACAAGTTGAAACAAGTTAAAAGTTATTTAACCACAGCAGTATCACGATTAATAAACATTACTACTTATACACGTATTATATTATGACTAAAGAGGTTTCGTTATCAAATACAAGCTACTAAAAAACTAACTCTGACTAACAGCGACTTACTTCAACAGTATTAACAGTGCCTAAATACACTCGTAACGTGGGTAACTCCTTAATGTTACAAAGGACTGTCTATTTTATTGGATAATGTATACAACATGACGTGCAAGTTGATAGTACCATAAGTCGGGGACGCCCAGGAAGTAATTGTACGATCGAGTAAGTCACATAATTGCGTCGGATCAAGTCAAGATTTGAAATTTATGCATTTTAATGAAGCTAGAAATGTTTACCAAGACAGGAATTTGCATCATGCTGTCCTCTCTACCTATCTAACCTTACCAATAAATTGTTGAAAATGATTTCTTCTTGGCATCAGTTCGGAGTATACAGATAGGGAGAGAGGAGCGTCGTAGAGGGGATATTTATTAATGGGAAATAATGATAATATTATTACGCAATACAATAACCATAAGGTTTTAAAAGAAATAAATTATTTTTACTATTTTTTAAATTTACATAGATATAGCATTTATCAAAATCAAACCAGAAATATGACCTTTTTCTGATCGTCCTACGTATGTTTTACAAAATAATTTGAATATCCTTAAAAAAAACATTGAGATTTTTCTTTCAAATGCTGAGAAGAAGTTTACAAAAAAAAAGAATAGGGTGTAGTTTCAGTCTTTTCATAAACATTAACTTTAATGTTTTTTTAAATGCGGATTACAAAACTTTGATTTTATTTTTTTTAAACGTACCGGGAGAGGAATGCAATTATTTTACATATTTTTAATATTTTGTACAACATACGTGGGAGGGTCAGAAAAAGTCATATTTCAGATTTTTAATTTGATAAATGCTAAGCCTATGTAGATTTTATACAGTACGTAATAAAATATGTTTCTCTTTAAAAGCGTTATGTTTATCGTATTGCGTAATAATATTATCATTATTTAAAATTAATTAATAATTCCTCTGCGACGTCCCTCTCCTCCTTATTTTTGTAGCCCTTTGTTCTGTTAGAAAAAATATCAATATGATATAAAAAAAATTAAAAGAAAATTTTAATGCCCAAGTAATAAGAGTCCCAGGTACCTGAATCTAGTGGGACTATGCAACCCCTGAATGGAATATGATGTGGGGTTAAAGGAAGTGGAAGGGGCAAGAGATGGCGAAAAGGAATGTTGGTAAATATTTGGATTTTCAAATCTAGCCATTATATACGGCTTAAGCCATTTTTAGTAAATTTTCGTTTCTTAACCCTTTCAACACCAGATTTTTTCTATCCAATAAAAATTATGTCTGTCTGAATTTTCGAGATTTGTAATTTTCAATATTTTTACACAAAAAAATATTTTGAAGCAACTGTCGACAACAATTGTGCTACTTCTGAACATAAATGTTTTTACCGGACACAAATAAAAATTAAAAAAAATTATTTTATACGATACAATAAATATTTTCAACAAAAACATGTGATATCTTCATTTTAAAATAATCTTGAAATTGGAGAAACATCAAACTGGCGAACACGCGTGTTCAACTCAAAATGACAACAGTATTATGTGTTATCAGTAGGTACGAGATATGTTCTATTCATTATAAGGAATATCCTTAAAATACATGGCCATTTGTTTCATGTAATCAAGGGACAATAATTTCTTTCTTCACGTGTCTGAGGAAGAACATTTGTATTGAGAGGGTTAATGGTGGTCCTCCAGAGTGAGAATATTTACTACTTAAAATTATTACAAGCATCGAAGAAAAATTACTCTCAACTAACGATTATACTAAATTATTGTTGTTTCTGAATCGCATTCCATCCCACTGCGGCACTTTTCATGAATGTTCCATCGTGTCAAATAATGCAAATGTGTGACCTTCTGATGGCTAATGTCCCGAGCAACGAACACCCCGAAGCGTTTAAATCCACATCATCACAACACCATAACAACACAACGCCACAGGTAGACATTGCGAAATAACACGCTTCTACAACAATTTGTACACGGAAATAAGAACCGTGATTAGCTACAATTTAGTTTAAGTATTGTTGTCTTAAATTTACAGATAAGTAATATAGGTGGATAAAGTGAAGGACATTTTAAAAATCTTTTGCACAAATTGAGGTGAGACTGAGGTTACAGGAAAATGAAATAAACAAATTAAATGGGTAATATCTCAAATTGAAACAAAAGGGAATTCTCGAAATATTCTCGGAGAATATGCAACTTACAATTGAATAAATTAAAATGAATTCGTGAATAAGTCATTAAAAGGGTTTAAATTTTTAATGCAGCTGTATATTTTTGTGTTCGTAAGTGATCAAATGATCCATGATCAAATTAATAAAAAAAAGCTTTTCATGGAATGTACCTATATGAGCTTTTTTGGATTAAAATGTGGTATTACTACACGTAATATTCGCCCATGGGACTTGTAGATTATATAAAATGGTGACAAAAATAAAATACTACGATTCTTAGATGAAAAAAAAAACTCCACTCGTAATATTGTTAAGGCGTGTTTTTATCGTATACATATTTAAGTTCAAAACGGTATAAGTAAATAATTTGACTTGTATTTTTTAAATTTATTTATTTAGTACAAAATGTACACATGTAATATTTTAAAGAATGCTTTGACTGTCCAACTAGGACGATTTTCCGTTTTAGGTATGAAGCAATAAACCTTATAAACGGTGAGTTCTGGTGACATGAAATTAGAACAGTGTTTTTTAGTTGTTAACGAATTTATGTTGATACCTCACCTTCATTTTATTTACAAGCTTTGAAATATGCACCCATTTTGTTGTAAAAAATATGACAAGACGCCATATTTTTAATTTATGATTAATTTTTGATTCTCCATTAAGAAAAAATAGTGTTGTAACTAGGGCGAAGCCATGTAGAAACTATTAGTACACTGAATGATAATAACATTATGTCTATCAGGAATGGCGTAACTTATGCGTGGCGTGCGTTGATTTCTCGGAAGCTTTCCCAAAGCGCCGCTCCCGCGGGGCGGCGGCGCTTTTCGTTAAATTTAGTTGACATCATTCCGGAACCGAACGGTTTACGCGGGAAAGCTGGTCTCCCCGCCAGAACGTTGCGGGAAACATCAAAGTTCATTGACGTCCAATTTCGATTGCATTTTTGGAATTTTAAGAATGTACAGATTGTATTTTGGCCATGATCAAAAGGATTAGAAATATTAATGTGGTTTATAACAGCCCTTGGCCCATTTTTTATCTTCACGGAACCGATAAGCAATATAATAAAATGATTAATGGCTTTAGCAACTTTCATTGTATTGCTCAGTGGCGGTTCGTGATTTTTGAGTGAGCTAGGGTGCTAAGATTGAAGAATACGAGGTTATTGATGTTGTTGAAGCTGAAAATTATTTCAATTTTTTTTCAAAATTTCAATTTTGGTATTAGTTTCACCTCCCCACCTACCATCTAAATCTCCATACGAAAAATTAAAATTTAGAGAAAAAATAAAAATCATTTTCAGCTTCAACAACATCAATAACGTCGTATTTTTCAATCTTAGCACTCCAGCTCACTCAAAAGACGCGAGCCGCCACTGCTATAATAAAAGTTGCTAAAGCAACATTTTTATGCGCAAATACTTTGGTTTGCATTTTCGCCAAACAAGGTTTTGATTTATCAAAATCCTGTTTTATTCTCAAATACATAATTTGAAAACAATAACTATAACAAAAAGAACACAAATAACAACAACAACAATAACAAAAGAAAACAAAACGAAAAAGTTAATTATGTTATTTACAATAAAAAACACAAATTTGTTGTAGATCACTTTTATTTTATTAAAACTCTACCGGTTTCGGAAGCACCCTTCCTTCATCAGGAGAATATTAAAACTAACTTATGTTATAGAATATTGACAAGACATATAAATTTTAGGTGTTGGAGTGGGGGGTAAGCAAATGGGTAGGGGTAATTGTAGGATTTCTGGGAAGAACAGAGCGATTTATTGGAAAAATAATAAGAATGGGACTAAAAGATAAGTTAATTTGGTTATTTAAAATACTAGCATTATTATTCAGGGATTTTCTAATTTCGAGTGCTTCTAAGTTATCCAATTTTTTGCTTTTATTGTTACGGTGAAGAATTGTAGGAAGGGTGAAGGAGTGATGCTTTTTACAATTATGTTATTGTTCACTTTGTTAATAATGCTATGTAGGTATTTTTAATGAATGACATAAAATATAAAAAAAGTAATTTTTCTCTCATGGAAAGTAAATTGAAACGATGTTAGCGATTTTCAAGAAATAACTATGTGCTTGATAACAATTCAATTAAATCTTTGTCCAGACAGTCGACACAACGCACAACACGTATTCCCAACCAGCAAATAAATAATTAAGCCCTCAAGAGGGCAAAATCAAGTCAATTAAATAAATTACGACTATAATAATATATGTACGGGCCGTTCCATCAATATTGTTTGATACTTGTTCGCGCTTGTCTAGCTCAATCGTCGCACGGATCTGGGAGTCTAGGTGAGGCTATTCGGTAGAGCGTCCGTACGGCAAACGGAAGGTTCCGAGTTTGATTCTCGTTTGCATCGAAATCTTTATTATTTATGGTTATTTTGTTCAATTCGTAAAACTCCAATCATTTTTTAAGTATTTAAAAATAAAATTTAAAGAACGCTAAACAGCTGTCACAATAGTAGAAAAACTAAAATACTCACATATTTTTTAATTTAAAAAAATTAAATTACTTAAAATCTTTTTACTATTTTGAATATTTTTGTAATTTACATCGTTTCCATAAATAATTAATCATTAGCTTGTATCTTCACTTTGTAAAGCATAAAGACTTTATTCTGCAATATTCAGAAAACGTATTTTTTCAATATATGCTATACCTGCTTACATTCGGCTATGTATAATTACAAGTTTCAAGTATTGTTCTCCATTTAGTCCAGATAAACACTGCATATCTTTCTATTTCTAGAGTGAAGCCGTTTTCAGAAATTGAAGACTCATCGCTCTTATCGGACGTAAAATAATTTTAAACGAAAATGTTTTGTTTGTTTGTTATTAGTTTATTATTAGCAAATTGCGTCGGCCCTGAGACTAGATTTACTGGTGGAAATGGATTTTTTTTTGCACTTAGGTAAGTATCAAGAAATGTTCGTATGATTTTATTTACTACCATTCAATTTTAGTTTGGACAGTGTTTAAAATGATTTAATATCGGTAAAACCGATTTAGTTTGAAAATAATTAAACATTCTGTGAGGTACTTACATTTATAATGTGTTTTCCCCGTTTTTTTTTTTAAAGAAAGACAAATATTCCCTGGTTACGAATAACGTGACAATATTTGAAAATCTCCTACTACCATCACAGTAAGCGGAAGATGTGCTTGTGTCGTAAACGGAAGACTTATCCAGCCGAGGAATTGAACTCACGACGCCCGGGTGAGACCCAAACGCGATGCCAACTCAGCCACTGACTGGTCAAATAAATTAAATTATTTAAATATTAGTATTAAATTACAATATTTTCTTCATTGATTTGCAAATGAATGTTATTGACTTATTTAAATGCGATTGTTTGGGTCGTGTGAAAATACTGAGTAGAGGAGAATAAATAATTTTCCTCATTTTGTTAAATAATGTTATATTGGGATTATTCGTTCGTTTGTTAATTTACAATTGTTCAAGTAAATTTAATCTAAGACCTTTCATTCACTGAGAGATGTTCTGCAAATTTCTGCAGAAATTATTGAAAAAATTCACAGAACATCTCTTAGTAAATAATCACTGTCAAAGCGTATAACGTTTACTAAAGCGAATTTAACCATTAATTGCGGCTAATCATATAAAACTGCACCGGATATTTTATATATATGTACACTGAGTTGACTAAATCAAATTTTACAAGGAGATCGCTCATCACTCATCACATAAAATATGACGTGTCTATTTCTCGAGACACTTCTCGTATGACCTAAGATTTATAGCCATCTTCCTCGCTTCTGGGATTGTCATAATTAACTAAATATTTTAGAACAAAAGTAATTATTCCAAATGACAATCCTTTTCCGTGTATTTGAACTGTGTTTCCTAAGAATTTATGAGTAAGTTTGAAGAGGATTATGTCTGATGGATATGGAATGCAGGTTCTGTGTGATGGACTACTGCCGCGGCGTTGCTAGTTTTATTAATAGATGACACAAGAATGTTCGAAAATCCCACATTCTTGAAAAGAGGAATGTAGAAAAGATAATAATATATTATTGTGTTGCAGAATTATGTCACAATATAAACAAAATGAATATCTTACGCATCACGCCATGTAGGCAAACTGAATGGAATTCCAAACAAATCCGTCTTGCATGGACTCTTTGCTTTTTTATGTTATTTGAAATATATCATTATTTCACTTTTTCAACTTAAATACATACTTATTATATTACTAAACTATATACATACGTATTATTCTTTTCTTATTTTATTACTTGTATTATATATCGTATTACTTAATATCATAGACCGTCTAAGAAACCCCGAAATTTTCCATATTCCTTTCGAACGAACCAACTTAATTAACTCTCTCCCAACCTCTTGTGCGAATGTGTCGAATATACAGAATCCACAGTAGCGGCAGGATTCCAGACATATTTGGCGGTAGCCCCCTTAACATTACTAAATTTCTCAAATGTCTAATTTTCACTTAACTTCACTTAACTTTACTTGACCCAAACGTTGTTTTCTATTGTTACTTTGACTGCTGACCCTTAATACCCGATAATTTACCTTCTCTCAAGACTTATTTTGTCAATGTTTATAATTTGTCTAGGCTTATATGTCATTATTTTTCAGTATACAATGTATCCCGACGAAGGAAGCGTTTGTTTAGAGACATGTATATATCTATCTATTTTTTTTAAATAGTGGTTTAAACAAAATTATTTCATTTAAAATGATAAATGAAGAAGTAAAAATATATATTTTTATTCTTCTTCTCAGCATATTGTTAAATCGGTAGTGTTGGAAGGGTTTCACGATATTGGAGGTCTGGGCCATGGGAGGCCATCTCACAGGTTTTACCTTATTCCCTCGATAACAGCGATCCCCTTCATAAAGCTCTTCAGGGTTTTGGATGTATCGGATTTTGTTTACTTTTAACCGAAAGCTCTGTGTAATGTTTATATAGCTAGAAGTAGTTATTTTGTACATATTTACCCGTTCATAATTGCATGGTCTCGGTACCTACCGCAGAGTAATGAGCGTTGTTTGGTGGACGTGTTCAGGTTGAGGTATAAACAGTGAATCAAAAATTTAATTTTAGTACAACTTTTTGCATCGCCTGAAAACCCCCTTTCTCACCACGATTTTTTTTTAATATAAGTTGATAATTATTTCGTAATTGCTTCGTAAATAAATGTTAATTGCCAGTTGGGTGTAAGTAAAAAATCATTTAACTCTCCTGTTTCTTTATACGACTTCGTTCTTCTCTGTTTAGTCATAATGCACGTAGCCTTTTACTTTTTACGAACAATTCGTTTTAATCCATATTTCTCACCAGCCGCAAGTACCTTTGTGATGTGAAGAGGAAAAGGTTGTTTTCTTTAAGCGGCCAAGTGGGCGGAACCGCCTCCCACGCGGAGCGCCGAGGGGAGAGGGGGGAGGCACCTGCCGCCCAAGTTATAAGCCTCCCCCCTCACGCCGCGCTCAGTCAACCCAGTAACGCCGTCGCAGCAAGGCCTGTCCGCAGTTCCGCGCCGTAACCGCAAACTCTCTAAAAACTTCGAAACGCGTTGAAAAAAATTCTCATGATTTGTACCGGCGCTCTGGTTTTGTCAGCAAAGAGCTTTTTGATTCAAATGTCCATGATAATGTTCCCGACGGGCATAGTGTAGTACGATTTATTATTATCAAGTTTGCCGCGAGTGACGTGGCTGTGTTTTTATAGTTATAGAGTGGTATTTAGGCACAAACGCGACAAGTGTTTACCGAGTTTCAGTGACGTATAGAGTGCAGTTGAGTGTGGAGACGAAAGGGTAGTTTCAGCAGAGGGATGGTTGTTAGCAAACACATCAGCATGGAGTCCGCGCCGCTTCCTCCGGGCAGGCACAGGCTCTACTTCCCAAAGAAGGTAAACAAACAAACCGGATGCACTACTTGTACATATTTTCTTCAATGTTTTCCTCATTTCTTTCTGGAGGCCTCATCGAGTTGCACCCCACGAATAAATTCTTGTTTTCTGCAGCGATTGATGTAGAATTCTTTTATTTGTTCGAATATAGCCGAAAATGTATGTATTGCGGATGTACAATAATTGTACAATAACAATAATATTTGTAACATTAAATCGTATTATTTCTTAAAGGAAAAATAATAATCTAATTATCTAATACCCACAATACTTCAATCTTAGCCGATAAGCGCATTAATGAGTATTATTATCGTTTATTTTTTTTTTTAATTCCTACTTTTTGTTTTATCTTATCATTTTTCTCTATATTGAAAACCAACAAAAAATTCCTGGAAATCATTGATCATTCGTTTTCATACCGAAAAAGTTTAATTGTATCTAGTTTCTAAGCAAAATCCATGAACAAATAACGAACTTGACATAAAATGACATTTAATTTCCAATACGTTGTTATGACGTGATGTTCAAATGATAAAAAAATATCATCATTTCAATATACAGAATTTAAAACATGATTATTATATATTTTGCACATTTTTTCCCAACAAATCATCGTCGAGAGATTGTCATACAGTTTCAATCTTGATCAGAAATAGTATACAGTGTTTGCAAATATATTTTTTGTTTTCTATTTAATATTTTAAAAGGGTGTACTTGAAATATCCGCAGTACCATTCTCAGGTGCCCACTCAGCCCTTGACCCATTCATGGACCATAAAAATACCTAAGCGTCTTCAGCCTTCTGCTCAGGTAATAAACTCTCACCCGGGGCGCCCGAGGTTCCACTTCGGTACTTATCCATGATCCCAAACAAATTCCTACTCCGAGAACAATGCAAGGCAGAATTCACCGAGTCCGAGGAATGCTATTTGGGATTGCTATTTCAGATCTGAGAACGGAACCAAACGTAAGAATGTCAACATTCAAAGCAATGTAACCCACTGAACCCTTGCGATCCTTTTCGGTACATTATTTTGAGAACTGGTTTTGGAATAATAGGAACAAACGTTTATAATAAACACCGAAAAGGAAGATTTGAAGATAAGCTCTAAATAACATTCTTGGAGCCATAGAACAACAGGCAATTATTTTTAAGTATCAGCCAATCACAATAGTAATATTGTAGCAAGACAAACCACTTTATATTCCTATCACATTACCTTGGATACTTTCTTAAATTCTCCTAAAAATTAGTGAACGATTTTTAAAGGAAATCACTCTTATTGTGACCTTTGCCTAAAATTCACGTCGTTCGGTTTATTCTGTACATTGGTGCACGTCATTTGGGTTATTCAACTTTGTTTATTTTAGGCATCTAAAATATTATGACTTCCGAGCACCGTGGGCCTCGTTTTATTAAAACAGAACTTCTTTGTTGTTGGAGATTGTATCTATTCGTATGGCCGGCTAATTGTGGAGGAAAGCAAATAATGGTGAATGAAATCAAACAAAAACTGTCCAATTATTATTATTAGTATAAACACACCGCGCTATTTTTCACCGCACCTGTCGTAATTTGTCAAACATTTGAGATATATGGCGAATGGCGACCATCACGCTCGCTGACACTCTACACAATATTATGTTCAAGGATATGTCTCGATATTCAAGAATTAATTTAACGACTCGAATCTCCATAATTCAAAACTTTAATTTTACACATTCTCCATAAATCACCCAGAGATTGTAAAAGCGCACTTCAGAGATCTCAACCTTTCAGAAGCTAAAAGGGTGTTACTTCTAAGATTTATTACCGATAAAACATATTTGTGCATAATATATTTTTAATATCAAATAAAGAAAATAGGTCGATCTACTCCATTTTCCCAATTTAACCTCAAAGTCGTGATAAATCTCTCCTTTAAAAAAGTTGTCGTAGAACAATTTCCTGCCCTTTTTTATTCAGATATCAAACCAGTAAAATAATAATATTTATATGCAATTGCTTATCAATCGTTTGGCGTTGAATCATACATTTTCCAGGTAACAAATTCGAGCTTCCGCAGTTGAATTGAAATAAACCCGTTGAATAGTATTGACATATCGTCGGTTTTAATAAATTACGAAACATTTATAAATAATATAGATTTTGGGAACTCGTCTACTTTTGAAGTCTAATTAAATAATTTTTTTGGGGAACTAAAAAAGAAATCTAAAGATCAGACTCAAATCGTAAACTAACTTTTCTAGTCTTAACTTAACTAGTATTTTGAAAATTATTATAGGTAGCAGGTAATGGTGTGCAGTCCATAACGGCTGCAAGGCTGTGCCTATCCGAAGAAAAACGAGCTATTAAAGAAAATTGCAGAATTTTTCATCAAAATATATTTTTTTCAGAAGTTTTTTTTTTTATGTCACTTCCTTCAACATTGATAAATGGTTTCTATTTGAGAATGTATATTTTTCAGTAAGAAAATAAGACGGTTATGTTCAAATATTCAATGCACAAATAATATAAATATACACTGACGACTTCTGTGGTTGAGTGGTCACGATGCTCGACTACGAATCCGTTGTACGCGGGTTGAAATCCCGGCGTACACAAATAATTTATTTATTTTAATTTGTTTTATTATTCAATTTATTAATTTAAAACAATTATTTGCCACACGTTCCAGAGTGGTAGATACTTTTAGTATCGCCCTGGTGAAAGACCAACGTTCAGCATCGAAACGTTGCTTGAAATGGCTTTAGCCGTGTTTGGTGAGTAGATTTGAATAGCCATGTACTTCCTCACCTTTCTATCCCCCCCCCCTCCCCACAACTTTCACAGGGATGGGAGCGGTTGGGACTCTGGTGCGGTACTAACATAAAAAATAAAATAAAACAATTCTTACACGAACTTGAAAAAGTAAATACAGCCTATCCTTGGTTATAGAGCAATGCACGCCACTGGTAGCAGGTAGCAGTACCTTGGACCAGGACATATCCCTACAGTAGTTCATGGGCGTAGCAAGCAACATAATGAAAATTAAGAATTCTTAATTTGTTGATACAATTTTTTGTTCTCGGAATCAAACATCATTATTTGTTCACGTAACTCGAGTGTTTGCTCAGAACCGAACGTAAGTGCTTCTTTATGAAAATAAGGAACGAACTACGAAATAGATTGACAATAATAACTCTCCGACCTACACCATATTTCGTAGGCAGATCGTCTCCTGGTCGGACTTCTGATCACTGAATTGAAGATTGAGCTGGGTTGATAATTCTATAATGTGATGTTATGTTCTCCACAGAGGCTGAATGAGTCTCTATGCTAATGAGGAACTCTTCACGAGGCGTGGGTGGGAATTTGGCAGTTGCTTTATGAATACCACTCTTCATATTGTCAATTTGAAGCCATTGTCGTCTCTAAATGGCCTCCGCGGCCAGTGTGTTCTTGTTTGTTTTATTTTTAAGCAGTAACCCATAATGAGGATAGTGAACCTATGTACACACGAAGTTGTATAGTAATTTTAAATTACGCAAAAAAATACTATTCAGATAATTTGGTTTCTGAAGCAGAAAAACCCTCGAACAGTTCTGGCGCATTTGTAGGTAAACTTTGTATTCTTTTAAACGTTAAAACATGAAGCAAATACATCATCATTGTGTATTTGCCATTTTTTAATTGTTCCAGCCTGAAAATGACTCTCTCAAGATGTGTTATATTGATAATTGGTATAAAAGAAATTCTTCGATATGTATTTAGTAAATTTTCCAATTGAGCACGTGAGGTAAATAATATTGTGAAGGTTAATACAATTACATAGGTAGTGCCTCATTACAATAATAACCAGTTTCTAAGTTGCACTGAGGCAGGTACTTGGAGTTGTTTTTGACAGAGCCCGGTTAAGTACCCAGTTCTTCTGGCGCCAGGGGATCCCGTTCCCAATCGCGCCTCCGCAATAAGTTATAGCCCGCAATAAATTATTTTCTGAACATTTTTGGATAGGTAAAATTACCGTAGAAATGTTTTAATTAATCTTTTTTTTCTAAATGAGCTATACTTTTGCTATTTAAAAGTGCAGGTATTTATGTAGGTGAATGGCACGTTGCATCCCCAGTCAAAATCATGCAAATCAAAAAGTATAGTTTTGAGGGTTTCATGATAAATCAACACACGTATGAATCGGGACTCTTTTAAAAATTGATATAAAAGTAAACCGAAAACCTAATCTCACCTAACCTAATTAATAATTATTTTTTTAATATTTTTAAAATATATATACATTGGTTAGGTTAGGTTAAATCATAGTTTCCCAAAGTGGTCCGTACGAACCTCTGGAGATTCATATAGATTGCAGGGGTCCATGACAGGGAAAAAAAAGGGGGTCCACGGATCGGAGTTCATCTAGATTGTGCGCATTGCCCTGATAGGTTCCAGGGTGGCTGGAATGAGGGAAAGAATAAACAGCTCCGGAAAAATCCTCATCACGGAGGCGCGCCTCAGTCCAGCTTCCAGCATCGACGCATACTGGAGAAATATATTAGCCCCTCACAATTTAAATGCCGCAGTACCTTAAAGGCTTTATTTTCATGTACTTATTTTTTTTATGTGTCATGTATCATTCACCTACTATCTTATTATTATTATATTTTTTAAACTTTAGTATCTACATATTTTCTATATTTTTATAACTATTGCGTTTATATTTTGTATGAAATGTGTGGGACTGCACTAACCTCTCCACATACTGGAATAAACATTTATTACTGTTGTAAATCACCGTAGTAAGTTTCTCTCGACAAGCCTATTGCGCACTTAAAGAGGCACGTTCACGTGCAAGTTTTTACAAATTTTCATACCAGCATCGCAATATCACTTTTAAAGAGTGTGCCGATACATACGTGTGTTGATTTATCCGGTCACCAGTTTTGAGATAGAAGGCGTTTTTAAGAAATTGGAAACTTCAAATACCTCTCCTGTACCCGATGATCGCGTAAAGAAACTTCAGTCTGCTTTTTATCAGTCAAATACGTGCTAATCATACAAAAGAGTAGTATTAAGTCCGATGCTTACCTACATTAGGTATGGTTCTCTGCTTGGCAAATAACTGTAGTTGCTTTGTGCTCACGATTTCGATAACAGAATAAAAGAAAATATATATACGTTTTCTGTAGAATACATAATAGATACAATTAAAATAGCATAATGATAATATTTCGCACGTCAAGCCACATGAATCACTTTACTTTCACAGCACTACAGCAACCGTTACTGTTCCGGTTAGGAACTTATTTAGTCATTCCAGTTTTACTTTCCAATTTGTTACCATTTGATTTAACTAATTTACGGAAATGATATTGTATTGTTTACCTTCAACTATTTAGATGATTTAAATATTATTTTTACAATTAATATTAAGGGGATCCTCTTTATAAAATTCGAACGAAATCATGGACTCCTTATGCAAGTGACGAGAATGTTGAAATTCCCGCTTAAGGCGATCCATCGGCTAAAATTCCAACGAAATTACGCGCTCCTAACGCAGGTGGCGACAAGGTTGAAAGTCCCGCTTAACATCGGCCGCATGTTTCGATTTACGCAAAAAAATCATCATCAAAATGCGTGTTTTATTAAATTCTGTAAAGCTCAAACAAAATTATTAAAATGTTTTACGATCATATTCTAAAAAACTTAATTTACCACAATGAACAATATGACAATATCGAAAAAGGGTTTCGTAAGTAGGAGAGTTTGCGCTTTAAACATTTTTTTTAATGCCTGAAACTTTATTATTTTCTAGGCTTATAAAAAGACACACCAAAAAATGCCCCGGTAAACGAAATGTGTGTTCTACTCGCAGTATTTAATTAAATCATCTATGACATTTCTAACAAAAAATACATATTTTTTCATTAGTTCGCATTGCATTGCCTCAATTAGCTCCCATAATATTTGATGGCAGCGTAAATAAAAACATAAGAAGCCATATAAAATGCTCGAGGACTTGTGGAAAATTCTCAGTAATGTACCAATTTACCCGTACATTGAGCAGTTGATAGGGAACGTGGCCTTGTATTTTATGTCTTTTTTATTATTACTGCCATTAATTAAGATCGTATCGATTCGCAATTCATTTTATTTAATAAGATAAAAATAGTAGCTTACATGATGGAGGCGGAAGGTGGCTTCATACTTAATGGTTCATCGGGCACTCAGTTCATAATCTCTGTAGTTAAAATTGTAATCGTAAACAATAAAATAAATTACAGCCAATCTTCAGGGCCTTGAAGATGAACAGCTCTTTATTGTTGTGCTATTAAATATAAATTTTGTATAATTTGTTGAGTACCTTTTGATGAAATGTCTTATAGAAAGGGGCTAAAGGTTGAAAGATCTTGCGGTCGTGTCAGAGGTGTTTCTGGGGCACTGCAGTACTAACCTCACAATCTTCATTCTTCTACCGTACCATTACTTTTTCCAGTCACAAGAGTAAATAAGAAATAGATTCCGTTTTTCCTTGTTCATAAGTCGCTGCTATCTGAGGCTTGACAACGTCATTGGCACGTGAATCCTTGACACTGTAGCCACAAATTAATTATGCTGCGATTAAACTCCTCCCTTAGATTTATCAACCATTACATGTATTTTCCATGCTATATATTTGAAGTGTCATCATCAATTTTGTTGTCCCTTTCTTTTGGCATTCTCGCAAAGTTCTCCCTACCTTAGTTACTTCGTCTGTTTGGGATTTTTAAAGTAGTATTCAGAGTTCAAATTTTGCATTTCGAAAGCAGAGATTTTCCTCCAGCAATCTTGTGAATTAAAAGTTTGTAATATTTCAGAATTCCGTGAATTTCTGTAATATTTAGCACGTAATATCTGCCTGTCGGCTTTACTTGTTACTATACCCAAATAATTACGAGTCGTTGACATCCCGCCATTATCATTATCGCGTTCCAAGGACTGCCTGTACCGTGTTGCGGCTATTCCGCATATCTCCTCCACCCACCACGGATTACCGTATGAACTAAGCCTCGGAGGTAACTCCGGTGGACCTGACAGGTATCAGGTATTAACAGGTATTTTACTCTCAAGGTTTCCCATCTCTTTGTTTAGATTTTAGAGCATCTAACCGAACGCTTCGGGCTGTATGTTTCTTTGCCCCTACATACCCACAACATCTGTTTTTTTTTTTTTTTTTAATTTGTTCATTAAATATGATACCAATGAGGATGTTGCGCATCAAATTGCTAACATCTTCATCGATTGCATTGTTTCCTTTCCATTGTGTTTATCTAAGACGCAATATGTGAGCATTTAGTCTAAAAAAATTTGTGAAAAATGAATTATCGATCATTGAATGATATCTTAAATATTAAAAAAAAAAATCTTTGTTTTACTGATTGTCGAACGAACTGCTTCTTCGTGAGAATATTTTGCTTTAAATTTTAATTAGTCGTGCAAACAATGTTATTTTATTTTCATAAGCATCACTTTGTGGTTTGACATCATATTACACAAAACAGACACTTTGTTATAAACCACGGATTTATTGTATTTTTAAGGCAACAGCTTAAGCTAAGATTAAACATCGTTAGGACAAATATAATAACTAAAGAATAATACACAGTTATCGTAAATTTAAATAAGTTTAGAAAACAATAAAGGGAGACAACAATAAAATTTGGTAATGTTGTCTCCCTCTAATATTATATTCTCGTTTCACTCTTTTTTGTAATATATCTGTCTCACTCTATTGTTTTCTGTTCTTATATAAATATAGATATACGATTACTCTGTATTATTCTTTAGTTATTATATTTGTCCCGACGAAGCTTGATCTAACCGAAATCGGTTGGCGTAAAAGTACAATAAATCCGTGGTTTTTCCTTAAATTTAAAAAAAAAGAATTCCATGAATTAAACACAATAACAATTAGTAAATGATTTATTTAAATATAATCTATAGTTGGTCTATTATTGTCAAATTTATGCCTCTTCCCTCTGAATAAAAGCAACAGAGGTTAATAATGTTCATGTTTCTCATACATACCACTTTTTACTCCTAATAAAACTATGAAAAAACTTAACCTACTCTTCAACAACCGTAATTGAAGCATCAAACGATGAATTAGGACAGTAACCCAGTTCATTGAAAACATTTGATTATGTCATTATTTTCACCGAACTTTTATATCAATCATTTTTTGCTTCAGTATTCCGAGAAGCGTAGGTCTGTTAAGTAGATTGTCACAACACAGGCGACGCCGACGCTGGCCCGGAGATGTGACGGCGAACTAGAGACAGTATGGACTAGAACTAGAGGGAGGTATCTGGGTTAACTGCCAGACTGCAATCATAATAATAACAAGAAACAAAGTGACCGACTAGCGCCGGCCCCACACCAACTGTCGGGCAATCTGCCGACAACAGATCGCCGCTTGAACCCTTCATGTTAGATCGCTACCCCTTGGCACTAGATCTAAATGAATGATATACTCGTACATAGGTCTGGTTTCAATTGGTTTAGCAGACAATTGGACGCAATGCGTTACAAGCAAGTAGCGTAGTGACGGTTCGTGATTAGATTACGACTTATTAATGGGTTATTGCCCCACTTCTGATATTACATGATTTTAATCGTGACTGATCAAATTTAATATTGCTAAGAAAAATTCTCTAAAAAAGTATCTGTGCAATGATTCCTTCAGACACATTCTGATTAACTTCCATTTAGGACAATTTTTAGCTTGGAGACCCAAGCTTTCCCTGCACAGCCTCTGCTTTTGTTTTCCCCAGCTTTACTGAGGCACCTTACGATGTGTCCCCCCTTGAATTGCTTGAATGCTATACCCACAGCAGTCGTCCTGGTGGCATCCTGAGCAAATAGGTACATTCACAAGTCACAATATCTGCAATTGTTCTGGATCTATTCAAATTTTAAAGACGTGTGGAAAAGGATGGTTGATTATCAATTTTCTATTGATTTTCAGTATCTATTCACTTGATAACTAAATGTTCCGACCTTGCTAACATCATTTCTGTTTCGTTAATGCTTATAAAGCTATCTCCTTTGTCTATATTCGTCCTTATGCGCGTGTAAAATAATATTGAGGTTGTATGGCGTAAATCGTGGTTTATCCGAGGGAAACGTTTAGGATAAGCGACAAAGGCGAGATTGATTCACCTCGTTACATTATTGACAGGACAAAGCCACGAGGCTTTTATCCTCCCGTATACAAATAGCCTGATTACTGCGCCACGGCTCGAGTGCCGGGAAATCAATCAACCGATATCAAAAGAGAACTTACACCTTTATTTTATGCCGCATTGTTTCTGTTTTTTTTGTTTTTGTTTTTAGGAAATCTGACTCGCAAAAACAAGGTACAATAAATCTGGGAACTAAGGTTTATGGCCGTATTAAATTCACTCTTTCTGTATTGATCCTAGTATTTTTATAACACCCATTATGCTTAGAAAAAAAATCTGCAATATGTACCCATTTTAACCCCTTTAGTGCCAAATATATTTCGCCAAAATGTTCTAAAATGCCAAAAGAAAGTCTATTTTTATAGATAATTTATATGAACAAGAAACAATGTGTCATTTCTCTACTGTCACTAATAATACGCATCCTCCGATTAACAGGAACCACAATATCACTTCCGCTATCGCTTTTATAGTCGCTAATGTAGTCTTCAAATTGTTCTGCCATTTCAACATCTTCATGTGCTTGAAATTTTGGAATCGAAATTAGGAATGTGAAAAAAAAATTATGGTGTTTGTAGAAAAAAAGTGTGACCCAAGAAAGATAAAAATTTTATGAAAAAAAATATGAACGTGTGAACACGACATTCACCAACGCGCACCAAAAGTAAACTCGTAAGGAGCGCTGTCGCGCCGTCGGCAATTTTCGCATACCTACCTACCTTCAAGCGCGACGGCGCTCTTCGGCACTGTAACGGTTAAACACCTGGCGTTTTACTATCATTTGTTAAAATATGAAACGTTTTGCTTGCAAGAAATACTTCATCGCACTGAGTACGGGAACTTACCTAAATAAATTATCAATTTAATCGTGAGGTAGGTCTTGTTAGAACAATGTATTTAAGATATTTTTAAAAAATCTTGTACAGTTTGTTGTACAGCTAAAGGATTATAGAGATATTTCCTCGCATCCGGTCAAAACTCAAACCAACAAAAAAAAACATGCAGCCAATTTGCAAATCATACACGTAAATTCAAGGCAATTCTTTTTCAAATTGCAAATAAAGTTAATTTAATAATGATTGATATTTAAATTGTTTATCCGTCTTTGAAGTTCAGCTCGCAGTTTACCTGACTTCACCTTGGTGCGATCTCCGCTCCGTCACAGTTCGTACATTCTCTCTAAACTCTCGATTCTCAAGGAAGTAATTCTGTAAATCTTCGGACATTTAGCGGCGGAATTATTGTCCGTGGGAAGGTTGCATTTCGGATTATACGAAGGCTCTAATATCCGCCTAATTTTATGACTGCGATAAATTGTAAATTCACGTTTGCAAACTTGGCGTCCAGACTGGCGTAAAAACAAATTTATTTGTTACGGCTTTTACGATCGCAATAACAAAATTTACTGACCGTAACAATTTTGTTATCATTTTAGAGTACGTCTTACTATGTCTTTAACGTGATACCTTTTAATACGGATTCATCCAAAAAACACAAATAACACAGAAAAATTTTTCGCCACTTCCTTCGTTCTACAACAAAACTTTGTTCAGGTTATAGCACAGAGCAAATAATAAAGGCGGGGGGTGAGATAGGCATACCGCCAATTTAAGTAAAACAGCTACTAAGTAAAAAGGTTCGACTTGTTTACAAAACCGAATTTATTGTTAGAGAATTTAGTTTGACCCTTTTTATAAATGTTTTGTAAATTGCTTACTTAATTGGACGGCAGTAAAGGAAGCTGGTGTTAAAATGGGCATTATGAAAGTGATTTTTGCCTCCAGCCGTCGAAATCGTACTTAGGGCAGGGCAAGTCTATTAATTTTGACGTCAGTGGGTTATACACATGACATTTTGTAAATCATATTGAAGACTTTATTTTACCTTGGACAGACCCTGGGGCTTTATGACTTAGACCAATTATTCCGCAAAATTGGACAAAACGGACCCGACAGTCGCTAGTTATTCTTCGTAATAAAATTTTCAATACTTTTTAACAGTCTGTCACAGTTTTATTAAAGAGGAGGTTCGGAGGTCTTGATGTAGGTAACATTACATAAGACCCCCGTGAAAAATAACAAAAAGCTTGAAAATAAAAGCTCTCTTATGAATTTACGCTGGACCAGACTCATAAATCAACTGATTTTCTTAAGATGTTTCCGAAATCAAAGTAATAATCAAACACGTTATTCAAGTGGTAAAAATTTAGTAAACACACGGTCATAAAAAGTGTCGGCAATAAGTGGAACCATTTTGTGTTATGAAATTCAAGTTGCTAACCTGGTTTCCTTTCCCTATCCCCTCCTGCACTTCTTCTTCCCAGATTTTCCTCGTCCATTTCCATAAAAAATACGAACGTGTTTTGCAAAAAGCTGTCACGTAAAAAAATGGCGTTTACTGAAATTGGGTTCAGATGTTTAAGTGTGTCGTTAAATAATAACATTGCGTTATTAATTTTAAAGTCATTTCGAACAATTCCTCTATTAAAAAAAAACGGACAAATGTTCTTCCTGTGCTTTAGGATGTAGGATGTAGGCAGACCTTAATGGGGCATTCAATTTAAGGCTATTAAAACGTTACAAAGGAAGCTGCCTTTTTATTACGCGCAAGTTGATATTTTATGACCCTTTTCGCGCCTCCACCAATTTACTGATGAAAAATTCCAGTTGTTACCTTTAACGTTCTAATATTTTATTACACTGCGTAGATATATGTGCAGATATGTAATGTGTTTATTTTATGGTGTCTTGAACCACCAAACATGCAAAAGTTGAAATAAAAAATAAAAATAATAATAAATGTTTTGTGGGAGCCACTACTTCATATACGAGTACATACAGATCAACATGTTTCGTAAGCGAAGCTTCCCTCATTTGGATACGCAGTATATTAATAAATAATGACAAGAGTAGACAAATAATAAACATAGAAACACAATAACGTAAGAATAGACAAATTGCAAACATAACGAAAAAATAACAATAGATGATGGTGTAGGTATTAATGTGAAAATAAATTTAAAATATGACTATTAAATAGAAAATGAATATTAATAATATTTAATTGACTATTAACACTGTTCATAATTCCTAAAATGTAAAAATTTTACACCTTTATTTATGTAAAAATAGTGATTTCTTTCCAAAATACGGTTGGCATATTCAGAATAATATTTATTACTTAAAACCCTTTAGGTGCTTCTTAACTCTACCATTAAAATTTTATTCAAATTTGCTTCCGAAACATGTTGGTATTTATGTATTAAATAGTGGTTTAAACAAAACAATTATTATTTTTATAAACAATAATTATTAGCCTGAAACACTCATCCAAATTGAAAAAACCTTCCGAGAAAAGATAAATGTCGCCGACAGGACTCGAACCTGCACCCTTCTGATTGCCGGTCAGATGCTCTACCGTTGAGCTACAAATTGCAAATTTACAGGTGAAATATAATAAAAACAGTAATTATCGAATGAAACACTAGTATATATTGATTAACTTGGCGGGTTTGCGATAAGCCGACGTAGCTCAACGGTAGAGCATCTGACCGGCAATCAGAAGGGCGCAGGTTCGAGTCCTGTCGGTGACATTTATCTTTGCTCGTAAAGGTTTTTTTCAATTTGGATGAGTGTTTCAGGCTAATAATTATTGTTTATAAAAATAATTGTTACCCTTTGCGCTATGCACAAAAATCTTGTCTTAAAAAAACTTTAGTTTATCAATTAATAAAACAATTATTATTCAATTTACTGAAATGACACCACAAAGTGAATAAAATTTTTTTGAGAAGGGGAATATTTTTATTAATTTCGATTTGTATATTATATTATATATGCATATTCAAACGACACTCTGGTTCATCTTGTTATTTTTCAAACTTGATGAAAAGCTTTAGGAAATAAAGTGACGGGACATTATTTATTTCTCCTCTTTATTTGCTAAGGGGAAAAGTTGCTATTTCTCCAAGACGTTGTTCTCTGCATTTTATTTATTTGGCTTGTTTTTTTTTTGACGTCTGTGCTGATGCGAACACCATCGCTTTTTTTATTCCATTTATTTGACTTCCGGTTAGCGAGCTTGCGCGGCCTGTGATTGGCTAACTCACATGTAATTGGTAGCACGCGGTATAAATAAAGAGGAGCTTTATGCGCTTTAGCTGAGACTACACACTTCACTGTAATAATACACCGAGCCCTCGCTTTCCTCAATTCATAATAGCATAGAGGGCAGGGCTGTTGAATGACAAAGAAAGTTTCAGCTGGCAGTGGAATGCAACTTTTGATTGACTTGTACGTACATTTAATTTAACCAAACAATTTATTCAATATATATATCCACTCCTAATTGTTACAAATAACTCACATTACGTACAGTATTAACCAAACAATTTATTCTATATATACCCTTTCCTAACTGTTACAAATAACTCACATTACGTACAGTATTAACCAAACAATTTATTATATATATACCCTTTCCTAACTGTTAGAAATAACTCACATTACGTACAGTATTAACCAAACAATTTATTCAATATATACCCATTCTTAACTGTTTCAAATAACTCACATTACGTACAGTATTAACCAAACAATTTATTATATATATACCCTTTCCTAACTGTTAGAAATAACTCACATTACGTACAGTATTAACCAAACAATTTATTCAATATATACCCATTCGTAACTGTTTCAAATAACTCACATTACGTACAGTATTAACCAAACAATTTATTCAATATATACCCATTCCTAACTGTTACAAATAACTCACATTACGTACAGTATTAACCAAACAATTTATTATATATATACCCTTTCCTAACTGTTAGAAATAACTCACATTACGTACAGTATTAACCAAACAATTTATTCAATATATACCCATTCTTAACTGTTTCAAATAACTCACATTACGTACAGTATTAACCAAACAATTTATTATATATATACCCTTTCCTAACTGTTAGAAATAACTCACATTACGTACAGTATTAACCAAACAATTTATTCAATATATACCCATTCGTAACTGTTTCAAATAACTCACATTACGTACAGTATTAACCAAACAATTTATTCAATATATACCCATTCCTAACTGTTACAAATAACTCACATTACGCATAGTAAAGAGGTAGGTTTTCGGCTTGCAGAACTTAGGGAGAACGTTGGTATTTTTATAGGAAGGTGTTATGTAGTTGGTAGAATGTTCGACTGTCAGCTAGATAGATTTACATTCGAGCTTTGCTGAATGAAAAGCTGTTCAATATAAATAAATCTTAGGGTTTAAAGACTCGGTAGACAAAGGAAATTTGTGAAATGCAGCCTTCCCCCTCCTCCCAGTGAATCTACTCACCTAATGTCTACATAAATATTACTTGCAACGTCAAAGCGGTGCTAAAACATGCTATATTACGTCTAGACATAAAAGCGGAACGAAAGTGAATGGTCGAAATTGTACGTATTATTATTAATGCCTTCTTTCTTCATATGCTATTTTGAATCTGAAATTTCGTGGAAAACACTCGTATTAACCATAATTGTGTTGCAAGTTTTACGAATGGCTTACTTACGGAGATGAACGATATCAAAAGTTCCGCATTTTTGCAATGATCAAAATTGTATGTTTCTAATTGCCGAATGGTTTTGGTCTAGAGGTTTGCTTAGGACGTAGGCACCCCTGGTGCAGCTCGTTTTTTATGCTGGTCCGAAGGAAGTGCACGAGACATGTGTCTGTAACAAAGAGTGCGGCTAAAATTACACTTTCACCGCCAGCAGTTCTGTCGTTGCTCCCAGCCAGCGGCAGTCGCGTGACCGTATGTTTTATTCCTCGCTCAAAACGTGGCCATTTCAGCGGCCAGACGATGTGTCGTGGATTTCATGCAGACATTGATTTTTACTTTCGCCAAAAGAACTACTGCAAATCCTCGAGTGGCGTCTAGAGTCTACAGTCTAGAGTCAAAAAGTCTAGACTGAACTAATTCACATATAATACCTACGCAGGTACTACGTATTTCATGTATGTATGTAATTACACTTGCAACAGCCAAAATAACCTCGCGTTGGGGAATACTTATCCCTGCCAGTTTTTACATTTCTAGGTGCAGATTTGCATGTTAATGAGCCATCATCGATCATGTTTTACATATATCTTTACAATTGCGTAGGTCTAATAGTGTACAATTATTATAATCGCCTCGAACACGAATAAAAATATACGTGGCATTTAATGATATTCACTATCCAATATCCCTAAGCATTTAGACATAAATCTTAGTTGACATCATATAGTATTCTATTGTGTGAATGTGAAACAGTTATTTCGAAAGATCATTCACCTACCGTTAGAAGGGTATATGTAAGAAACCACTGTGTTGCATATCAATATAGATTTAATAAATGTATTAAAATATATTTTGAATTCATCACTTTATTAATATACACATATCTACATGTTTCAAAATCGATGCATTCTTCACCAGGAATATATAGAATACTAAAAAATAATAATGTTATTATTATTATTTTTTTTTTATCATTTGTCTATACTTGACATTATTCTTTTTTAGTATTCTAGATATTCCTGATAAAGAAAGCATCTTAGATATGTATATATTAATAAAGTGGTGAATACAAAATAGTTTTTAATTTATTTATTACTAACGACGCCACAAGGTGAATACCAATCTTTTGAAGAAATTACAATATAGATTTAATTAAATCAAATCTAAAAGTGTATTTAGTTGACTGAGTTTTCGTGGTCGAGGTTCCAAAGAAAGCATTACGTGTTTATAACGGCGTTGAACACTAAATAAGGATGTTGAAAATGTGCTCGCAGAAACTTGGCGTCTGTTACATTATTTCTTCGGGAAAGTGCTCGTCAGAAGAAAAAACACGTCCAAGCAGATCCTCTTTAAGAATACGTTTCAGTCCTTGAAGGTGCAGATTCCTCTTGACCCTAATACGACCGCAGGGCCCTTTGCGTCTCCATTAGCATTCCGGTAGCTTGTGGCCGCGATTCGAATCGGCGGTAAAATTTATTGTCATTTTCTCGGAATAGTCGCGTTAATCGGGAATTCACAATGCGCCATAATGTACAATAGGATCGTGACCGGCTGATTGTACATGTAAATGCACAACCAACTGTATACCGATAGGGACAACACCTAATTTGTCACATTTTACGACACTATAAATATTTGTACGGACGTGTAGGGGTTGGAACCGGTTTTATTGCTATGGTTTTAATTTCTGCATGTAAAAAATAAACTAATTGATATATTACTGTAGTGGATTGTAGCTTCAACTTCCTTAAATGCTCAAGTCCTTGTCAGCTTTATTGCAATTCATGGTATGAAACGGACAACCTCGTGTTGGAAAAAACATATTTTATTGTAGCCTTTGGAAGTATCTCTGGTAATCTATTGTTCTAGATGGTAGGAATCATGATGCTTGTTATCCCATGAAGAAATCAACAACGTCCGCCATCAGCTTCTGCATTCTTCACATCTCTTCTAATCGCGTCGGGTATAGCCGTTTCTCTTGACCCTAATGACGATTTAACATTCAGGGGACGATGCTTTATGTAAGCAGTCGTGATTAATGATCTATTGTTGGATAACGCTGTATACATATTATAACACCCATCAGGGGTGAGCTCATGTGACCAAAGCTTGTCACATCTTCTTTTTTTTTAATATTAACTCCACATAGGAGGCCCTGAGGAAAAAAAATCCCTCAAGGCCTATGTCACTTTTAGGATACTGTGTGGAGGGTCTTTTTGAGGAGAGGAAGGAGGAAACACAAAAGCCGATAAATCTCAAGAACGAGTCGGTGAAACTACCCGTTCTCATGTGGCAAATACCAACCGTGTACACATGTTGGGCGCGCGTTTGGCGCGTTTTCTGACTATGCACCTGTGCCGAAGGGATTAATAACGCTAGTTCCTCAGAGCATCTTTCATTGAAATACAGATAGAAGGACAGCATTCCCACCTGACGCCTGTGCTCTAAAGATTGCAACCCATTTGTTAAGATAGGGGAATTTATCAAACGGACCGCCCGTTTCTGCACAGAGTCATGGGTTTTTTAATGTATTTTGGGGCTCCACACCAGAGGTGGCTACTAAATTCAACAGTGGGGCGCACTTGCGATTTGTACAGGGTCAGTTGTGTACTCTTGACAACTATTGAATGTTTTACTAGATTTGATTTTTTATGAATTATGTGATTTTGAAAATTGGCGTTCCACAAGGATCAGGTTTAGGCTCTAACGTAATTTCTTAAATTATTTGTTTTCTAATTTCGAGTTATTAGAATACCATTAAATATGGAAACATTTTCTTTGCATAATCGAATGAAAATGGGAATGGTTTAATTCAGATGATTACATTGCAACATCGCAACATTACAAACGAATTAGCCTTTCATGTTGGCTGTCGCAACCCTAAATGCCAATCACGAAGACGTATTCCTACGACTGTTGTAGGTAAGTGCACCTAATCTTCAAGAATTAAATCTTCAAAAGCACCGCCGCATAAAGATATCTCAAGTACATTAATATTGTCGGCATTGTATAAAATGTGTCAATAGTATAATTGGTTTGAATTAATATTTACTAAGTCAATTAAATCTTTGAGTGTCAGAGAGTGTTTTTATTTATATGCAGATCTTTTGAATTGAGTTTTATCAGTGAATCTAATTGAATTTGGTGAATCCTTAATGCAGTTTTACCCAGTCATTAATTGTGATTATAGGTGCTATGTTTTTGTCCTGGTTGCTTAATTAATTACTTGCTTACATTTTTTTTTATTGGATTGTTTCCACTATCCGAATGTCACCTTAGCATCATCAGCAAAATTTAGATAACATTATTTTTTTAAGTTCAGTTTTGAGATTGGTCTTATAAAAGCTTTATTTATAAAGATTTATAACTGAGCTCAATGGGTGCATTTAATTCATTACGTAACCTTTTATTTTTCTCTCCGATATTTCTTCTCATATAAAACATTCCTTCTATTGGAGTGACTTTTTCCCAATGGCTCCAGTCAGTCGAGATTCTTGTGTGGCCACCACATTAAATATTTAATTTACATCATGAGTCGAATGGAAAGCACTGTGTGCGTATCTCGGTGCATATTTCATTGACGCCCGACTGCATTATTAAATATGCAATTGTCTACATTTAACTGAAAAAAATGTGTTCGTGGAGCATGACCACTATTATGCAATTTGACCTAATTATTATAAATTGCACTTTAACTCCGTGCATAAAAGCACCGCATCTTCAATCAACTCTGTTGCGATTCTGCGAAATTATCATACATAAATAATTGAGAACACTCGTTGCGGTAATTGATATTCGGTAATAACATTCCCATTAGGTCTAGTGATCACACCATACTCCAATGTAGACAAAGGCAAAAATATTAAGAGTACAAATTAACGGGGAGGCTTTAAAAAAAATACCGATGAGAATGAAAAGATGAAAATTTACAAGAAAATATCACTGAGACTGACTAAAATTAATTTGATGGAATTCCAAAAATTCAAAATGATGGAATCAAAAACTTTGGTATTTCGGAATTTGCTAAAGGAGTGTGATAAACAAGGTTTTGATGATCTACGAGTCTGGTCACTGATGCCGCGCTGTCAGGGTGAAGGAACTCCCCGTCCTTTGTTTTCCATGTATGGAAAAGTTTCTCAGGGCTACCATAAATTTTTCAATACATTAGAAATTTTCCGACAGCCGAACAATGCTTTCCAATCATAATATGGATCCACAAAAATTACCGAACAAAGTAATTCCCGTTGTAAAAATAAAATGACAGAATACCGATTAAAGATTTTCAACACAATGAACATAATACAAATTCTCTTCAAACAATAAAACTGGATAACATAAAACCTTTAAAAGCACTCGTTTGAAATATTACCATGCCTTTAAATGAAACATTGTTTTATGCATTTATGTTGTTGGGTGTCCTTGTGGTTATTAATTTAAACACAATGTAGCATTATTCCAACAGGAAATAAATCAAGAATAATTATTATATAAAACTCATACATCAACATTAATTCTAGAAACAAATAATATATTTTATCTTATTGTAAAATATTACACGTTGTTAATTTTTTTAACATACTCTTGCATTTTGGTTTAACATGAGTTTGGCTAGCCTGTAGGCGAAAAAAGTAAAGCATTTATACAATTAATAGCTTTGGATAACAATGGACCGATCTGTCAAAACATTATATTATTCTTGTTAGTGGCATACTATAGTTTTGTAGACCACAAACCTTATCCGTAGTTTAGTACTGACCTATTTCCAGCCGGCACGTTCAAACGGCGACGGGTCATTTGATTAACGCGGATAATAATTTACAACCGCGAAGGGGATCGTAACTCTGAAGTGATGTGACTTTACCGCAGAATACACAGGAATTGCGCGTATTAAAATTAATAAAGTACCTGGCACGCGGCCACATTGTGCAGTTTACATCGCAGAGACACCAGCGATATCTAACAACCAAAACGATCCAACGGCACAACAAAATGAAGATGGCGACATAAACACCGTGTTCAAATTAATGCAACATCGTTAAACTCTGGAGAAGCCGAGAAAGGGACGGGTTAGATGGTTGGTCGGAGTTGATTATTCATAAATAAACACAATTTACGAGTATATAATGGCTTAAGAAAATAATTTTAAGCTCTTGGAAGTGTTCTGCTAATTTTCAAAGTATCTTCACCCCACTTTTATAGGTGCGAATGAGTTCACTTGATACTTGTTTTATCATCTATTTAGGTTTAAAGCATCAATAGCAGCATAATAGCATTTTCAAAAGGTGTTTATTTGTAAATTAATAAAAAAAAATCGTACTTTAGATAATAATTTAATGTAAAAGTCAAATTTTGTTGTAGCAATGTTCAATTTTCAAGGGGTTCCTCAAGGATCAGTTTTTTGCCTAGTACAATTTTTTAGTTTTACATGGAACTTTATGTAATGATTGTGTAAATTTTATTTAAATGTATTAAAATTAATTTAGTATGTATTAAAAAAATAAATACAATTATTATATTTTGTAAAAGTGATAGGAATTGAAACGGTAGATATTAGAACCTGCAATAGAAATTCGAAAGATATTATTAATTTATCTGAATAACCTCTTTCCGGATCAGACTGCTTGACGCTCTTCGCACGAAACTGGTTCACTATCAAAGAGACACCCGTGTCTAATAGATCATCGAGAACCGAATTGGCCATTTCTCTAGAAGTGTATTGAGAGTTTGCAACACGACTCCATCGGTCATTAACTCTCCGCTGTGATTGACCTCGATACATGTCACGTCTGGGCAGGGCCGCACACAGACCCGAGCCAAATAAAACGCTTTGTTCGGTGAAAGACAAAACCTACATCATACTACCTCCTTACTTGTAAACAAAACTTTAGACGCTAGACAGGCAATACTCATCACTGAATAATTACGAGCGTAGGCTATTGAACCTTATTCAGCAATCGTTATTATTTTATTGTTTTTTTCCTAATTTTTCCTTTCAACATCTGAGAATTCTAAGGCCTCCATGGTCGAGGGGTAAGGCTCTCGACTACGAATCCGAAGGTCGCGGGTTCAAATCCCGGCGTGCGCAAGTAATTTTTATTTAATTAATTTGTGTTGTTTCACAATTAATTCATTTAAAAATAATATGTAGTATATTTGCGCACGTTCCAGAGTGGAAGATACTCCCAGTATCGCCCTGGTGAAAGACCATTCAGAATTGAAACGTTGCTTGAAATGGCTTTTAGCCGTGTTTGGTGACCAGATCTGAATAGCCAGGTATTCCCAACCTTCCTCTTCCCCTTCTCCTTCCCCTCCCAATACCTTCAGCCTCACAACATTCCCCAATTGGGAATGCCATAGTCTCACTGGCTCCAGACGGTTGGGAGCAGTTGGGACTCTTGTGAGGTATTCATATAAAAAAAAAAAAATATATCATTTCTTCTTAGTTAACATTTTGTTGAATTTTGCTAAAAAAGGTTATAAACAAAAATTTTAACACATTCAAGTCACTCTTTAGCCATTTCGAAGTTAACAATAATTATTCAACTGGTTTTCCTCTTGCAACTTTCTTTTCTTATCGATGTAGAAACATAGAAATAAAACAAAAAAGTATTGAATAAATAAATGTATACTTGCTATATTGATATGTACATATCTACATTATAATTATGTAGATAGATAGGTATGTCAATAGTTGCCCTGGTATATTGTTTCTATTAATTTATTTCATCATCAAATTTTGGTCTACCTTACTTTGTTTATTATTTGTATTATGTTTCATATATTTGAACCACCTGTACGATGATACAAGATTTATTATTTTTATTATTTATTATTTAAATTTTAATATAAAAATATAAACATTAGCCACTCATCTCACTAGGACAATGCTGTGTTGAGATGAGCGTCTTTACAATTTAATAATAATCAGAAATTTAATAAAAATAAATTTAAAAATTAATAATATGTAAATAGTAACAAGTATATAATAATACACATATAGTATTAAGTAAATATTAATAAGTAAACAGTAATAAGTACATAATAATAAAAATAGTTAAATAATAATAAGTAAATAAAATTATGTAAATAGTAATAAGTACATAATAATAAAAATAAAAATAGGTAAATAATAATGTGTAATTGATATTCATGTAAATAGTAATAAGTAGATAATATGTAGGTAGAAAAAAAAAGTAAATAGTAATAAGACAGTAATAAGTAAATAATAATGATAATATCGAGCATACAAAAGTTTCAATATTGATTACAACATAAGGGATAACATGGGTAAGATAGTTCGCTATGTTTGTAAATCCCATTGTGCATTAAAATAAATATGTTTTCCGTTACTATTGGTAACCTTTTAGGTTATGTAAGGTCCAATTGGTAAGCTATGAGTTATTTAATTAGAGTTTGCGTAACTCCGGAATTATTTTACCGAAAATGGAAATTTGCCTAGCATGGGGTACTTATTCTTATTTAGGCAAGTACCTTTCAAGGAAACATTATAAAAGAAAAAAATTGTAACATCAAGTGCAAGTTTATATACATTTCTCCGGTATATCAACCACGCAAATTAGTGCCGCTTTATTATTCATGCATTTTACGGCGACAAAAGTAAACACACACACACGTACGCGGAAAACACACGTCTGCAAATCTGTATTATAATACGACTTTTGAACGGACATGTTTGAACTAGCAAATTTTGCTCATAAAATTATGTACCCGAATGGTATTAGTCGAAAAACGGTCTTGAAAAAGTAGTGTAGGCGTAGAGGTTTATTGGATATTCACACAGGACTACTCTTGCGACATTTCAAATCTTTTGCGTCACTTAATCGGATCAGGTACAAAGACTTTTTGGTTCCTTTGTTACATTAACTTGATTATCAGTCCAATTGGAACAGTTTTCTATTCAATCCACACGTGACACATATATACCTATGATATCTTAAATTTTTCACTCATTAGCAAATTTTAATAAAGGTTAGAGCAGAGATTTCCAACGTGGGCGATATCCCACCCTCCAATGGGCGTTGGAGAGATCTAAGGGGGCGGAGGTGGCCTCAAGGGCAAATGGGGACAGTGAAGGGCTACAAAGGACGGTGAAGGGCTGAAATGAGGGGCGAGGGAAACAAACATATTTTTTTATAAAGTTTCATTATGAATTCAAATTTGTCATAGGTACATCGTCGAAAGAAGCATATAACAAAATAAACTGTTGAATTATTCTATTGATTATTTATAGATGGATTAATAGTATTTTTTTGCCATTTTCTTTACAGTGTTATAACACCCAAGCGGGTTTCTCGGGACCTGTTGTCAGGTGAACAATAATGTACTATGTACTATGTAAAATATGCATAAACAATAATGTACTATTTAAAATATGCACATAAATATTTATCAAGAGCAAAATGCTTTTATAATGAAGAAGAGGGGTGATGAAAAGATTATGTCGGGGTATAGAGTTATATTTAGATTTCATTGCATTGTTGTGAAAGAAGAAACGGGGGGGGAGGGGGGCGCTGATTAAAAAATATAATACAAAAGTGGGCGGTGAGACAAATAAGCTTGGAAACCTCTGGGTAAGAGCTTAATCTAAAACGTATTATAATTTCCACTCGGCAACAGAAATTCTAAACATTTCTCAATAATTGCAAAATTTTTGTATGTATTCAGCTGTAGCTTTCCATTTGATATTATAATATTTAATTAATAATTCACGTTGATTTATAAACGAATCTTTTATTAAGGTAAAAAATTAATACGTTTGTTTATTCTTTAGCAGGTACCTACTAAAAAAACTAAAACTCTTGCTTTCACCCCACGCCATCAAATATTGAAATATTATTTTTTAACGTAATTTGACGCTATAGTCACCAATGATGAATTGAACAGTAAACGATAAGACATATATCAAACAGAAATACAAATCTCTATATATAAATGAGAATGTTTGTCTGTTTGACCGGTTTCGCTGAAAATAGCACAGTTTGTTCTTATTAGTGCCGGGAAGGTTTAGAGAATAGCTTGAATGAAATCCGATAAGTCAAACTGTTGCTATAATATTTTAAAATTAGTATGAAAAACATTTAACCCGCCATGTTCTACTGAGGTTAGCTCATAGATATACCACTATAGTTAGCCACAGACTATGTATTCAAAATAAGATGGTTTGTTTGGGTAGAGTATTTTCAAAATGGAAAATACAAGTAGGTTCCCACTTAAGAACTTTATTATTTAGATACATTATGAAAAAATAAATATTTGGAATGAAATAAAAATTTCAAAAGAATGTTTCTTTGTTTAGAGATAGTAATGGTCGTCACAAGGCATTGCTTTCGCTGTCAAATCAATTATGGCACCCAAACGACAAGCAAGAATACACAACTGCATAACTTTATTCTACAAAAAAAAAACGAGCAAGGCCGGGTACACATCAGCTAGGTAATTATAAATATACGTATTGATTAATCACAGCGCAATTGTAGACTGTTGAAAATACATATATATATATATATATATATACATGTTTAGATTAACTAAGGGTCTTGAAATTATTTTTCCGGTTACAAATACTCCTGTGTTTTCCTAATGCGTGTTGTTCGGTGTTTAATAATAATAATAATAATCGTATTTATTTAAAACACACGTTATTTAACAAAAAAACATTTAAGGAAGCTTTGACTGCCCAACTAGGAATGAATCCCGTTTTAGGACAGTCAAATTGACAAGTTAGTTCATATTAATATACACATACATGAAAAAATATAAAAGAATGCATAAAGTAAATTAATATTTTTTTGTGTTGTTTGTTTTTAAAGTATGATATGCATAATAAGTGTAGAATAATAATGAACTACATATGAAGGTTTTATTTAAAATTGTAAATATCTATTAATCAGCATATGTTCGCTTTTGACCCTCCCTAAATGGAGAAACCAAACATTGATCAATTTAAGAAGGACGTTTGTGCTTTTCATTTTCCATGTATCAGGTATGATGTTGAACAATTTTGGTCCTAATTATGAAAATTGTCTTTGAGCAAGGGATGTCATAGTTTTTGTTGAAACTATTGGAGGACTTCTTGAGTGTCTGGTGTCGTCATAGCGTTCGATAGATGGGTAGTAGTGACGTTGTTTATGCTGTGTAAGACAATTTTCCTTATATTTTTCCTTTTATTATATTGTTTTAAAATTTTAATAGCTAACAACAACAAAAATATTCTATGTTTGAATACTGTATAATAAAATAGCATATAAAACATTTTTGATTCATAAGTAAATGATTCATTTTGTTGTTCTCCCGTAGATCCACGACTTACAAAAAGTCATTCAGCATTCCGATTGTTATTATTAGAAGAGTTGTTTTTCCAAAACCAGTTGTTCACATATTTATGAGTTGAGTCTTTAATTGCATTACAATGTCGGTCTCACTGTAATACCAGCCATGACATTGTGACGTCAGTTTCACCAGAAATATTGCGTAAGGAATTAAAATAATCATTAATAAAAAAATATTGTATGTCTACACACTGCTTGTTAATTTTGATATCGTGGGATTAGAGATTCTGCGTAAATATTAAGAAATGTAATATGTTGCACCATGATTGGAAATATTTAGTAATAAGAAACTGCAGTCCGATTTTTTTTAAATCATTAATTACGTTCAAACTTAAATTTTTTCTAAAGTTAGTTTTCATGGTTAAAATAATTTTCAAGGGCTGCCAAAACGCTCCAAATCTATGGCCGGACGGTTTTGATCAGTTTTGAGGTTAGAATGTCAAATGTCAAAACAGGGATGTACTTTACCGTACATAATTTTATATTCTATTCATGGTAAACCATAACTAAACATAAGTAATACAATTATCCACCTTTTTAGAAACTTTAACTCAAAGAATAATATTAGTATTGAGCATTAACATTATCATAATATCCGTATTGTTAATTGGTTTGATCATGAATACTCTAATTTCTTTAATGAATAAAAGTTGTTTATATTGAACAACAGTTATGGGGTTTAAAGTTGCCTGAATTAATTTAAAATTTTGCCAAAAGTAAAAAAAATACGTATTTAAAACACAAAACAAAATCGATAAATATTTTTTTCACACTAATCCAAAAACAGAATGCTCACGTGACGTCAGATGTTTCAAATGCAATGACACCAACATAACACGGTGTTTTGATGTACTGATTTTTTAGTCATTTTAAAATAACGATTTATAAATTCTACGTATAATTATATACAATGAAAGTTATATATTTAGAATCGGCGTTTGCTGATCTACGAGTATATTTATTTATTTATTTATTTCTTAAAGTTTAACAAAAAATTCACAAAAAAATGTAACCTTACTGTGGTACCCCGTTCTAAGGTCACATTGTATATGGTTTTATATAAAGAATATGAATTTGGTCAAGTATATTTTAAGTTTGATAAAAAAAAATTAAGTAAGATTTCATATATTAAAATATTACTAGAGGAACATGAAAATATATATGTTTAAAGTAATTATATTTTTCACTGGAGATCCTTATTGGAGACGGGTTGGTTCAACCCTGATGTATGTCAGAGGCAAGTTATTGGCAAAGGTGGAACGATAGTTGACTGAATGTAGCAAAAATGAGATCCATGACCGAATTGTGACTTTAGTGCTGAGTAACCATACTGAGCTCAATTCCTCTGCTGGCTATGTATTCCATCATTGGACAAGCAAAATCCCCCGCTTATAATGATGGTAGTAGGAGTTTTTCAAACACTGTCAGGTTATTCGTAACCCGGAAATATTTCCCTTTTTTTTAAAGAAAACAAATGTGTTCAATAGTAAAGTTCCTTCGGATCATTAAATGCATTTTCTCTTGACCTTACCCAACACAAACAGTTTGAACAAGTCCCAATGACGCTATTAAAGGTCAGAGATAATTTTGAATTCATCATTCAGTTTTCATAAATGAAATCAGTAAAACATTTTTAAAAGTCATTTTTATTTTGTCCTTGGAAAATCCTTTTGTTCTGTTTATTAATTAATGATGCCCCTTCAAAGCAGACTTTTAATCACAAAAATCACATTCATTTACAAATCAAATGATGATTCTTCCTTGGATAACAATGACAGAACAAGACATAAGATCCATCAAGGAAATAACATTTCTCTGTGAGTTATTAAGGTGTACACCTACGAAATCGTTATTAGTTATTAGTTATTAGAAACAAAAAACGTATTACTTCTTGTTTCCTGGGATTCAGGGTCGCCCGGGGCTGGTTTGTCCATTAATCAAACGAGTTCACTTTAATAATTATTTGGCCTTTCCAAATATTATTTATTTACGTATTTTTGCAAATTTAAATCATGAGAACGACTTGAAAGAGTATCATTATAAATTTAACGCGCTTGTCCGAGATTTTTTTCATTTTGTCTAATGAACCATCGAAATATCGTGATTTGTGCCAAAATACAAACAAATTAAGAAACGTTAATGTATTTTAGCGGTGGAAAAATTTAAGTAAATTTCTAACATCTTTAAAGTAGAATTTCCTTTTTGTATTAAGCCGGAAAAAATCTTGAAATGTGATCTTTGGGGTTCTGAAATTTGCACAGCTTATTCTGTTTAAACATTTTTTTTTGGTTTAAGTGAGTAAAATTAAAATTTTCACACGAGACGACCAGAGGTAAACAAGAATGTTACAGAGATAGGTTACAGCGGAGCTCTCGATGGTAGAACCTAACAGTGTGGATACTACTAGTTCCATGAATGGGTAGAACCATCCCGTCATCTGACGATTCTTTCTAATTGAGTACCATCATGATTTATTCACAAAGATCTCAAGCTCCGTTAGAATTACACGAGAAACATGAATGAAAATATACAGCTAAGAGTTATTGAGCTACGTATATCTACATATATCTATAATACTAACAGTCGACTAATCTTGAACATAGGTTTTACTGCCATTGTTTATTTGAGCCAAGACTGCTTATCGATTTAGTTTCGAGGCACGAGGCCCTTTCATTCCAGTCAAATCCCGCATTCCATTTTTCAGTTCCATTTCTTCCAGCCCATAAATTCCTGCCGGGCTTGGGGAAGTAAAGCACTTTTATTGTACATCTCCTTCTTTCCCATTGTTCCTGAATTCCTTACCAACATTCTGAATGTCGCACGCACGAGTTACAAAAGAACACCTAATGGTATCGTAAAAATTCCAACAAGTTTAAATGTGATAAAGTAACAAGAAACAATAAATAAATCTTTTCATTGAGTGCACTATCTGGTAGCTGGGCGCCAGCAGTATTCTGCATAATTGCGATTGTGTCACAAAATTTCAAGCACTGATAACATTTATATAAGTTAACGTATTTTAGTCTGAGTATGGTACATCTGATACCAATGATTGTCATCAATTATTGGCGCTTGTTGGAGGACCAAGATTATTCATTACATGAAATATTTTAATTGTAATCTAATAATTTTCCTGTTATCGAAATGTTATGTAAGCGATTTATGTTTTCATTAATTAGATTTGCAACCATGCCTACAAATCGTCCCAGGTTGGATTATACTGTTGTGAAGTTCTGACAGTTGGCGACAACTGCGTCACTGTTGCATGTAAAACACATTACAACCAAATCATCAATAGTATCAGTCAGTACAGAAAATCAATCGCAATAAAAAATATCGTTGAAAAATCCAATAAATTACACCCAAAATAAATGGGCAGAGCTTCAGACGGGTTTTAAATATTGCGCAACAGTGTGTCAGACAGAAATATTGTTCTTGGAGAAGGAATCGGTAACGTCAACCGCCCACGCCCGGCGCTAATCACTGATCACCGCCTATCGGCGTCCGATACCACGACCTGGCGGCTGTTGATTGGACCGGTATTATGTCATCGGCGTGACGTGAACAACGGACATCTCACCAGATGGGGCTACATTATACAGCCTCCGGTGGTTCGGGCAGGGGCGGTTTCAAGTTAAGGGGATCCACTTCCGAAAATTCGAACGAAATCACGCACTCCTTATGCAGGCGGCAAAAGGGTTGAAATTCCCGCTTAACACCGGCCGCATGTTTCGATTTCAAAAAACATTACCAAAATGCGTGTTTTATTTTATTTTGTATAGTTCAGGCATAATTATTAGAATGTTTTTAGGTCATATTCTAAAAAAAAACTTAATTTGCCACATTGAACAATACGACAATACCGGAAAAGGGGTTCGTAAGTAGAAGATTTCGCACTTTAAATATTTTTTATAGGTCTGATACTTTATTTTTTCCTAGGCTTATAAAAAAAGGTTCACAAAAAAACGCCCGATTAAACGAAAGGCCAAGGCGTGTTCTACTTGCAGTATTTAATTAAATCATCTGTGATATTTCTAGGCCATCCAATTTTCAAACCAATTTTCAACCAACACTTGATTTTGCATTACTTCCCATTGCATCGCCTTAAGGGGCGTTCAAGGACCTACTTACATCACGCGTTATTCGTACCATCATAGAAACAAATGTTAACCTGCTATTTTACTCTTCTTTACTTACTTTACTTCTACCTTGAGGTGATTTTTCACAAAAACGGCGCTATACAAATCATCCAATTATTATTATTATTATTATTACCGAGGCTTTTGGCGTCCACCTTTGGACTAAGGATTTCCTCAAATTTCTTCGGTTTTATTGATTCTTAGCAGCTGTGGGTGACATCCGATGATATTGTTACGACCTTACTTTGCTTCATAATAAAAAAAAACACGAATGGATGAAAGTGTCATCCAATTGGGAAGTATTAGGACATAGTTTTAGGTGGAACCAATAGGGGACAGGCAACTTGAAGAGACGTTAAAATGGATCTTACAATTTACAAAGCCTCTTCTTTTGGAGGGGGGAGGGCCGGCTAAAGCCACCTTTGCTCCCCAAAAAATCGCTTAGGCCCAATGGGAATCGAGTGGTGCTCCAAGAGGGTTATCACGTTTTCATTTAGCTACATCAAATCCGATTAAAATATTTCAATCACACCTACTTCTGCGTAATGCTCAATGTGAACTAATAATCGACATGTCACCTGCATCACACCGTACGTAAGTCGTTAACCGGTTCAAACACACTCCCCATATCTTGTGTCGTTTTTCCGATTACTATCTTATTATGATTGTTGTATTTTTTGTGTGGTCTTTAATGCTTAACGGAATTGATGATGCATCCCTATAAGATCTGTCTTTACTAAGATCTAATGTTTTATCAGTTTCATGTAATCATTCATGCAAATGTTAATTAATAAAAATAGAAATGTGTCGCAAATTTATGCATTCATCTATTCTAGGTAGCGGTTTCAGTATTGAGTAACACCCAAGTATAACCAATAGCCTAACTTGACGATATATCCTAGAGCACAATACAGTCGCAGTGTTCTTGAACCTGTCTATGTAAATGAGCGAATTATATTAAATTATGATAACACGTCTTACATCACCAGCACATGTAACCCGGTGATGCATCAGCTTGTTTTTCTTCAAACTGTTTGACGATTTCCACGAACGCCAATCAGCTTCACCGCGTCACACTTATTTTATGAATGAACCGCTCCGACACGTTGCCTTTACAACCTCAGTGCTGTAATTCATTGGACTGCACTAGTATTGCGACTGAGTCACGCCACTATTAAAATGTATCATGGTTATGAATTAAAAGTTCCATCATTCTGTCTTAGTGTTAACAGTGCGAACTCATTATTCCTTTTAATTGTTTAATTTGCTTTGTAAGTGAGAGTGTATAGGAGTCAGCCTTCTTCGGGACAATATAATCTTATCGCAGCTTTTTAATATGATTTTTTTGTATTTCTTTTCCTAGCAACAAAGTATAAGACATTTAGGTGCAGAGCGTGATAAGGCTAATGTCGGCTGTTCTTAAAGCTATAATCACACGCTCCATGTACAAATAGAGGCCACACCACTACACCGTTGAAGACATCTCCATTCATGATAGTTCTGATTACCTGTAGAATAATCCTCGTGGTTCGGTGTTTGTTTTGTTGAGTTGTTCGGTGAATCACTTCACCTCTAGGCTCGGGGCTGAGTCACGGTCTTATCGCTCACGTAACGCGGCCCGGGTTCAGCGAGTGGCAGTGGCCGTTGTCCAATGTTCGCGGCTTCTCCACACTTCGCGAGTGAGTCATCGTCGCCCGTCACTCGTCACACTGGCAGCCACGGCTACAGCTACAGCTACGAGGCTCGAGGCTCGCAGGCCGCTGGCAACTAGCGACTCCGCATACTAATCTGTCGCTCCTGAAGCTCGTTACGCAGGCCAGACCTCCTGACAGGATGCGCAGACAGTGCTCGTGTACCCAGCTGTTCCGAACAATTGTATTATTCGACTTGTGCAAGCTAAATTGGTCCATATTGGCGCTATTTGGAATTCCCGGACAAATCTGAATCACACATACCTTCCAGCACTTACAAGGAGGTTATCGCATGGCGATAACCTTCTCAAAGACGTCACAGCTGGCATTTTGTCCATCATTTGCATATTCGCTTATCTACATACATATTTACATATAAATATTTTGTGAAATATTACACATAATTCATAATAAGCACCATTTCCATACCTCGAAGTACTATAAAATATTGAATCAAATTAATGTCAACACACCTTAATGCAAGTAACCGCAGGTTATTATTGTACACATAACTTACTGATAATATGACGATGTAAATATTATCATGATTCTATTTCGGTTTCACGCAAATAAAAACCTTAAAATATTTCAGAATCCTCTATTTGCGTACTGCAGCAGCTTCCTGCTTCCTGCTTCCCGTGCATCACTATCACTAGTCACAACCGGCCACAAACCTGTCACACTTCAGTGAGGGCATTCCGTGAAATGAAAAACCGCATATTACGTTATGATTGTTTACTCATTTGATATAATGGTTTCGAAATAAGTATTGCATAGTATTCAAAAGGTTACAGCAAAAACAGACGTCATTAAACTCTATCAAGACTGCAATATTTTTTTCAATTCATTAATTAAATTAATAAGTTCTCCTTACTGAGAAAACTTGCTTATCATTATTATGAATATTGACCGGTCGGTGGCTGAGTTGGCATCGCGTTTGGGTTTCACCCAGGCGCCGTGAGTTCAATTCCTCGGCTGGCTAAGTCCTCCATTACGACACAAGCAACATTTTCCGCTTACTGTAATGGTAGTAGGAGATTTTCAAATATTGTCAGGTTATTCGTAACCAGGGAATATTTGTCTTTCTTTTAAAAAAAAAAAATATATATATATATATATATCAGAACACCTTCATAAGGAAGACGAAGAAATGTCGTTTATTCCAGAAATTGCTGCAAAAGTTGTATCGACAGGAACATAAAACGATCGTTGTATATGGAGGGGCCATATATGGAAAATTGATTCGAATGCTGGCTGCGACTCAACACGTTCTGCACAGCTAAACAGGTACATATTTAAAAATGAAATACACACTGCATTGAGGTTAATGAATGCTAAGTTGATATTCATAAATGTGGAAGGCTAATAATTTACCTGGAAAATGGCAAAGGAGTTTTTTCTGCACTTAGTATTAAACGTTTTAAATAATGTAAAATAGGCAACATAACAGAAGATTATTAGCAGATTTACCTGCAATTAATTTATTTTCATGTTGTTACCATGATCGAGGATCGTGAACATCATCCGTAGTCTTTCTGGGACTTCTTCATGGCTCCCGAAACTCCTCAGCTAGGAGTGCTGCCAATGAGGTACCGGATGCGGTATTTACATAATGCCCAGCATGTTGGATAACTCCCTCTTCCACTTATACCTCAACCCCTTTAACCCTAATCAGTTTTGGTGTAAGTAACTCGATACTGCTACTTTTCTCGTAAGGTGTTAAAGGTATTGCAGGAAAAGTCTGTTTGGTTTCCAACTTTCGCAGAATAATTGCGTTGGGGCACTGAACCTTGACCAAATATCTCAAGTGCAATGGCGTTTACCTTTTTTCCTCCATGTACGAAAATTCTGAGTAGTGTCAAAATAAATTAATTCAAAATTACTTTGTAACCACCACTTTTTCAATATATACATATCAACATGTTTTGAAAGCGAAGCTATCCTCACCAGGACATACATAATACAGTATTACGTTTCATTGTAAGCTTGGCTTTCGAAACATGTTGATATGTATATATTAAAAAAAGTGGCGATTACAAATTAATTTTAAAATAATTTATTAATAATGATGGCACAAAGTGAATACAAATCTTTTGAAGAAATTATAGTGTGAAAATATTTCCTATCGAGGTAGTAAAAATAGTTTTAAATAAAAGGACGGTCTGTAAAATGAAAACCAATTTAACGGAAGGGGAAAACAATCATCACCGCAAACGGTTCCTGGTACTAAAGCAAATGATAGACTCATCAATTAATAAAGATAGGTGCCATTTAAGGAAAAGGAAACACTCTCCAAACCACAAACGGTTTCTGGTGGCGGTTAGCAATCTGGTATCTTAATAGCCACGTGAGCTGGCTAGTGGTGTGTGGTGTGTCGCTGATGATGCTCGAGGGAACCGGTTCCAGGAACCGGAATCCCGGTACTTGGAACTGCTATCACTAGAGCCGTGACTCAGCGCGCTGGGAGGCCTATGAGATGACGGGGGCTAGTCTGGCCAGGCGTATTATTATTACTGCTCTTCGCCTCAGACGGTTTGTTGAGATTAAAGCGTGTTTTTTCCGAGTTGACATGTTTTGAAGCTTCTGACATACCGTGCGAGTTTTTCTTTATCTCGGTAAAACAAAGCATTTATTGTTTTCAAGCAAACACAGAAGCTCTAATCATTCTTGTTGACTTTGAAAAGTGTAAAAATTTACATATCAATAGAAGGTCATTCACAGTTAGGTACAAAATAATATCATCAATTAATTATTCAAACAAATATTGGGGTCAGTAAATTCAGTACCTTCACAAAAGCCCAACTTGAATGTTTAGACTGTACAGCTTTTCAGCCATTCGCTCATAAATCAAAGAATGCACAGCACACGTGCGCCGCGGCAGAACAACTTTACAGAAAAGTTTGGTCGGAAACCCGTCTGTCAAACTGAAAACATGTCAGAGGATAGAGGTCTCTCTCACTCCTCCGAGCGCATGCGCTCTGTACACTGAATAGTATTACGAGACCTCCTCTTCATGTCCCTCTTTGCCTCTCTCTATCACTCTCACACAATCACGCACATCGCACAGTATCAATTGTGCCGCTGGGGGCAATGGTAGTGCCCGTATTACAGCGCCCCGCGTTTGTCGGAAACTTTTCTCGTGTTAAATGTCATCTCCGTTGAAGTTACCGCTGCTCCCTGCGCGGTGTTGTCTGCGAGATATCGTCCCTGATATATAAACCAGCCCGCGGCGGCAGTGCGATGAATAGCTCCTGCGATCTCGGCCCGACTTCAACCACTGAAAGTACCGGAGTAAACATTCGCGATGTTACTTGAAGCGTGGCCGATTGTTAGCTCTAAATTAAAACTCGCCGCCTAACATAAACATTGTTTAGTTTGAAAGTGAATCAATTCTGTTGCTTATTTAATTCAGCGTCAGTTCAAAGCACGCCTTTCTGAGTGCTGTGCAAATTGTAAATGTCGTTCATTGTGTCGGTACTGAGGTTGGGCGACCGGTTGGCGTGTACCTGAGCGTTGGCGGTTCATTCTATATTAGCATTACATTCGTCTGTGTAGACCGCATTCTTATTCGAACTCCGATCGGGAGAGTGCATCGCGGAGTACAGTGAGTGATAGTGAGGAACCCTTGCCTTGCCTTGCTTGTCCCTGTTATCTCTCTCACGCCTGAGTAAAGTGTCGAGTGTCGTGTCGCCCTTCTGGCGTAGTGTAGGAGTCGCACTCCTCCTGTTATCTGTGATACTGGGACCTGGCAGTAAATGCCGACCACTTGGCTTCCGATCAAGTCTCCAGAGCCGTGTGTGCAATGAAAGCCATGCAATATTAAGTGCTGTTAGGAACTTTCGACCACACAGAGAAACAGATCCGGATGGTTTGTATTTATACTTGGCTATTTTCATCTGAACTAACAAACCGACGAGTGAACCTTGAATTCCATTTCTCATTGCAATTCCAGTGAAACCGTGTTTTTTTTTTAAATACCGTAATGACTTAAAGACAGCTGATCACGATTTACAATCTCCGGCTGATTTTGCGGAAATACCTGGCGAATTTCCTCGTTCACCTTCCATCAACTATTAGATATATAATATGTATTTTCAAGTACCTAATTAATATTATTATTAAGGCATTATATTTTATATAGTTTTTTCTAGTGGTGTTTCTTCAAAACTTGTCTTATAATATTGATTCAAGTTATTTTTTGGAAGCTTGCAGATAACAGTTCATTGTCAAATGACTTGATATTGCCTGGAGCGTGCAGCTAATTAGCAGTTCGCGCTTATATTTCTTTTGGCGGTTTCGAAGAAGATAAAGTTACTGATGTGGATTTATCGAGTCCCAGAGATCACTCGCAGAGTCAGAGGCCAGCTCTGGTGCACCACTGATGTTCCTCTATCCTTCAGAATACAGAAACAAGCTATTATTATTGCTAATCAGCATGCTTCTTGGTTCTTAATGACTGCCGGGTATTTGTCGGCATGTTTCTAAGACACCGCTGGTTTGTTTTGGAGTTATTATCAAGGTTGCAAGATTTATCTTTGATGCTGGATCGCCAAACGTAATTCTGTTGTTGGTATTAGCACAGTTAGCAAAGTAGATTAGAAATCTTCAACTGATGGAGTTTTAAGTAGAGTTTTAATGAATACTAGGATATTGCGATTTAAAAAAATACCGTGTTTTAATGGTTGTGAGAAATGTTGAAATGTTTTAGTCACTCTGTAGGGCAACATTTGCTTCTATTGTAGAAGAGCACATTCAGCTTAATTTTGATCCAATTTGAGATAAGAAGTTAAGCCCTGGGTACGGGGACAATAGAACCATCAATTATTATACTTGATCATTGTACATTCTGAGATAATTTTCATCTTGTAATATTATTTGCGCTGCGATATTGATTAAAAGTTTGAAAATGGATTTTCAGCTGACGTAAGGAAGATTGATAAATTATTAGATATTTTTTTAATCAAAAGATGGAATATCAAACAAGCTAATCCGTGTTTAAGCTCTTGTCACCTGTTGTGTTCGTGTTATCGCGTCTTCACTCACTATAATGAAGCCAATTTACAGTCTGGCAACTTCCGAAAATATATTCACAATAATCATTAAGATTGTAAGAGAGATATTTACCAGAGTCTATTATTGAGTAACTGTCAATTAGATTGGAAAATGGTGTAAACAGCCTAAACAACTGGATTTATTATTTACAAGAAAAATTCAAATCTTTTTTGATTCAGGTAGAGAGCATCGATATGCAGGTTATAACAGGACGTACCCCAGAGATTCCCGAGCTTATTTATGACGTGTGGAATAAATGTGCATTTTGTTTGTTTTTAAATGAAAAAAAAAATCACTAGCAATTACTTGCTGAAGCCTCCGCATTAAGAATTTCTATGTATGTATTTGTAAGTTTTAATGCACATAAAAAAATGTAATTTTTGTAAGAAAATCGCTATTTAGACGCCTAGTTGAAAAAGTAATTATAAGAAAATCGCAAAGAATGCTCCGAAAAGTATATATAACACGTGTGGTTCTGTTATTTTACATGTTATAGGTATGAAAAAATTCACAGCGTTTCTTAAAATGCTACTTAAGTGAGTAGTCTGAAGATTTTTGCTCTATTTTAAATATGTTTTATTAAATATTTGTTAAACGATCACTTACGCCCTAGGCTATATTTATTTCCTCTCGCTTCCGTATTAATACATCTCCTTTTCAAACCATGTTCAGTTTCCGCTCAGAGGATATTGCTGGAACTTAAGGCCGTCGCGAATGCCTGATTTCACCCTGTATAAACTGCGATGAGGTGAAGGCTTGCTCGTGTATGCTGAACCTAACCTAAATATTGGGGTAACTGAAACTTAACTAGTTGGTCTCCGCATTCCTCTGTAATAACCCGTCAAGCGAGCACTGGCTCCGCGGAGTTAACTCTTTCTTTCGCAAAAGTCTCATCTCCACGATTATTTTTTAACTTTATGGGTTTTAATTAACAATTTTAATGGCTGTTATAAATTACAATCGTTAACACACTTCCAACGCTTTATGTAATATATTATCTGAAACTGTCGATAACAACTGTCGACGTTTACTCATTGCAATGCAACAGTTAGCGTACGTGCATATTTATTACTTGATGAATATTCAATAGGCAGGGAGATGAGATCGATTAATATTCATAATTGCGTTAAATCTCCTTTGCTTTGAAGTCCCCGGTGCGAATTCAAAAACAAAATGGTTATAAACATTGTCGTACGTTTTACATCACACAGTTTGGTATTTAAACTTACAGTCACGAACCGAAGATAAACGTCACAAGATTATTAAAATAATTATTGTATAAATGCATGGAAAATTATTCAATCCAATCATGATTAATTATTCGAGGTTTTTCCAGCATATTACTATGATTTTAGGAAAATTTTGTAAAATAAAAAATTGGCCTTAATTGAGGAAGTGGTGAAGCAGGGAAAGGAAAGAAGTTAAGGTGAAGTAGAATGTTAAACAAATGGATATAAACTGTCACGTAACGATATGGGGTAACTGAGTTACCCCACAATTTCATATTATAAGTAAAACATTTAGAATGTTAGTAATTTTTTGTGGAACATTATCATAAGTGTGCACCTCCCGTTCCTATTCGCCTCTGCTGTTTTTCCTCTCTTCATCTGTCATAATTAATTTATTGTATTATTATTATTTTTTTTTAAATTTAATAAAATTATTATTTCTTCAATACAAGTAAAATTATTAAAATTTTCAAACATTTCTTCATTTTAATTTTTGTCAATGTTGTAATTTGTCTGTTCTTACATTATTAATTTTTTATACTTTTCTATTCTGATGTTATTAAACACCATTAAATTATTTTGTACACCATGTTGTACAAACATGGTGTACAAAAAGTATTTCTTATTAATTTTTTTTTTCTATAATAATTAAACCATTTTATTTATGGTAACAAAATAAATACAAAACAAAAAGGGAATAAAAGTTCAAGAAACTATTTATATGTTCAATAAATGCAAAACCATTTTGTTGTGTCATTTTTAATAAAATGAGGGAAGCTTTGCTAGTGAAACATGTTGATATGTATATATTAAATAGTGGTTTAAACAAAACAGTTCTTGTTCATTTTATATGTATTTTATATACGCGCATGTATATTCTCATATACGCACATTTATTGTATGTACACACATGAACGTATTATGAAATAATAATAATATGAAAACGTAAACATAATGAAAACTAATTAAAAAATTAGAATATAAAATCATTTTTAATATGTACCACAAGTTGGTATTTTAAAATGTCGTACGAAAAACTGTCAATTATATTATGCATAAAATAATTAATATTTCATGGGTTAACTAAGTGACCCCATACGGGAACCCTGTTGTTTGCGGTTTGGGATCGTCGAAGGTTAAGTTAGTTCCTTGAACAGTTTATTTAGCGACACGGGCTTCGGAAACTCCACCGAGTGTTACGTGAGAATCGATACCTAGCCGAGAAATGGACACAATCCGAACCAACGCGGATGTTGCAGGTGAATCATCTCAACTCGGGGCGATCTCACCTGGAGGGGGCGTGACGTCACGTGGACCTACACTGTTCCTCCATTCATTGCAATGTAAATGCGATTACTTTTATACTTTTTTTTACCTTGGGCAACCATTGGAGTTTTGGACTGAGTACACAGTGGATTATTCTGTACAGCATAGTACAGTTCGCTCGCAAACCTCAGTAATTGAACTACCGAGTTAACAGCTAATTTTATGACCTGCGTGGTAGAGCTATGCTCTACGCCCAGAGGTTACAGGATCAAAACCGGGTGAAATGTAAATTGAAAATGGTGAAAAAAAAAACATGGAAAATTAATAGGTATCAGTCGCATCTGGGAATTGGTTAATATTATCTACTTCAATGATTAAATATTACAATGAGGTTTATAAGTTTCAATAAGCCATTAAAATAAATTGAAGATAAGACATTATCCTTTACCTAAGATTTTTCGTTAACTGCGGTTCCGATTCTATCGGATGACCAGCACCCGTCGTTCAGAGAATGACGTTCTTTAATAATATCAATATTTGCGTAGTTTTAACAAAAGAAAAACTCAATATCATCCTAAGTATTGACTTTAAACATTGTTAGTGAGTCATTTGTCGCATAATAATGTTTAAATAACGAATTAACGAAAATGTGTTATTTAGAGATTACCTATTTTATATTCTAAATAGTTATTACAATAAACTGCACCTCTAAACTAAGTAAAAATCAACTACACTTGTTAAGTATGTGTGATGCATCTGTAATTTGTAATAATACGGTGATAATAAAACCAATAAAACTCCTTTAAAAATGTATTTTCATTAACATACAATCGGAACCGCAGTTAAGCAAAATGTCTTTAACCCTAAGGATGAGGACAACGTATAATCCTTAAGAAGAACCGGAATCGGGCCTCAGATCTCTTAAACAAGTTTTCATGTAAACAGTATGTTATTAGGATTTTTTCCAGAATGCAAGATGTTTTCTGTATTGCTTTAGCAAAAGAAAACCATCGAGTATTTAAAAACGTAATTAAAACTTATTTTAGCTATAACAAGTAACTAGATAGTAGTGTTTCTACTATTCCGCACATCCCATTTCTTTTTAAAAATTCTATATTGATGCCACAGTCCCACTGCTCTGAGCAATTTGATTCTGCTGTAGTATTTTAAATAAATTAAAAACGCTGAATTTCTAAAATAGCGACCTTAGTAAAATTTATTATAAATCCAATAATGACTTTATTTTTATATTGAGATTAGCGTGTTCGTTCTGTCAACAAAGATGGCCTTGTTCATAATGTGAGGTAATTTCTCACGGAACAACTCGATGCCGTAACTTTAGTCCGACACAAGTTCAATGGAGTATTTATCTTACATACTGATTTACCTGGTCGTCGATAGTTTTTACGCCATTTTTATCGCACGGTGGCGTATGTGTTTAGGAATGCTGAATAACATTATAAAAAAACTCGATCCATGCGTTACTTTGCTTCGTGGAACCGATTTTGATTTTGATACACGATGCATACGTCGTCCGATAATTCCGGATCGACTATTAAAAATCACCATAACAAATAAACTACCGATAATGTTTTATATATTATGAGGGTTGGTTGCTCAGAAAACACGCCGTCGCCCACAACACAAACAGGCGTTCCTCATATTTCGCAACTTTCCAGGAGAGCCAAAAAAACTTTTCTTTTTTTTGCCGGTTTCTCATCCATTATATTACATGTTTCGCTAATGGGGTAAACTCTAAAGAATAATACTTAACCGCCCTGCCTTTGGGTTATTTTTCAAAAAGTAGGTAAAAAAACATCGTTTTTTTTCCACGTGCTTGGAATATCACTGATTAGCGGCGTGACTTGTATGGGAGAATACGAAAACAACCGAACACGTCCGTTAGCTTCGGCTTACCTCGGCATACTAAAAGCAATAACGCAAGAACGAACTTGATGAATACGACGTATCACGAACGTTTTGTGGGTTTTGGTTATCGTTATTTTTTAACCTGAACGTACGGGATACGGTTTGTTTCGTTCGGGCGATGATATAGCGGCCGTATCACGTACGTTCGTGTGGTTAGGGCGGTTAATTTAAATTAAATAAAACAATTACTTCGTTTATTACCACGAAATTTATTTAATTTAATACAACCCACCGGTTTCGCTGAAGGCAAGCATCATCAGGGTACAGAATTAAAGTAATAAAAAAATACATTGTGTGTGCTTATATTTACATTTAGAATGAGACAACATAACATGGCATAAAGGAACAGTGAGATAGGATGATATTAAAATCTAACATAGTAATAGAGAGAAAGAGACAGATGTGTACATAATGGGTAACCATATTATATCGAAAGACACAAAGAGTCACCCGAACATGTGATTAAGGAATAATGGGAAATTTATTATTAAAAATTTGGTTTTTGGTTTTAACGGCTTTCTTTATTTCAAGAGCTTTTCTACATTATTTAATCATCTGCCATGACTATTTTTGTACAGAATATTAGCTCCAGTGCTTTGATTGAACGTGTGATCTGTATCAATAGGATGATTGGCGAATTCTGAAATGATTATTATTTAAGCATCTAAGATGCTCTTTAATTTTAATGTTGACATTGCGTGTTGTTTTACCAATACAGAACGCTGAACAATTATTAATCTAATTTATAAATTGCCGAGTGACCAAGTTTGTTGTGTGTATCCTTTGAATTGATCAAAAATTTGCTCAAATTATTATTTGTATAAAATGCCGTTCTTAATTCAGAATTCAGATTCAGATTTTTTACACTGCAGGAAGAAAATGATTTATAATAAAATACGACGCCATTGGTAACTAAGATTGTTATTACTGTTTATATTATGGGAATTAGCGAATAAGAAGTTTTTTGCGGTTTATCCATAGATTATTTTAATATTATTACTAATAAGATATAATAATTAGCTTGACAAGTCTGGAAACATTCTACGCTGTACCACACCAACACAAAACCAGTCAAATAAATTAGCAATTGCCTGGGATATCATTCGTCATACTTTTTCATAAGAACTGTCGTCACAGAACTACTCAGCGCCGAGTGACGACGTGACGTCATACGTCATGGTTATAGACGGCAAAAAGTCATCATAATCATCATCATCATCACCGATCATCACCACAAGGTGGCGCGGGGTTAGCCGTTGTCATTAATAACGAAGACACGACGAAGCCCCCCAACTGTTTTATGTATTGTGTCAAATTCGAGATTTATTTCACGGACTTAATTGAATTAACGAAGTGTCAAATCGGTTTGACATATAAAAAAATCGTTAACATTTTTATTCAATTGCAGGTACCAAGTATAGACAACGGAAATTTTTATTGTACATCGCATGATCACTAAGCCATAGACAATGATGTTGATTTGTTTTCATCTTCAAGTAGGTATTTTATGTCGAGACAATGCAACAAAAAAGTAATTGAGATTTTTTTAATGAACAAACCTAGTTGTTTTATGTGAAATTTAATAAAAAAAAAAATTGGTTTCAATATATTTTTTTCATTTAGTTAATAAAGATTTACAAAGCTAATAGGCCAATTTGTAATGTTTTTCATAGTCCTCCTCACTAGGGGTTCCTGTGCTAAGACGGACTATGTTTTATTTAAAAACTGTTTGCTTAAAACCCTACGAAGTTCTTTTCAAGATTCTGGATAACTCCTCTTTTCTGATTTCTTCGAGCCAGGTTTTGATTTTTGATATCATTTTCTGTTTTTTTTTTTTGTTTCCATTTGAAGTGCAAATTAAATAGCTTAGTGGAGAGATTATTTTTTTTACGAATATGCATTTTTATTATGTGTAACAATCAACACCACAACAAAAACACCTGGTAGTGTCCATATAGTAAATTAAAAATTAATTTCTCTACTTTTTGCGCTGCTCGAGAACAGATTCCGCTACTTTCTGAGTTAATGCGTAAAAAAAAAGATAAACTTGGAGAATTTAATAAAATGTAACAGATAAATACGATTTACAGTTCTTTGATCCGTTAAAAAATTCTTCCAGCGATTTATTCAATTCAATCGAACCGGTAAATTCCAAGTAAAATATAGTATAGTATGTAAATATGAATATCGATTCCGACAATAAAATCAACGCACTAAAAACATAAATTTAATACGATCTTTATACAGCCGCCGCAGATACTCAATACGTATCTACTAGTGCAAACAGGAGGACGACGATATTATTATATCAACATACATGCATAATCATTACATGTTTATTTACGTGGAAATAACACAGTTTGTTTAAAAGTTTCTTAGATATTCGCATACATTCAAAACACGCACACACTCAATCGACAAATAGTTATACGATTCCGATACCATTTACAATGGTTTAATAATTATAATTTTTTTTTCGCGACATTCAAATCAACATTTACGCATTTTCCTTCTAGAAATCAGCTTATTTCATCTTTAAAAAACTACATGTGGTTGACAAGTAGCCACAGTAGCCACAGCAGCCAGTAGCCACTATCTCCCAGTGGGTTAGTGACCCAAGCGAATGATCCGAGATCGAGACCTACTTTTCCGGTGGAAGGTGACAACTATTAAATATTAATACAATATGTTATATTTATAAATATGTGTATTAATTCGCCGTATTTAGCTCTGAAACGACATGTCTATGATAACGTAATACGTGTGTCATTCAATCTACTATCTTACACGGCGTAGTGTTATTTATATTGTAAAATTAAATTCTACGTACGTAGATGCATCGTTTGAAGTGTTAGATTATGAGTAGGGAACGTCATATTTATTATTGTGATAAGTGTCTCTGTGTCCAAAGTTCACTGTATACTAGTTTCCAGTGAATTCTATCTCCCAAGTATTATTTCTTTATTTACGTTCAATTGAGGTATTACAAAATGATTTATTTTTAAAACGGGAAAAAACATTACGTTATTTTGAGACATACAAATAAATTTACGTACAGTATTATATTTTGTATTATTTAATAACAAATTATTAAAGTTTATTTTACAACAAAGATTTAAATGTAATGATATAATGTCTTTAAGTTTGGATACAATTTTATACTTTGAAAACGTCTATGAAATAATACTCATGTAAGTACTATATACCTATACTTTGAAAGGTATAACAAAATTATTTTGAAGTTTTTAAATTTATTAACAGCTGTTATTATTCACTTAAAAAAACCGTTTACTCATAAAAAAAGTTCAGATAGGTAATTATTATTACGCGTGATAGCTGTTTCGCCTTTTAAAGGCATTATCAAACTGTGGCGAGGCCACTTACAGACGATTTATTAATATTATTTCTATATAAGTACTTATGATGAAGTTCGTAAAATATTTTCTTTTTTATTTTCCAATGCTCTTATTAATTTATCAGTAAATTAATGGTTATTTTAATGATTATTATACTGTAAAGTTTCTTTTCTTAAGGGTTAAATTGTTTAAATTTGACTAAAGGTCATTAAAATGGTTATTATTGGCGTTTGCAAATAAATTAATATTGTTACAAATATTTCATATAAAAAATGCGGTAATCTACCAACGAAATTTCGGCGCTACCGGCTTCCGGAACTGCCACAAAAGGGTTGCGTTAGATTAAATAACACCGGTACTAACAATAAATTATTTACTATTCTGTAATTCAGCTCCCAGCGGTGAGCGGTGAGCAGACCGAGGAGTCGATGTGTCAATGTTTACGTTCGGTTAACTACAGCGCTGTGACGCGTCGAGTGACGGGCGCCGCCGGCGTCGCTCCATGACGTCTCGCACTTCCGTTTTCAGCCAGGCCGATTCCAAACACAATACACACTGTACACAGTCACACCGACACGCGGGCCACAGTAGGTAATTGTTACGTATTGCAGACAAACAATATCTACTGATGGATGATGATTATTCTAGCCGGTGGAATCTCTTCGCACGCTAAGTCATACGTTATGTTGGCATGACAGTGACAAATTGATCCCTGCACGCTTGTTATAATGCGCGTCCTTGACCTTTTGGAAAGGAACTCCGGCTGTGTTTTATCCCTGGGTCATTATTAACGTAGACTGCAGGCACCGCAGCGTGGTTTGATGACTGATAAAAATGGACACGAATCGTGCAAATTTTTCACTAAATTAAATTAATTCGACGTAGTATTAGATCAATGTGTTGGAACGCTACGCAACTCTGCATTATTCAGACATCATTCTTAATCTTCTACATTAATTCCGACTTGACAACTCAACTCAAGTGTCTGATTCTTTTCATACTTTCCTGAGGCGTCTCCCCGAATCTTTCTTTTATCAATCTATATAATAATAATAAATATAAAAAAACATTTATTTGTCAATTATTTAGATATTTAATTTATACGTAATATTTTATTTTAGCTATTTTTATTCCGGAGCCCGCGGTGCTACAGGTTTTCAGCAGTGCCTCTAGAAATACATAAAATCTCTGCACTTAAATATAAAAATTGTACACATATAAAAATTACACAATCACTAACACAAGTATCCATTTCATTACTTATCAATTATGATGTTGTGCAGTCAGCAACCATTCGTTGGAGAACTTTTTGAAGCACTGCAGCGATGAGTACCTACAAACAATCTTAGTTTTCCTTTGATACCTGACGATAAACAGCATGCATTTAGGTTTCAAATTTCACGCGCAGAAAGATCACCTTACGTAATAAATAAATAAGGTATAAAACTATGCGTGACTTATCAGTCATTGTTATTACCTGCTGCAGAAAAGCCGAACACCACTGAAACCAAATCCGTGCGTGCCTGACATGAAGTAGGCGGCATTAGCCAACTGGGTAGGGCGGGCGATCCCAACTATCCATTCCGGGAAATTCCGCCCACATTCATGTCGCCGCCTATTATCATCATATCATTTTATTATCTATTTGAATAATGCTCATCTTAACACCCAAGAAACGTTCAGTTCTTGTATGTCCAACTTATCCATTACTTGGAATAATGTAATAATTATGGGTTAATTGGAATGGAGTAATCCCGTTTTGTCTTAGTCTTAAAACATAAAGAAATTCTGGAAATATAAGTTCTGTCATGATACCTTCTTGAAATAATCGTGTAATTCTTTTTTTGCGTGTATAGGTTTATCAAAGGTAGCACCAGACCGTTCACGATAAGAAGTCCGATAAGAAGGTGTATAGGAGTGGTGCTTGAGGCATATATGACATTCAATGAATTATACTTCATAGTCAAGGTTCATTTCAGGAGTTTTACAGTTTTTTTTAATAATTAATGGATACCTACCTAATGATAGTGATATAACATATAATTTCGAGTATCGATTTCATTATATAGTTAAAACGACCGAGTCAAATAAAAACAACATTTATATAAATAGATCCATCCAGTGCGAATTTTTAATCTAATCTGAAGTATTTATTTATTTACTAGTGTTTCTTGCTGTGAAGAATTGTGCGATCAATCAAAATTAACGGTTAACATCAAAACTTCCAGACTGGGAGCGTCCATATTATAAAATTCGTGACTGAAAAGGTAAGTTCACTTTTTATGAAATTGAGTTAGGAATGTTAATAAGTTAACTTGTGTCGTATTGCTCAGTAGAAACAAATCCTGTTAGCCTACCATTCTATCACTTTTAATTAGACTTTGATTTTTGCTTAATTTTCATAAAACATAACACAGGTTCTCTTTATTTTTTAATGATTGATATTGAATACATTTTATAATTTAAGTTAAAATACTGCACTTCTATTTTAAGTAATGCTTATGTAGAGAAGCGGGGTGTACATATTGCGAATACAATATGTTTACGTAATAACTTTGCATGAATGTTACAGAGTTAGTTGTTTACATAATATAATTTTTTTTTAAAGTACGCAATGAAAAGTTTTGAAATAGAAGTTATGTTACAATATATGTAAGTACTACATTGTGACATGGTCTGATGTTTGAATGTACAAACAATATTTTTCAAATTCCAACGAAATCACGCGCTCCTTATGCAGGGGGCGACAAGGTTGAGATTCCCGCTTAACATCCTCCGCATGTTTCGATTTACGCAAAAAAACCATCACCAAAATGCGTTATTTATTCTATTCTGTAAATCTCAGACATAATTATTAAAAGGTTTTACGGTCACATTCTAAAAAAACTTAATTTACCGCAATGAACAATACGACAATATCGGAAAAGGGGTTCGTAAGTAGGAGTGTTTGCGCTTTAAACATTTTTTTAATGTCTGATTCTTTATTTTGTTCTAGGCTTATAAAAAGACACACCAAAAAAATAAGGTGTGTTCTACTTGCAGTATTTAATTAAACCATCTATGATATTTCTAGGCAATCAAATTCTCAAACCGAAAACACATGATTTAACATTACTTTCCATTGCATCGCCTTAAGTTATTTTGTTACAGCTTTAGTTCTTATTTATTTGTATATTTTGCCACAACGAATGCAATGAAACAAGTGGTTTTGTTGATATTTTCACGTTGCGGCGGGATTCGGTCCCACCCACACTCGATTGAGAGACAAAAGCGTAGACTATCAAGCCGCAGAAAGCACTACCAATACGCATGGTCATAACACAGACTGAGAATGAAACTAAGTGATAGTAAACACAATAGCCTAGACTCCTGACAATTGGCTTGTTCCATGCCGCCTAGCGACTAGCGACCAGCGACCACTGTGAGAGCGCCAGACGGCGGACGCGGTGGACGCGTGTCGCTGAATAATTAATTAATTTGCAGATAGCTCGTGACAATCAACTACAACAGTAGGTACTGTAATAGTACCACCGTTCGCTCTGCACTTGATTCCTACACACGACTCGCTGTCGCCGGTTCACCATCAATCATGTTACCAAAATGGCAAAGGTACAACTGCCTATTCATTTTCGCACGATTTATATTATTTGACGGTCTGCGCGGTTGAGTGGTTACGATGGCTACGAATCCCTTGGAATCAGCTTGGACATGTTGCTCGCCAAAACGAGATCTTCCAACTGGAGAAGCTCGTGGTCACTGTCAAAGTGGAAGGCAGGAGAAGCAGAGTCCAAATTTCGCAGGTGTCCGGAACGTCGCTGTCCGCAGCTCTCCACGTAGCGCAGCACGTGAGGAGTGGAGGAGTTTTGTACACGAGGGAGATTGGAGTGGGGGTAACGATCCTCAGCAATTAGGAAGCGACTCAAGAAGAAGAATAAGTTATAGTCGCCGACATCTAAGGAGAACTCTGCGAATGATATTACCCTGATGTATATCTATTATAATCTAATAAAATATTTTACAGATCAATCCATGTTAATATACCTGATTAACCGTAGTTCGTGTAACGAACTACATAATAAAAACAGCCATAAAACTCAATTAGTAAACAAGACGGAGATCACAGAAAAAAAACAGACATAACCATATGATTAAAATAAAGCTGGCATAATAAACACTGTATAAAAAAAACGTAGATTCATAAGCCAAAATAGATTCAAATATAATTTAAAAATAATTTAAAAGCCATTCTGTCAGCAATAAAATAAATTTCTCAGTCATACATGTGCAATATTAGAAAGCAAATGGGTCTCAGTCCTGACATAAGTACTGCATGTAACATAGATGCATAGATTAAGTTTAAATTGTACCAGTCTGAAGATGAACGTTGTAAGGTGAAATAAACAAGTGGAAGCAATTTATACTTTTTTTTTTTAAATAAAAATAAATAAATAAATAATAAATAAAATAATAACTTTGTAAACGCTCAAACACTTAAAACATGATCATTCTAGGACAGGATTTTAACACTAGTGGTTCTTTTCCACTACATCGATATGTTGAATCCTTGTTGTATTTTGCTTGTACTAATAATGTGTCGATCTCAAGGTCTCTCAGGCTCCCCAGGTGTCTTGTGTATTGTATATTCCTCCCTACACCGTATGAATACTAACTAACCTGGTTGTGTGGGTTGATTGTCAACAGGTGGCGGAGTTCCCCCCGGACACGGTGGTGGGGGCGCGCGGGGAGATGGCCGCGCTGATGGAGAACATGAAGTCGGGCCTGACCTCCTCGCGGCAGGCGCAGCTCAGCCAGCAGCTGGCCAGCAGTCAGACACAGGTCACCAGCACCACCACGCAGGTAAACCTAACCTAACATACTTAAACTTTAGGGCTGAGAGGTAACCTATCGCATGTCACACTTTACAAATTTTACAGGAGAGCAGAAACAGTGATTCTATACCCACAGACAGAAAGAGCGGTTATTGCCACTATGTAGAATTGAACGTTCTGATTCAGAATATACCAAAAAGTTAAAAAATCCTAAAGTGCGGACATGCGATAGTTTACTTCTGAGTAACAGAACTAATCTAACCAAACTTAAATTAACCAACATAACCCTATCCACCGCTAACAAACTTAACATAACTTATTCAAGTTTTTTTTATGTAAAGCTCTTCGCCTTACAAGAGCCACCCTGACTGTACTAAGCGTGTACAACCGGGGAACCTACCTACTGTTCTATACCTAATAGAACCAGAATACAAAAGACGTTTAACTTTTGGCTCTACATATGATAAAAATCAGTACTGCCCATATTCCGAACAGCACTCCCTACCCCACCTTACTCACATAAAAACATATGCGTTATATTAAAATTTATAAATTTATTGCAAGAAATCAATCTACATTTTCAAATATACGCGCGAAGTTCCATGCAAAATGACCCGCATTTCATATTCAAATTTTGAAATTCTACACAAAAATGTACATGTGTGCGCAATGCGCACCCAAGGGTCGACTCGTTTGTGTTAATGTCGAAAAAGGTCGTGCCTTTCAGTACAAAACTCAAATATAGCAAACAATGCCAACTGTTGGTACCTTTATTAATTAGTACAACTTTACTATTATCATATTATATCGGCTTTCTTTCATGCAATAGTGCGGTTGAAAAAATATGGAAAATTTGTGTATCCAGCAAATGGCTTGTAATATGTATAAATGAAGCGGTTGTACCAATATTTGAATAAAATAAAAACTCTGCGCACGCCACTGATTCCAAACATAGGTATAATAAATCCGTTAATTATTAGTTTTTTTTTTTAATTCGTACTACTCCATTTAATTTTTTTTTTAAACTTAATGTAATTCAAATTTAATAATGTTATTATTGCTTGTAGAACTTAATAATAACATTATTTAATTTAGTTTACATTAAATTTAAAAAAATATATAATAAATCCGTATAAACGTCAAAACATTATTCGTTTTCCTATTACATTAACTTACTACTTAAACTTGTGCTGCCTCCCAAAAATATAATTACATCCAAGCTTTTGGCAATCTTTGACTAAATCCACCCTTTCAGCCATCGGCTCCTATATTAGGCAATTTTCATAGCATCCCTTCTCATGATTAATTTTTAATGTGTGGAATTATCTGAGTTAATATTAGTGTTTGATAAGAATGTACCAAAAGTGTACTACTTTAAGTGCAACTAAGTGAGCTCAAGCTCACAGAAACACTTTAAGTGTATTCTATGTAGTTTGAATTCAGGTTTGACGAAACATAACCGACAATTATTATTACGCAAATGACCAAAAGATCGTCAAGCGCCTCGTATTCATCGCAAGTGCAAATTAATTGATCTTACCAGACCTTTAATTTATGATCCAACTGAAATGAGCTACGAAGCGTCTTGATCTAACATTAGCAGGGCAAACCTTCGGTCTTCCGCAAAAAATCAAAGGTGAAGAAAATTTACTACCGGGAAAACACCTGTACACATAAACTGCGTCAAAGATATTCGATCTCTGACAATATGCAAAGAAAATACTTGAGGTAATTTGCAGGGACGGTCGGTTCACATAAACATTGAAAGCTCTGCTTCCCTATTACCAGCGTATTATCGTTGTGTCGAATAGTAAATTTAAAGAACATTTTTTATTTAATTTCACAGTACTGAAGTGCCATTTCAAGACGTAAATTTTACGAGCTTTCAACCAATATGTTCGATTTCATCGATGTATTTACATAGCATGCATTCAACGTAGGTTATTTAAATTTCCATGATATTGAAAGAGTGCTAAAACCACGAATTTAATTCCCAAAATAGACAAATACATAGAAAGCGGAACCTTTATATTCTTTCTTCAATAAATGTGTAATTATTTTGTGGCATCATTATTAATAAAATTACACCACTGTTTAACACATAAATATCAACATGATTCGGAAGTGAAGCTTCCCTTATCAAAGACAAATAATAAAGATAGAAAAATAATTATGTAAGAATAGACAAATTACAAACATGAATAAAAATAGACAATAAGTAATAACAACAGTTATTTAATATTTTATAATAATTTAATGAATTTAACAATGGGGGATGAAAGTAGGTAAGTAATTAAATAAAAATGTAAAAATAATTGAACAAAAATAAATACATATTTCTTTATATTCTCCTTCCTTCTGGCCATTTTCAAATTTGCTCGCCAGGCGCACAAGCACGCCGACCGCCCCTGGTAATTCATAATACGTTATTAACAAAAACAAACAATTCATTGATTTATTAGTTTCGTTTTGTCTTATTTACGAGTAGGGTGCCTACTTGTTTCAGTACGAATAGCTCGTGTCAGTTTTTATCGCATCCATTATCACTAAAGCAGTTTAAAATTAAGCACCTATTTTTAAATGTAACGTTGGCCCTTCGCCACGTCTTGCTGCCATAATTGTTGGCTGCAGAACAACTACTGTTGCGGCTACCTTTTTCTTTGCTACAGTTCCCACTGCTCCAGGTACAAACACTATTTTATTTCTGAATTCTTCTGATTTTTCCGTTGTTACTTGGAAACATTGAATTAACCTTGCAACCAGTACACTGCTGCTATTACTTGTCTACTGGTGCAAGGTGTGTGAGTGTGTTGAACTTTGCCGCAGCACTTGTTTATTGCTTTGACCCGTGCTGTGAGATATTTGTTTAATTACCTATTCATTTGTATTTCATATCATACAATACAATATACTTGTTATTTGTTTGTTTTTTAATCAAACTTTTTATTGTTTAACATTGTTATCCCTGTGTCAATGTCGAAACTCAAATATAAAAAAGAGAATTATTGATTTTTCACCACTTCTTAACTCTTACTAAAGTTTCCATGCATTAGAATTAAATCGTTATTTATTTTCCTCTTGAAAAAAATCGTTCGATATTATAATCATAAAATAATTCTTAAAATTAAAACAAAAAACTTTGGTTTGCTAAAATCTTAATATAAATCGTAGAGCAATCGTTTTTGTATTTTTCTGATTAATTAATTACGCGAGCGACACGTTTACCTCGATTTTATTACCAAGTACCGAAAAAAATAAGCTATACACTTCTCCCATCTAGCGACGAACCGATGAACTTGTATAAAAGGTAGGGAGTGACTTTGACTGCCAAATCTATTATCATCTCATGAGAGATTCCGCGTGCTCGTGGCGTAAGTAATGTTTAATGTCAGTGTTGATGATTTGCACCTTTGTAGTATATTTCTAAGTATTTAATTAAATTTTAATGCTTAAAAATAAGTATTTATGTGCGTAAAAATGCGCGCTATATTAAGTTACGATACATAATGCATAGGTAACACAACAGGTGAAGGTCATATATTGAATCTATTCATTAAAACTGTATTTATTAAAACATCTTTACCACGCGGAAAATATAACATTTTTTTCATTCCTACCAGTCATTGTTGATTGGAATAAATTTCCACCAGTCAGTAATAAGCCCACCTTTGTTTTGCTATGAAATAAAGTGCGTACTAAATGTTATCAAATACAAACAAAGTTATATTCTTCAAACAAAATTTAACATTATTTTTTTTAATGATTTTTTCCTGTATATAAGAACAATACTACAAAAAGTAATCATTCACTTGAGGTTTATCATTGTCTTTTATTATTACCTCCTTATCAAACACAATAGTAATGAAATAGGTTCTACGTAAAATATTAAATATATGAGGTTTTAAGAGGAACGGCTGCGCGGCATGTTTCATACAAAACTTAATTTTGGATTTGAGGCCAAAATATCCACACAAACTGAATTTTTTTTTTTGAATTAACGATGTAATAAATATCTAGCACGGATTAGAAATATTTTATTTATTTTTGATTTAAATGATGAAATATAGGCCATTAAAAAAATCTTTTTTTCTTGACTTTAGAGGCAATTTTTAAAATTAGTTAGCGGGTTTATGTTTTTTTTTTAATTGTCATAATGTATATATGATTACATAATATAAAAACAAACAGCTTTTAATAAATCGTTTTTTTCGGGTCGATATTTTAAATTATCTACGGCAAATCTGTGTTTCTACCTAAATTTGTCGTTTTTAATTTAAATTTAAGCTCATCATAATGCTTATTTTAATACTTTTTTTTATTTTATATCTACTATGAAACTATAATGAATATATTTTCATAGTAGACCGGGTAAAACCCCTTTTTGTAAATCGCCCTTAAACCTTAAATAATTGCAAAAGTTGCCTCTGAAATAGCGAAAATTTCGATATCTTTAATTATGTTGCCTTCATGTTGTAAATTTAAAAAAAAATTAAAATACTTCTAATCCGTATTAGATATTTGCTAAACCTTTTGACGAAAACAATGATCATTCGTTATATAAATTGAAAATACACTTTGTATATACCACTTTACTTAAAATATGCTTGAAGTACGTTATCATCTTCTGTGGAACAAATGTGTTCATTTATTCTAAATATTGATACAATGTTATTTGAAACATGTGAAATATTTGTATATTTCAAGCAAAGGGCAAAGTGTATTTTCAATTTATATAATTAATAATGATGCCACAAAGTTACAAAGCATTTGAAGAAATTATAAAAGATCATTCGGTTTAGGTGAGTATTTTGACCTCAAATCCAAAATTGAGTTTTGTGTGAAACAGGCCACGTAACCGTTCCTCTTAAGTAGGTACGCTTTAATTAAGTCACTTTAAAATCCAAGAATCGGGTTATGATAATCCTGTTATCTGGAAATGCTGATGCGGAAGGTACGAGAACCTATTTCCTAAACGATTTCCCGGAAAAGTTTTTCACCAGCCAAATGCTCGTTTCTGATAACCAAAAGGATGATTTTTAAAAAGAAAAATTAAATAAATTACGTAAAAACGTTAATTTGGCAAAGCTATCCAAAACGATTATGACGTGAAACCCAAAGATTCTCAAATATTAATTTTTAGGAAAAGAAACTATTAATTTTGTAAAAATATTTACGTTTTTTCGGAATTTTATTTATTGTTTTTAATAAAATTATGGATTGATTGACAGGGCGGACTTTAACGTATTTTATTTATTTATATAATATCTGAGACTTTTATAATCCTTAAAATTGCAAACTCTTTTCCAGTTGATAAATTTAAACGAACCAATTTTGTGCTGAAAAACATCTTGTGATATTGTTACTGGAACTGGAAGAGGAATATATTTTCAGAATACTCCAGAAATTGGAAGGGAAGGAGATTGGATGGGAATAGAAATTACAAATTTATTATCTAATTACTATATAACTAAAGCCTCTATAAAGCACTTAAATAAATAATTTATATTGTAGTTGAGGAAAAGTAGTAAGAATCCCACCAATTTGACAATCAGAGAAGTCCACTACTAAGTTCGGATTAACGTGGCACAATGCGTGCGGAGGGGTCACCATGACTCGCCTATCCAAAGTATGTTGAGTTTGAGGACAAAGACTAACTACTGTGTATTTGGGAACGAGTCTCGTGACTCAATTCCCGAGGGAAAATCCCGTGAATTATACTAAGATACGACACGCGTAACCGTTCCCAATCATGTCTAGACACGGGCTTAAAAAAGCTTTCGAGACACACGCATAAAAAAGCTTTATTTTCCATTTGACTGAAGAATTTCAATCAGGAGATCGCCGACATCTTTTTTTAACGTCGTATTTTCACGAGACGTAGTGCATACGTCAAAAAGTCAATTTGAATTAGAAAATCCAATGACTAAGATGCTTCGCACTTATTTTTCGATTCGTTTTAAATTTTAATATTATGTGACAGAGTTTTCGCAGGGTTCGGAAAATGGCGTGGGTTGCAATAGTGAATGTTTACGGAAAATGAAATATAATTTAATATGGAAATGATGAAGGTGGTTCAGTGATTCACTTGGATTGATATTTTAATGACAATATTTTCATAAGTGACGAAATGGCCCGCCTGCGTCACGACGATAAAAAAGTTTTTGTTGTTATTTTCCATTATCGCCAAATAATATTTGAAGCAAAAATTATAATTACGTTTTATCTGAATGAAACTTATTTGAAGACAATAATATTTATAATTTTGCAAATAATTAAAATACATTGCTCGGAATACTTAATTTCGATTCGACCTTTAATATTAATTGTACCCATTCAAAAACATTCTCATCCAAACATTGGTATTATTTATAACATATTTTTTAAGTTTTACAAATTAAATATTATAAAAAAATATAAGTCGATTAAGTTGATAACGCCTGGGATTGTTGTGACAATTAAAAATGACATTCGCCTAAGGAAAAGATAACAAACGCCTGGGAGTCCGCAAAACACATAGCATTTCTCCAGATCTCCGCAAATAAAAACATGACTTCTTAATTCCAAAATTTCTCTTGCAACGCCGGTTACCGAGAGCCAGATATTACATAAGAACGTACTTGTGAAAAACTCGGATGTTGTCATCGTTAAAAATAAACTTTTTATAAATCTCGGAAGCGAGTACTACTGGTACAAAATATCAGAAACGACAGATTCTACTCATTGACAAATACAATCTAATTTCTCTCCTGTTACGAGAATCACACTCGTATATTACTCGGTGTTCGACGAATCACGATTTTTCCGCTTACGCGAGGGATTCGGCGCCAAACTCAACTGAGCCCGTCTGAGCTTGGAGAAGATCGACGGCTAGTTGAATCAGCGTCGCGACGTCACTCATTCGGCTTCTCGACGCTGGAATCATACTCATAGATAACACAGGGAGCGCCAACCAATGAATCTTTGATTATTTATTTAACAGCAACTTTAATGTATGCGACTTTTGACTTAATTGTTTTTGAAATTATTTTTTGGAATGTTTTTTTTTAGGTTTCTATTTCTCTAAATCTGTTGACTGATTTTATTATTGAAAACCTTAAAACTGTACCATTTATATATTAAGTATATCCATTGTAATAATATTATGAGTAGAAAGAAGAATTAGATTCGTATGCAAGAGCTAATCAACATTTTTCATAGATCCCAATACAAAAAACATCCCCATTAAAAATACCTTTCGTTTTCAAACTTCATTGCAGCCATATTTATAAAAGAATGTGTCGTTAGTCATACAAAATACAAGAAATATTATTATTTCATAGATTGCAATGCATAAAACATTACTTAAGAGCTTTCAATCTACTGGGGCCACATTCTTGGAATGACCTTCCATTTGGTTGGATATCAAAAAGCAATATCGAAACCTTTAAGAAAGGTATAAAAACAAATCTATTTAAAAGGGGCTACAAACTTTAAAAAGTTGTAAATCGCCCTTTAAGTGATTTTAGTTACTAAACGGCGCTCAGAATAATTGACCATTTATTATTATTATTTTTATTATCATTATTATTATCATTATTATTATTACTATTAATAGACAATGTAAAATATGCCTATCACTAATAATAAAATTAAATGTTTTTCATACAAGCTTTTAAGCTGTACATACGAATAATTTATTTCCCAGTATCTTTTAATTGCTTTCGAATGTTCCTCCATGTTCCTGGGATCGCTAATGGCCACTAATGCGAGTACTACCCATCGTGTGTGTACCCCTGCTTCCCACGCCTAATGAGTGTTGTTCTGTTTATAGATGGTGTCCAACTCAACGTGCAGTAGCTCCTCCAGCAGCAGCCGGCAGTCCGCCTCAGCCAGGCTACACCATCTCACGTCGGCGGAGATGGCAAAGTCTGATCTCTCGGAGCTCAAGAACTCCATTACTGAGATGAAAAATCTCTCTAACTTCTCGGTGGCGCAAAGGTGATCATTTTATTCCAATAACGAGTGTACAGCGAAGTGAATACAAACTTTTAAAGTTCTACAGTGCGAACTCCACAAAACTACAAAGCTTTTCTGTCAGTGAAAGCTCTCGAAGACTACGTTTGTTTCACGTGTATATTCGCACCATTTGATTTCACGCAATTATTTCCGTGGATCTAAACAGTGATTTATTGGCTGATAAAGTCCAATTAAACATTCATCATTAGCAACACTATCTAAAACTTGATTTACTACAGATCTGCCTCTCTAATTTATTTTGTACATTTAATTTAAATAATCGTGCGGACATTATAAAATAAATTCTAACCTAATTTGTATACTTTACGAGTGTTAAAACACGCTAAAGCTTCAGTAGTATAAAAGAAAATCACATCGAACATAAGAGAAAGAGGTTTTGAAGAACGGTCGGTAGATATTTTTTTGTCCCGTCTGAACATCTTCAAACATGGCGACTATGATAGAAATCCTCGAAATGTATGTTATATTATTTTTATAAAGCATGAATAAATTATTTAACCAATTGCGATAAAAATTCCAACTTCCAACAAAACACGAGGGACTAGTTCTACTAATCGATGCCCAAAAACCCCTAGCCTTTACAAGGAGCTAACAAAAACAATTTAATTATTTATGTGTGATGTATATTAACAAAAAAATCTTGAAATTTCCAAATAATTCATCCATCTTTGGTCGTAAACTCTTCAGATTTACACCATGATTCAATTATTACGTACGCTCCAAACATCATTTTATTTATATCGATTGCTTGTCCAAACATTCTAACGAATTTACGACTTCGCAAAAAAGCTTTTCAAGGATCCATTTATCAATCACGTGAAAACTTCGAAAGGCAGAGTGAAAAGGTCTTTCGCATTTTTATTACGATAAAAAGTATTATTTTGACTTTTTAGATGTTTTAATTAAATCTTAACATTTAATTTTTGACGATGATAATTTAAAAAAAGTTTTGCAATACTCTTAAGAGTCTCAAATGCTTGGTAAACATAATTAAATTAATAATTTATAGATCTTGTTTTGTGTTGTGTGATATATAACTAATGATATCCACTAGGTATCTGGTCTAATATTTCATAATATGAGAATACCTTTGACACTTTATTCTGAAATCTGTTAGCATGTTTTAATGTAGGAGCAACTTACTAATGCAATCATCTGGTCTAATCTAAACTAAGCGCGTATTTCAAAAACCCCAATAATTGATCATAACTTTTTTTTAAGTCATAAAATTCAGGAAAACATTAAATCCTAATTAAGTTTGTGATTTAGTAATATGTAGCATGTTTATTTATATAATAATTTTAATATAAGGTCAACCGTACTATCTATTAAGGTCAGCAATGTTCAAAGTGTGTTTAACATCCAGGAATTTTGAAATACCATTAAATATTTTTATTGTAATATTTAATCATTGAAGAAGATAATATTAACTTATATCAAAAATTTATATGAAACAGAAAAATACACAGAAAATAAATAAAAAGGCATCAGTCATATCTGGGGATCGAACCCAGGACCCCTGTCTTACCGGGATAACACTCTAGCCACTGACCTAATGAGACCTCATTATTTTACGTCATCCTTATCGCTATCATACTTTAATTCTAAGACTATACCGTTTTTTTAATTTTCTGTGCTCTTTTCTGTTTCATATTTCATTTTGAGATTTGTTAATATTATCTTCTTCAAGTTTTAAATTTATTTAATGATGTATTTTTTTCAGAAAAGCTCGTTTGTCTACAAACAGTGCCAAAAGAAGGTGACATAACTGCCCGAATGACAACTCACTATCTGAATGTCCGTGAAAATCCGAGAACACGTCCTCATAAAAGTTCACAAATTCAATATTATGCTAAATGTCAAAAATCCAAATTCTCGTTATAAGTAACAAACGGTGTCCGTGTATTATAAAATTACAATAATCATTGAAAAATATTTGACAATATGAATAAAATATGTATTTGACTTGCTGATTTATTTAATTCCATTATCAAACCGCCGTTACGGCCGTGTCATATTTTATTAATACATTCAGTTGGTCGAGGTTGTTAGATTTAAATTTTATTGTTTGGCCACTTTATCAACAGTTGTTGCGAGCGACTCGGAACGGCAATACGCCAATCGAGCGACCCGGTATTACTAATAATCCGATTCGTTCGCGCGAATAAAACTCGCCGCGTTCAGTCCTTCACAACGGTCAGTGATATCAAGGTTTTCAGTTTTCCGATTGTTTGAGACAGTGAAAATGCCACGAAGGTCGGGATTCCTTGCCAAACTTCTGTTTGTCACGTTTGAGAGTTTTTAGAATTTTCGGAATATAATGTATTTCTAGTGATGCTTAAGTGTTTGCAACGTTCTGAATGATTTGTATAAAACAACACAAGACACATGGATGATTTCATAATAGTTTCCACTCGCACGATTCTTGCAACCCGTTTTGCGATCGTTTAATTGCGCATTGTATTTCGATTTGTAAAAAGATTGAACAACTACGCGAGACCTTCTGTTTTTTTGCACGTTACCGTAAGATTTCAACGTGAAATATGATTTGTTTGCCTTGTATTTCAGGCGGTCAGCGCAGAGGTGGCGTAACCCACAAAAATGTAGAACCGAGAAAAATGTGTTACATTTTTTAAAATGTAGAGTTATTTCGAGTAAAAATTGAAAAAAAAAAGTACATTTTTTTTACATGGCAACTTTTATTTGATGAGCCATGTTATCATTTAACACCCCCTGCAATTGTTAACTGCATATTAAGAAACGTGGCTCCCTTATCAGACACAAGAACTCCTTTTTTCTGATAAGGTATATACGACCAAGAATACCCTTTAATTAAATATTTTGTAAAAATACTTGTAATGCAACTTATAAGAAATAAAAATAAAATATTAAAAAAAGTTGCATTTTTGTCTACGTCTGCACTGACATTTTTTTTTAAATTTATGTTAATGATTTTGATGATTGTAGGTATGTACTTGATTTTGTAGTGATGGTTAGAAAATTCATTGATTGCAATGAAGATTTTGTTATTATAATAAACCCAAGCGATCATGTTTTGACTGATTGTGTGTGTTGTCCCCAGACTGCGGAACTCCATGGAGAACCTGGTGGACGCCGCAGACCCTGACGGTGAGATGTCGGAGCCGCTGGTGACCTTCCCGGACCCCGACACGCCCCCCGTGCCGGTCGTGCCGCCTCCTAACTCCGGTCTCATCTCCAGTGATATGCCCGGCCTCAACAGTTCCAGTGAGTCCCAATCATTTGGCATTTACTACTAACCACCCTATTCCAATTACAGGTTGACACCTTGGATAATGTTGTAATCGGTGGCGTCGCTAGTATAGATTTTGTGATTCGTTTTTTTTTCGCTTGTTTCCCCTTAGGTCGTCTGCAAAGTATTCCGTGTCAAGTTGTGCTCACTGCTGTCAACGCATTGTGAAGTGAGTAGTTAATTGTATTTAATGTCAAGATATTCGGCAGTTATCCTAGATATGGACCCGGTTAGTTAGTTGCTCGCAACCACAAAGCAAATAATACAGAGAAACCAAAATAACCTAAAGACTATTTAGTTTGATCCTTTTTATAAATGTTTTGTAATTTGCTTACCCCAGTCAAAATCACGCGAAACAAACGTGAACCTCTCTGAACTAAGCTGGTTCCAAAATGGGTGTCACTTGCCCATAGTACTAATGAAGTCATCGAATGAAAACACAAAGGAAAGTTCTAAAATATTGCTAAACTCCCCCTTCCTCTTTGTTTGGGGAGTTAATAGATCCGGGAAAACCATGACCCAATTTTCGAGGGACATTTACAAAATGCGTCGTAAAAACAGCCCCTTATATCAAACGCGATATAAGGTACCGCTGACTGAATTTAAGGAGCATAATACAATGGAACTCCGAAAAATACTTTCTTGATGCTTTCGATAATAACGTTTTCCGTAACGTACACATATATTTTTTTAATTAACGCGTCAAGCTAATGATTAATTGTATTATAAATGTCTGCTAATCAGATAAATCAACATTGTACCTCAACGATACTTCAGTATATACTCGTAGCGTAGCTTTAAAGTCAATGTCAAACGAAAAAAAACAATTCCTGATTTGTTATTGTGAATATCAAAAACTTACGAAAGAAATAATGAAGTAATAATATTTTATTTTTAATGTTTATTAATTAAATTCAATGAGTTATTTCAATTCATTTCGAGACGATAAAAATTACACAAGTTACAATCCATAAAACATTAAAAAACATTATTTTAAATAAAGATTTTTTAAATCATTATAAAGATAACTGCCAATAATACGGGATAAAAAATGGAGAATAATATTAACAAATCTTGAATTTGAGATATGATATCGACGAAGATGGCATAAATTGAACTGGTCTCATTAGCTAAGTTGGTTAAGCGGTTGCTCCGGACAGGCAGAGGTCCTGGGTTCGAGTCCCAGATGCGACTGAAATCTTTTTATTTTCTGTCATTTTTTCCGTTTTCATGTTTCATTTAGGTTATGTTAATATTATTGTCTACAATGATTAAATTTGTTAAACCATTTATTTAGTTGATCATCTTTATTTGATTTAAAGTTATGCAGTGAGGGGGCAATAATATATTCAAAAGATTTTACCATATTCTTTGAAATATATATATTTTTATTTATTATAACGAGTGTTATATTGTTGTATGTATGATTATGAATCGGTTTGATTGAGTGCGTTGATTTCTGAATAATACGTGAGATGGACAACATATTACCCTTGAATACCAGGAAGCAGTTTATGATTGGATCAATAATAAATCATAAGTTTATTTAATCTGAACTAAGATGCTAATAAAATAACATGTTTAGTCAATTATTATTAGTCGCAATTCCTGCCAAAAGCGTGTGTTTTACGCGACGCACTCATTCCAGTGGGAGGGACGTGTTAATTCTATGACGTTTCCTGATCATCTATCACTCGGAGACTGTATAAAAAGTTGATCTGGACCAGTCTGAATCTATGTTAATTAACGTAAGTGTTCATCTTCCATCGGAGGTTGGAAAAGATTAAATCTATCTTCACTGCATTCTGCTCTTGCAGCACTGATAATTCCAAATTTGAATCAGATGTCCATTACTTTCGATGAACATATAAATAAACCTGAAGCACAATTGCAGAAATGGTTGGCAGTTTGCTATGTTTCTATTAATTATTTATATTTCATCATTGAAGAAAATAATATTATCATAACCTAAATGAAACATGAAAACGGAAAAAAAACAACAGAAAATAAAAAAGATTTCAGTCGCATCTGGGACACGAACCCAGGACCTCTGCCTATCCGGAGCAACCGCTTTACCAATTAGCTAATGAGACCAGTTCAATTTATGACATCTTCATCGATATCATATCTCAAATTCAAGATTTGTCAATATTATTCTCCATTTTTATGATTACAAATGAAATTTAATCAGGTTTTTAAATCTCAATAAAATAATTAATAATTGAAAAATGAATTTCTATTTAATTTTATTTAACCTTTTTACTTTCGTAAAGTAATTAGAAATTCATTAAAATTCTAGATGTTGATAGAAATTCCTGAAAGTAAACAATCGTGGGCGCGATGCAAATTCCTGAACCGTTGCTTTCTTCTTGATAATAATCATTTATTTTCATCTCTCTCGGAAACTTATGACATTATTTTCGTGTTGATGACGAAAATCCCGCTATATTTATCCTCATGACAATACCTGAAGTTCATCTAATGCGGGGTTGGTGAAAATTTCTGGAAAGGTGCTCTCGTGTTTTCGACGACGATTCTTTTTACGAACTTTTTCTAGTTATTTCGTGTTTACATGACTCGCATATTAAATTCAATATTTGTTTATTTTCGTATTGTTACAATAATTTGTCATTTTGCAGGCTCCCTCGACACCATGAAGTTCCAGCAAAAGCACATAACCTCCGCGTCGTCCAAAACCAAAGTTGTCCGAGAAAACTTCAGCGCGGAGAGGGCGGGCAGCGAGACGCGCCAGGGGGAGGTATTCCAGGGAAAGGGGCAGCGCTCGCACCGCATCGCGAGGGAGGAGATGAACGCCTTGCACACGGCAGCTTTCAAACAGGTAAGAACGCCTTTTATGGAGGTGCCTGTGATTTGCTTAAAAGAAACTATGTGATTACAAAATCTGATGTATTCAAAACACATTGTTTTTAAGGTTATTTCTTTAAAAAAATGCTTCGTTAGGTTACCACGCAATACTAAAACGTAAGATACCTACAAAATATTCCGTAAAACCGTTGAAAACTGTTACCAAATCTATGTTTTTCTCTCGTAATTTTCAAACAAAGAAAATTTCACGAAAAGGTTCAAAATATTATCAATAGATGTCTCTTTACACGTTTTCAAAAAAAATTTAAAAATCACCCCTATCGTAAGTACCATTATATACACATGGTGTTTTAATCCAATAAAATAAATACCTCTATGATGAAAAACTACACCTTGCAGTGGCCTTAACACTGGCTCATTAGCGTAATATCGTTTTTAATTATGTGGCTAGCTTTTATTTTATATTGGCGCGACCCAAACACGACTGCACCTACTTCAAATCGTGTTTTGAACAAAGGGGTTAGGCTGGTTCACCTGTCCTAATTAATTATAAATTATGACAATTTCTCCGAATTTCACCCATACGAAAAATAAAATAGTTGCGTTATTATGTTAAATTGTGAGAACGATAATTCACTGAAAACATTATTTATAACACAAATTTTGGAAATTAAAATTTTTCAAAAAAAAAAAAACAACTAATCGATCTACCTAATATAACGTTTTGTAAATTATTAGCAGTTTTAAATAGTCTCATCCCGATACTGAAATGATTTGTTGACGTTTTAGGGTGAAAAATCGATTTAATCGCTTTTGACCGCCTCCATGGTCGGGGGGTAAGGCTCTCGACTACGAATCCGAAGGTCTCGGGTTCAAATCCCGGCGCGCGCAAGTAAATTTTATTTGATTAATTTGTGTTATTTCAAAATTATTTAAAAATAATATATTGTGTATTTGCCGCACGTTTTAGAATAGTATATACTTTCAGTATCGCCCTGGTGAGAGACCACCATTTAGAATTGAAACGTTGCTTGAAATGGCTTTTAGCCGTGTTTGGTGACCAGATCTGAATAGCCAGCTATAATAAATATCCCCACCTTCCTCTTCTCCTTCTCTTTCCCCTCCCCAATACCTTCAGTCTCACAACATTCCCAAATTGGTGATGCCATAGTCTCACTGGCTCCAGACGATTGGGAGCAGTCGGGACTCTTGTGCGGTATTCATATAAAAAATAAATGAAATTTAATTATTCACTTATTCCATTCCAAAGTAAAATTAAGGGTGCAGAATATCGTTATCATATGTGCGTGTCCCAAACTAATGAATCCGGTACAATTCTTGTCCAGTTTAAATAATTTGTATGATTATACACCATACGGTGTTTATGCACTTAGCATGCTAGATCTGTTATTAGTTATTCTAGTTATTATAAACATGCCACAATGGGGTAGAATGACTGACGGAATTTCGTCCTCTTACCCAATTAAAAATTCCTACAATATTTTACTGTTTCAATAAAAATTCTTTTACTCGTGGATTTGAATAAATTTCTAATATATTTATCATCGCTAGAGATGATTATTAAGATCCGGAAACTATAAATTGTGTGAAAAGGATATATGTTAATACGGGAGACGGAGGGAGCGCGCTAATATAAATAATGGTTAGGGCGTAAGCGATCGTTTAAAAAATATTTAATAAAACATTACATATTTAGAAGAGGGCAAAACTCTAGAAACTACTGTCTTAAGTATCACTTGAAGAAACGATGAGAATTTTTTCATACATATAGCATATATGTATGAAAAAATGGTTAATTAGTTAGTATTATTATTATTAAATGGTTAGTTAGTTATAGCATATATTTTTATATATATTTAGGTATATTTTTGGGAGCATACTTTGCGATTTTTTTTTATCCATCGAGGGAATTTCATATAATTACTTTTCCACTAGACATCTGAATAGAGATTATGTTAAAAATAACATTATTTTTTAAGTGGATTATATCCGTATGTACATATAAATCTGGCATGAAGAGGGTTAATTAAGTAAATCTTGGTTGTCCTAAAATATTGTCTCGCTTTAAAATGTTACATATTGGTAAATTAATGCGTATTTTAACCGCCCCACCCATACGAACGTACGTGATACGGTGGCTATATTATCGCCCGAATGCAACAAGCCGCATCCCGTACGTTCAGGTACAAAAAAACTATTCGTATACTTTGTTCCTGCATCATCTCGTTTAGTTTTCAAGGTCTAAAGGATACAAAAAAGTGTCATGATAAGTCCATTGCGTAAAAATGGTGTCTGGAATATTTTAAACACTTATTGTTATTGCGAAATCTAATGAAAAAGACGATGTTTTTTTACATACTTTTTTTAATATTAACCCAAAGGACGGACAGTTTATTTAATTAAATTGCTCACAAAGAAAGTATTAGGTACAAAACTGCGTTTGCTAAGAAAGAATATAATTTTAATTAAAGAACAAAATGTTTATTTGCAAAAATTTACGGACAAAGAAAGCAGCTAGACGCAAAGTTAATATTATTTTAGTTTACTATTATTATTATTATCGGACAAATTTTCAAAAAAATGTTCGTTTTAGAGATATTTTCCAAAAATAATAATAATTTCGTTCACGCATCCAGCGCCCTCTATTTCCACCGTATTATAGAATATGCGACTTAAATTAAATGCGAGTATAAACAAGTCTACATGATACATTTTCATTTTCCAACTGCGTAGCTAACAGGTTTTTCTTGTTTCCGCGCAATTTCTCGTCAGTAAATCTCAGAAGAGGGGTGGAACTGCGAGGTACCTACTCTTCGGTCTAGGAAATATGGCGCCAAAAGTCTTGTACCCCATCCCCTACCCCTACACATCATTCAACTTATTTCGCCTCTTTTATTTGAAAAATTCATCCACCCTATTATCATTTCTGAAGTTAAAACAATTTTAATACTTTATTCATGAATACGAATGTGTTTAGAAGTTACCTAATAATGCAGACAGAACGTGAAGTTATACAAAATTTATTGTAGTCCTTTGTGTGAATTTAATCTATGATCTAAATTGCACGCAATAAAAATCTTATTTGTTCAGGTTTTTGCGACAACGATTTTTCAAATTATTTATTTATTACGAAAACTATTGACATTATACTTAAAGTATTAAATTTTTATCTTGTTTCCGGCAAGAATTCAAACACTCGCTAAGTAAACGAAACCAAATTTATAAAATTTAAAAAATATATCATTATATTTATACTCTTTTTCGGTTTTCCGCTTTACAATATAATAATAATCATAATGTACGAGTGGCGCGAGCAACGTGTTTCACACCCTCTCCACAAGTAAATCCCCGCCACTTTTCTATCCCACCCCCTGTTGAGCTGTGTAGAAAGTCAGTCGCGTCACAGCCGCGCAGTGGTGAGCTCGTCCTGCCCATGCCAAGGAAAAGATCTTTATGGAAGGTATAATAAGGCTTAGTATTGATCGGCACCTTTCTGTCTGGGGGGTGTGATGGCCTTCCGGGTGTTGGCGACCGGCTCCCGAATAGTGAGGACTTCGCTGACGATGTACAGGAGCCCGAGGAACTGTTCCATCCCCGCGAGGGGCCCCCAAAGGGTTTGCTTCTCAGATATTGAAGGCTCGCTTTTTGGCACAGCACCATAAACTGTATATCTAGCACTGCTTGCTTAGGATTAAGTGTTTACCACTCCGTCGTCAAGCACAAAAATCATAATAACATTAATATTGGGAAAAAATCTGTAAATTAATTAATTTAAATTATTACTCACATTTTAAAAAAATGTTTTACGTAAATATGTATTTTATTTATTTTCAAACTTGTTGGTTCAAAACACGATTTTGACGCACAAGGTAGATCTTTACGTGGAGTTTTGACAGTTATTTTTAAAGATAAATCATACATTTTATTTGACGAACCTTATGAAGTCATTACGAAAATTTATATTTAAGACATGTTTGAGTGCCAAATGACGTGTTTTCCAACGTGTGTTGTGACTGAAAGGAAATCTTAAAAGTTGATAAAAATAACAACATTATTTGAACAAAGAAATGCTTGCTTTCATGTGTATTTTTTTTTGTTATCGTTGCTTTGTTTCTATTAAACATAATCTCTCAGCCGTTTTATAGTTTGTTACCGTTTTATTAGCTTCAGATTTCCAAGAATAGGTTGCGTGCGGGGAAAATAAAATCGATTTTATAGCAATTTTCCAGGTGTTTTTAACACCAAGAATCTACCCGGTAAGAATTTCGTTTGTTCGTAATGTTGTTAACGTTTGCAATGTTCAAACCATGATCTATTTTAAAATAGCAAGAACGGAGTGATTTTGATTTTCTTGGTCGAAAATATTCACGGAATTCAATATTTTATTATTTTTTTATGTGAATATTACACAACTGCACTGAAGTTATTGGGGAAATGTAACCGTCATTTTGAGAACAGTGGACGGCTGTAGCTAGAAAGTAACCTGGTTTCTCAGATCTAGTTACTAGATATAGTTAATACTCAAGTTATGATAATTAATTCGGACATCTCGCAGGGGCAATACTGAACGTTTCTTTGGTTTTAAATTCGAATAGAAAAGTCTGCAGTAGTTTAATTTTTTTTTGTGTTTGTATTAAAATATTATGATGATCTCAGTATCAAGGCTTCGTGTAAATAATTCTCATTATCATAAGATACAAATATATATATCATTTTAAAACGCCCTTAACATTTTCAAGACTCAGAAAAATAAACTCATGTAAGAAACAGGTACAATTCAAATTATAATTTTCTTATTTCTATTTGCATCCCTCTGAAAATACTCTTTGACGTAACAAGAGCAAGAGTGTGTGTATTTTAGAATTCACTGCCACGTGTGACTCATTTAGTGTTTTTTAAAGCGAAGTTCCGACTAAAATAACAATCCTAAATATTGGTGTCACAAGCCACGGCAATGTGTGTCTTCTGCTTGCTGTAATAGAGAGTCGTCTCCTAAAATACCCGGCATCACCTGCTGTGCGATTATGAAATTTATAGTTTTGGCTACGCTTCATATGCATACCATCAACATTAAAATTCCTCTAAAATGTGAAACAAATAGAATTTTCATTTATAAAAATATTCATTTTATCTATTACTTAACTCATTTAGGAATCTGAAATATTAAGAATCTTTTGCAAATCTAACACAATTACGAATATTACGTATATAGGAATCTTACACAATTAAGATTCGTACATAATTTGAATCTCGCAAAGTTAAGAATTTGACACAAATAGGAATCTTACACAAATAGTACAATCATGAATATTACACAATTAAGGTTCTTACATATTTAGGAATTTCGAAAAGGTCTTAAAGGTCGAAAATGTCTTAAGAATCGTATACACTTATGAATTTTATACAATTATGAATCTTATACAATTATGAATCTTATACAATTATGAATCTTATACAATTATGAATCTTATACAATTATGAAGCTTACATAATTAGGAATCTCGCAAAATTAAGAAACTTACAGATTTAGGAACATTACGCAATTAAGATTAGTACATAATTAGGAATCATGAAATGTTAAGAAAGTTACAGATATAGGAATCTTACGTAATTAAGATTCGTACATAATTAGGAATCTCGCAAATTTAAGAATCTTACACAATTAGGAATCTCGCAAATTTAAGAATCTTACACAATTAGGAATCTTACACAAATAGCACAATCATGAATCTTACACAATTAAGATTCTTACATAATTAGGAATCTCGAAAAGGTAAGAATCTTATACAATTGTGAATCTTACATAATTAGGAATTAGGATTTAAGAATCTTACAAACTATTTATATATTATATTTTATTTCTCCTATTGCGGTAGATTATATTATTATTGTATCCACATTACTTAAGAAGCTGCGTGGCCGAGGGTTCTTGACTTGATTTGTTGATGAATTTTCCCTCAATTATTGATACGTCAGAAAAATGCCATAGTGACCCGTACCTACCTACACAGGGCCATACATTAAGCAGAATTTGAAGAATGATCCTTTAGATACAGTGACCTTGTGAAGAAATTTATGAACTACTGTCAATATAAGTGCTTATTTCAATTTGAATAAATCTCGTCTAATGGTTTATGCAATGGCGTGTTACGAATGTGGGTATTATTAACATCGTACGTGTAAACATTGTCCACATTCCTGCCGAAAATAAAATGGAAATGTCGGCAGAACATTTTTTAATAAATAAATAGGTGGGCTTCTTAATCCAGACACGAACTGTGACGTTTTCACGAGATGGCAAACCACGTCACACCTTATTATTTTCTTACATCATTGAATATTAAGCTGACCGGTGCTGGCCATTTAAAACACTCTTAATTAGAGAAACAGTTTGTCAAGGTAAATTATTTCAAAGGAAACAAAGAAAGCATTCTTCAATTTTTGTTCTGCACTAATTATTCGTATTCCAAATGTATAACCGTCATTTTAATTTGCAAAACTAATCATTTAATTATTTAAAACATTCATTTAACTGTTGTAAAAATTAGACAAGACGCCATATTGTTCGTTATTTGTAAAAATTGATCATTATAGAAAAAGATAAGTATTGATACTCGTGTGAAGCCGGGTAGTGGCTACTAGTAATTACATGAAATTGTAACATCATCATGGAGAGCCGGTTTTACATCTTACCCCGAATAAATAAAGGACTGGTTTCCTACTGGAATTCAGTTGTCAAGGAAGAGACTTATTGGAACGGAAATATCCGATTTATTTTCAAAGGCATCAACTTTTCCAAAGGAAATGGCGTTTTTTTCGCGCTTCCCGCGCTAATGACGCCACAGCGCGCTGATTGGTCGCCCCTCACCCCGCCCCGCAACCACAGAGCGATGTCCGAAGATCGAAATAAACTCAATCGTGTTCTTCACATCAATGTTTCTGCTTTCGAAGAAGAGTTCCGCGCGCACTCCGGCTCGGTTCGGTCACTTTTCCATAGAGAAACGGCGTGTTCCATCTCAACTTTTTTGAAAATCGAATTTGTGTTATATTACCCCCGTGTTTGTGCTACATTTGAAAAATGTGGAGTTAAGTGTTTTTACAGTGATGGAGCTTTCAGAGGATAAAATAAAATAAAAGTAACTTTCTTTAAGAAATTCACTAGACATGCACAAGTTGTAAAATTAATATCAAAATAAGTATAATAAGATTGGAATTGAAAAATATTATTTACACAATATAGCAGTTAGGTAATCACCTAAAAAGCTTAATTTCACAAGTGCAGGACAAGGGGTACGAATGGTTGAAGACGTTTGCTATTTGAAACCTGATCATTATCAGTCACCCATCACGGACGTTGAGATGTCGGCTCCGTGGCCGGTGAGGAGGGGGGTGCTCCGCCCCCCCAGTCTACTGTTCATGACTCCCCCACAGGAGTCTCAGGAGCCTATCGTAGATACCCCAGGCCCCTTGGTAGATACCCCCGGCACTGCCAGCATCTACACCCCGGGGACCCCTGGCTCCATCATGAGCCCCCGCGTCAGGATCACGGAGGTCCCGGTGACCCCAACTCCAACACCTAGGTCTCATATGTCAGAGAACATCTTTAGCCCAAGGGTCATTGAGACACCAACTCCAACCCCAAGATCGAACATTATGTCTGAGGGTATATTTAGCCCGCGGGTTCCCGATACTCCGAGGTCTCAAAAGGCCGAGGGTTTCTTTAACCCGAGAGTGCCCGGCAACCCCACGCCGCCGCAGACGTCCGATGGAATCTTCAGCCCCAGGATCCCCGTGGTGACCAGTCCCAGGGCGCAGATGTGCGAGGCCATGTTTAGTCCGAGGATCCGGTGTGTCCCAGTCTTCAGGCTAGATTCTGATGGAAACGAAGATGGCTTCCAAGTGAGTTTCCACGAGGATCAAAAAATGCTATAAAAATCTATAGTCTTATATGTTCACAGTGCGAGAAGTTTAATTCTGAGAATACACGCTAAAAACACTTTTTTAACGATCAGTATCCTGTTTTTAAACAATTCCCCCTCCGCACGCATACTGGGGGTGAAACTTCTCTAAATTAAAATTAAAATTAATTTCTGTCATTATAATCTCTTTATTTTCTATTAGTAGTTGGATAGGTACGCATTTATTGCTTGTAAACAAAGAAAGTTTATTAATTTGATTATGAAAATAGCATCACCAGCCTTGCAATGTTACTTTATTTTCATTTCCTATTGACCTCGGATATATATCACTACTGAGCAACCTTGGCGCTCAAATCGCAATTGCAAATAAAAATGTAATCTTTGTTTTTCCTAATTCCAATACGTGCCATGCATTAGAAATATAAATATCCCCGTAAATACTATTAGACAAAAATTACTGCCAAACCGCTTACGGGTGGATTTTCGATCGGATCACTCCATTTCTGACCCGAACAGGTCAGTTTGAGTTCTTGCAGCGGGCCAGATCCATGTAGTGGTAATTCATTGATTTTCCCCGTGGAATCTTCCCGCCTTGAGCGGACGGGCTCAAAAACTTCAACAAACAGCACCTTTCTTTGGGAAGACGAAAGGAGCCACGTGACCTTGCCTGCCGACTTATTTCTGGCGCCAATTGCGTCAGAGATTTACGCGCTCGCATAAAAATACAAACAGACCGAATAATTATTTTATTTAAATGTCCGTAAATAAATATTTCTATGTAGCAGTGAGTACAAATTGATTCCGTTTCGTTGTTCCGTTTAGATGTTACAATTCACCTAAGTTATAATTCATAATATTGATATGATAATGACGACATAGAATGAACAAAGGTGCATTGCAAGGATTAATGTGCCAGAAAATATTATAATATCTTTTTGATGATTTTAAAGGGGTCAATGTTGTTTATTTATCCTCCGAATGTGTTCGTAGTCGCATTATGAAATAACAAGAAGGAAAAGTCAGTCAGTTTTTGACGGCGTCCGATATTAGTGACGGCGTCGCTCGTCGTGACGCCCACTGACGTAGGTTATATCAAATGTGGTTCAATGACTTGCACTAAAATAACGGATATATTTAATAATCGTATGCTTTCTGAAAAGCTCCGCGGGAAATGATTTTTTGATAATACCTATACCAATCTACGGTACTTTAAGGTGTAAGCCAACTACCATGAATATAATTATTTATGGATGCCTAGTAGGCTTTTTCATGTTGATACATTTATGTATATAAAATAATAATCAGAGAATAAAAGAAGTAAGTAAGTGCAATATAAGTATGTGATTAGAGCGTTATGGATAACAGTTTTACATATGGTTACATTATAATAGCAGGTTGTACAAAAGATTATAACATAGTTTTATAATTATAATAGGTTTATAATTATTATGACGTTGACAGTTGTAAAGCGAGTATCATTGATATTACCTTATTTGACTTAGGAAAGTGACAAAAATGCATAACTTTGTTTTGAGGTTTTTAATGAATGATGCAATTTATTTTTTTTTTTACTCTTACAAATACTTCACAAAAAATCTGTGGTGAATGCCTCTTCTGCAATCGCATATGGGTCCGGAACAGAAACTGATCGATGGTGATATTCCAACCATGGCCGGGAGACATTTCAATATTCGGCCTGTAAGTCAAAAAACTAATTAAAAACACAGTTTTTTTTACAGCTAGCATGAAAACAGCACTTATATTAATTTTCGCATCTAGGCTCATAAGCAAAATTTGCTACAATGTTATACGTATATATTTCGGTAACGGGTATTACGATATTTTAAATAAAATATAGACGTAAAGGAGTGCTTTTGTCTTGTGTATTTTTTTCGAAAGTTATCGGCTAAAAAAATAATAATAATTTAATAAAACAATAGATAACATTAGACATCGGATTATATTCACTATTAAAATGGTGAAATATGCACTAACTAAAGTATCTACACGATAAAGGCAGAAATATATCTTTTGGAATCGGTTATTTGGAAATTTTTCGGTTTCATAGAAGGGTTGGCTAGCGAAATTATCGAAGAAAATAACAAGTTTCCCAAAATATATCATTACTTTCTTTTTTAACAAAAATATTTCCAGTTCCTAAGAAAATACAATAATATCGGATATTCCTAATTTGAATAGTTCATATTTTTAAGAATATTATGGCTGAAATAGGCACCATTGACGGGAAAAGTCTCAAATAGGCAGGCACTAATGACTGAGGAGGCTCAAATATTCATGATATAATCCGATGTCTACATATCATACTGTAAGAGAACAAACTTACACAAATCCGTCTTATACGGTATTAAACAAACGTGTTTTTTTTTTTTAAATAAAACTGAACAAAAGGCGAACAGTTAAAATTACTCACAATATTACTGTGGCGGAAAATGCGTTATCAGTCTTTTCGTAATACTAAAACAAATAACTTAAAAAAAAATCATAAACATTGCATAACTTCCCCAATACCTGTATTCTGCATGCCTTTATCACACAAGAAAAATAATAAGAAAATACAGATTCCCCCTCCTGCCGCCGGGGAAGTGGGTGAGTCACGCAATGTTCAGATTTTCTTCTGTTAAGCGAATTATTTCAATTCGCCTACACTCATTTCGTTTTCCCGATGATTCTTGTGTGAGAATAAGCACGTCGGATTTCCCTTTAACCTAGCTGGCCGACTCCCAAACATTCGAGTACCGTGTGTATCAATATTTACTGAAATGTCCATTGAATGTTTCTAATGAAGAATTCACATTGAGGCTCTTGTTTCCTTGTGATTTTTTTTTTGTTTTTATATGCATCCGTAAATAATTATCTCTTTCAGATAATTATTATTCCGTACATTAACAATATCACATTTGTATGTTGGTAGGTACATATAACCGTGCCGTGCCCACCTAGCACCACATTTGAGGCGGTTATCGCAGAAGTGGTGTAACCTACTATTATGCCTAAATAATGCCGGAAATCAGGATTTTAAATGATGAGTAATAGAAGCGCGTAGATCAATAAAAAACATTTCTTTGCGAATTCCACTAATATTTGTTAAACTTTTAAAACATCTCCACATTTTAAAACTTTTAATGCGTTTATCTCAGCTCAATGTTTTTGTGGGTTATGCCACTTCTTATAATAATTATCCAATTCCTGATTATCTGTCTATCTGCCTTTGTCTACGGAACTTCGAAACCGCGCAAAAAAGTCACACGTAATCAACATGGTCGATATTTGTATTATTTATATAGCGTATTTTCGGCCCACCCGGCAAAATAACAGCCGGCCGAGTCTTACTTTAATGTCAACAGTGTTCTATTAAAATCTCCCGTCAGCCAACCGCCTCATCTCAGAAGTGTGAGGCTGCTCAGAGTTTCAGTCGAGCTGGAACTCTAGCATCGAGAGCAGTTCAAGCCGGCAGTCAGGTTCAGGCCAGTTCAAGCTGCAGCTCAGTTCAAGCTGTAGCTTGGTACAAGTTTCACGTGGTTCCATACATCACTCGCTCCAAGCTATGTCGTACAAGAGGAAAGTGCACCCGGATCTAAAACTACGTTGTGACATCATGCCGGTAATGATTCAAATCTAGTGCAATTTTTGAGAACGTAAAACGAATGTCGTGACTGATCAGTGAAGACTCGACAAAAGGCTTCAGCTTAATAAATTAGATTCAGTGATGGTTTAGAGTCATCAATACTGAATTCGCGCTTACTTCACAGATTAGTGTTTCACTTGGTTAGATTTAAGGCCAATTTTTTGTGTTATTATTTTTCTATTAAATTTCCAATCGGAAAATTTATATACCTATGTTTTTTTTCGTAAAATTCTGATTTTAGTAAATAGTAAAGATGTACACGGCTACAACTGATACTGTCTACACAACGCGCTTTTGACGTTATGGTTAGCTATCTACGTAAAAACCTCATGATCTCTGTTACACCGTAAATTTTAATGTTATAATTGACTTATAATTTGTATTTGTTGGTTCCCAGGAGCAGAGGACGCTGAAGGCGGGCGAGGTGAGCCAGCAGGAAGTGAAGATGCAGACAGACTCGTATAGCAGCGAGCAGAAGGCGGCCAGCGCCAGCGTGGCTCAGCAGCAGGAGGCGCGCCAGACCGTCACCAGCAGCGGCATGTTCAGTCAGGAGAAGCACACGGCTCAGTCCAACATGACCATCACCTCCAAGAACATGAGCACCAAGTCCAGCATGATCTCCTCTGCATCCCAGGTAAACAGACATCACATTTTCCCTTATCTATTCCCTCTTCAAATAGTCACAGAGGGCATATCTTATTATCTTATCTGCTTTGAATGTGACTATTCATGTTGAAGATTATAATTTCCCGCCGCATCTGAAGCGCTCAAACAACAGTTCTATAAATGAAAATGTTTACTGCCTCCAACATTGTAATTAATGGTAATGTTTATTATTTGCAGCAGCTGAGTCAGCTGATGAACGGGTCCATCAAGGCGGCCAATGAAGAGGACTTATCCAACATGACGTTTGATGACCTCGACAGCTTATGCGCCCAATCCACCCCGAAGGATGTGGAGATGGCTATCGCTAAATACTCCTCACGGCTCGACGCTTTCGTTAAAGGACTGAAACGTGGTGAAATATCAGTCAAGAAAGTTTCTGCAGACCTTAATAAAATTAATGAAATAATCAGACGCGCCTGGGCAGTGCCTACGTACGGACACGAACTGGGATGCTCCCTTTGCAACACACTGAGGAATAGCGGCGGAATAGATATGCTCATGACAAATTGCATCACTAAAAATGGAGAGTTGCAATTCTCTTCGGCACAACTTCTCGAACAATGCCTCACGACTGAAAACAGAGCCCACGTTGTCGACAACGGCCTGGAGAAGGTGGTCAATGTGGCTTGTGTTTGTACCAAAAACAATTCAGTAAACCATTCCAGAGTAGGAACTGGTATTTTGGAGCACCTGTTCAAACACAGTGAAGGCACTTGCAGCGATGTCATTAAACTGGGAGGTTTGGACGCAGTACTGTTTGAATGTAGGAAAAACGACGTAGAAACACTACGGCACTGTGCCAGAGCTCTCGCCAACTTATCTCTTTACGGAGGAGCGGAGAACCAAGAGGCTATGATCAAAAGGAAAGTGCCCATGTGGCTGTTCCCATTAGCGTTCCACAATGATGATAACATCAAGTACTATGCCTGCCTGGCGATAGCTGTTCTAGTGGCCAACACCGAAATAGAAGCTGCGGTGTTGAGGTCTGGAACATTAGATTTAGTAGAACCTTTTGTCTTATCACACAATCCATTTGAATTTGCAAGATCCAATCTAGCTCACGCTCACGGTCAAAGTAAAAACTGGCTGCAAAGATTGGTGCCTGTGTTAAGTTCAAAAAGAGAAGAGGCCCGAAATCTGGCTGCCTTCCACTTCTGTATGGAAGCCGGTATCAAGAAGCAACAGGGAAACACAGAAATATTCAGGGAAATTGGGGCCATCGAACCCTTGAAGCAGGTAGCTAGCTGTCCCAATGCTGTCGCCTCCAAGTATGCCGCCCAAGCTCTTCGCCTCATAGGAGAAGAGATTCCTCACAAGCTCTCGCAGCAAGTCCCCCTGTGGTCCTCGGAAGACGTCAGGGAGTGGGTGAAGCAGATCGGCTTTAGCGAATGCGCAAACAACTTCGTGGAGAGCCGAGTGGATGGAGATCTCTTATTACAGCTAACCGAAGATAACTTGAAAGAAGACATTGGTTTAACAAATGGCATCAAGAGACGAAGATTTACAAGAGAGCTCCAAAACCTTAAGAAAATGGCAGATTATAGTTCAAGAGACCCGGGCAACTTAAACACATTCCTACAGTTCATCGGTCCGGAGTACAGCACATACACATATTCCATGCTCAATGCTGGAGTTGACAAAGAATGTATCAGGGAACTTAGTGACGAGCAGCTGGAGACAGAGTGCTGCATCACCAACAGTATTCACAGGCTCAGAATACTCAATTCTATTAGAGCAAGTGAAAGCACCCTATCCAGCATGAGTGAGGAGAGCCTGGACAAGTCCCTGGACGTGTTTGTCAGCTACCGTCGCTCCAACGGCTCGCAGCTTGCCAGTTTACTGAAGGTCCATCTCCAGCTTAGAGGATTCTCCGTGTTTATCGACGTGGAGCGACTAGAAGCTGGCAAGTTCGACAACAATCTGCTGCAGAGCATCCGACAGGCCAAACATTTCCTGCTTGTGCTTACTCCCAAAGCTTTGGATCGGTGTACTAATGACGGAGAGTGCAAGGATTGGGTGCACAGAGTAAGTATTTTATAACTAGATATGTACAGTAGAATCATTTTAAAGAGATTCTTGCTTGTGTAGTGGTGTACTATATCGTAGGACTTCTGTGGGGTAAGGGGGGGGGTGTTCCAAACTATTTCAAACCAATTTGAACCACTATCGGTGTGCACAAACACATTCAAATGTGCGCTCTTTAAAATGATTTGCCTGTAAATGCTTATAATATTGTGATTCGAAATAACAGAACGATAATACTGTGACATAAATAATTATCCTGAAATTTTCGTTTTTGTGATGTGACTAAGGTTTTTATTTTTTTTCCTCAGGAAATTGTGGCAGCTTTACAATCGCAGTGCAATATAATTCCTATCATCGACAACTTCCAATGGCCCGAACCCGAAGAATTGCCAGAGGACATGAGGCAGGTGTGCCACTTCAACGGAGTGCGCTGGATTCACGACTACCAGGACGCTTGCGTGGATAAATTAGAAAGGTTATTAAATTGGCGCAAATGTTAAATCAAATATGTTAAGATAAATGAAAAAGAAACTTGTTAATTATATAAATAAACAGAATGAGGGCGTAAACAAAAAGTTAATTAAGTACCTACCTACTATGAGGAGTCAAAGCTGTGTTTCAATTGATAATGCAAGACTACACATATCTTAATTGCAAGATGCATTTTCAGACATTAACAATGGTAAAATAATGCATCAACACAACAATATCTAAGTAGACCTAATATTAAATTTAATAAAACAGAAGACATCTTATTACAAACGTATCCAAAAGAAATTTGGTTTTAATTGTCATGATTAACAATTTATTTTTATCTTCAGATTCATGCGAGGAGAGTTGAAGGAGGGTATGATGAGCCGAGGCCCCCTGGGCCCCAAGGAGACAGGCAGCGGAGCTCCACCCACGCCTGCCCCCCTGACCCGAGCACCCCCGTCCTATCAGCGAATGCACAGCTCGGACAGCGGGAAGGGTAGCGATAAGGACACGGCCACCGGGCAGCGAGATTGACTAGATGGCCCTCAGGCTCAGGCGGCCATATTGCCAAGGTATGCATGTAGAGTTGCTTAATTCTTTCCAACAGAGAGAGAGAATGGGTGACACCATTGGTTTAGAAGCACATTTACACAGTAGAAGTATTTACTCTTTGTAAACAAAACCCCTCATGACTGAAAAGAGGATAAAATTCACTCGGAATCTCATTTGTAAAATTTTAGCCCAAATTAACCCTTAGCATTGTTCGAAGTTCGGATTCATATTTGGGTGGTTTTTATGTTTATAATTTAAAGAAAAAGGGTCATAATTATTTTTCTATATATTGTCAGTGCACTTCCTCCGATGCAGAGTATTGTCGCTAATAGAAATATTAATTTGTTGTAGGTTGCGAAAGTCATCAAGTCCATCCAAGTGGTGGGCTCGGACGGGGGGGACACCCCCCTCCCTGCCTCGTGCGCCGCGCCCCGCTCCACGCGCACGCTCACTGGACCGCTCGCACCCCCCTTCACCCTCACCACCCCAGCCGCCCAGCCTGGCCTCGGAAACACTCGCATCACACCCCCACGCCACCACCCACTCCCCCAACCCCAAGTCACGAAGTTACGATAACATTCTTGATTCAGACGAGAAATCACTCAGCGATACCATCACCAACGAGAATAGCCCTGAAAGAGACATTGGAATAGAACATCCACTGGAACTGACCCGCAGCTGTGAAGATGAGCTGGATCGTCTGGACGAAGATTCTTCGGAGCAGTCAGAGCCGCCCCGGCGCGCCCAGAGCTGCGAAGGCCTCCTCCAGACCGCTCCTCGACAGTCCTCCATGCTCTCTCTGCAGCCCGATTCACCAGGAGGAACCAAGAGGAAGAAGAACTTCATGGATCGCTGCGTTCATAAAGTCCGATCGCTCGTCTTGAGAAAGTAATGTTATTCCTGTAACCGATTGCTATTCGTTTTAGTATGGTAGTTGGTCGATGAATTGTTGATATTTATTTGTCTTTGATTTTGTATACAAATTCCCGAAACGCTAGTACGAGGATAGTTACGGAAACAGTTGTTTAAATTTGTGGGTGAAGGTATTTTATAAATACAGTCTCCATGTAGTTTTGTCCAAAAGTAAAGAATGAAAAAGTAATTTTATACTTTTGCGTGTTTTAAAGAAAAGTGTTTGGATGGACTCGGATCCATAGCGCGTTACCATTTGTAGTCTATTTTAGTTTATTATTGGATTTTATGTAAATGATGAATGTTGTATTTAGATGATTTGTGATGAGATTTGAAAGGAGACAATCGTGATGCAGGACAGTACAATATGGATATTTATTCCCTCCATTCCATACACGAGATGTTTGTTACGGAACCCGCACCCTGCTAACTTTACATTACATATTACACCGGGCCAGTAGGCCAGTGGGCCTCCAATGACATGTATTTTATACGAGTAGACTTGTGATCTGTTAATTTATGACATCATTCTGAGAGAACATGACAACTTGACAAATGCTAGTGGCAGCTCCCTGCAGCTATTTATTTATTATAAATCCATTTGCCTTACTGATTTATTCAGCAGCATAATATTTATTCATATTTTTTAGAAACATTTTGAATATTATTTTAACTGTAGACTCTAGAATAGTATTTAAAAAATATTTTATTAGTAAATTATGATATATTCTTACACACATTACAATATACAATTAATTTCATATTTAATTATGAAATGGAAAATAAAAAGAAACTGAAAATGATAGTGTTTTTTCTTCCTTAAAATATGTACGTGTTTATTTATTTTTACATTAACGGATGATTATTGTCCAATTACACAAAATACACAACACGAAATGAGATAGACGGGAGCTACAGAAAAAGAACAGCACAATCATAAAACATGAATAAAGCAATGACAAAAATAGGATAAAAATATACATTTGAAAGAACATTCAAGTCAAAGTCACGATTTTACATATACTAAATGATATTTTTCGAACTTTATTTTCTTAAAACCTGACAAAAATCATATAGTATAATACTGGTACTAAAAATTTCAAGACCCTGGCTTGAGTGAACAAGTTTCGACATTCCGGACAGTGGGAGAATGTATGGTTGAGGAAAAGCAATTCATTGTTTCTTATCATTGAATTCTAAATAATTTAGGAAAATTTACATCAGCCATTTATTTGGACACAATTTTCATTCTATGCACCTCCGAAATTATGTGAACCGCCAAATTCTTATGCAATATAAATAATAATAATAATAATAAATGTTTATTCCGGTATGTGGGGAGGTTAGTGCAGTCCCACACATTCCATATAAAATATACATGCAATAGTTATAGAAAAAATATACAAAATATGCACAAGAATTTAAAAAAAAAAAAAATAATTATAAGACAGTATGGTGATACATCACAACATAAAACAAATATTAAAATAAAAAAATAAGAATTTAACCTAATAAGTATATGAAAATAAATCCTTTAAGGTGCTGCGGCATTTATATTATGAGGGGACAATATATTTCTCCGGTATGCGTCGATGCTGGAGGCTGGACTGAGGCGGGCTTCCATGATGAGGATATTCCTGGAGCTGTTTATTCTTTCCCTCATTCCAGCCACCCTGGATCTTATAAGGGCTGCAAAACCGGAAACTCGCCCCTCCGTGAACATACTGGAAGCGCTGCAGTATCTGGGGAGGCCAAACATTATGCGGAAGGCGTTATTATACTGTACACGAAGTCTTTCCATACTACTCTTTTTGTAGTTTGCCCAGAGTTCGCAGGTGTACAACGTTGCGCAGAAGGCAAGGAATAGAGTCCTTTTCACAGCGGTACTACAAAGACGAAATCTTCTACTGAGCATATTCGATTTTACGCTGAGAGCTCGTCTTTGCCTATCAATGTCATCATCATCCATCAGAGTACTGGTGATTATGTGTCCTAGGTATTTGGTTTCTTCAGTCACCTTCAGGATCACACCGTTCAGGATAGCTGCAGGAATACTAGTCGGACCTTGTCTATATCTTATGACCAACAGATCTGTTTTATTGGGGTCATAAGACATGTTTGTTTCTTCAGCAAACTCTTCGCAGATCTGACAAAAAAATACATGTATTTCTAACTAGAATCTTGGACCAAAGCTGTAACAACTAACTGGAGTAACAAATCTGTAACAACTGACCGGAGTTACAATAAGCAGGAGCTAAGATAATTACTTAAGAACTAAAGAGTACGCTAATCAGTCTTAAAAATGAAATTGTCAATTTAACCATTACCACTCCTTTGTCGGGTGCCAGCCGACATCACTATTTGTGCGCTACAACTCAGTTGTCGGCTGGCGGCCGACAAGATAAGACGTGCCGCGAGGTGTATTTTCACGCACAAAACTTGACATGTGACGTTGTTTCTTGTGATTATTCGATAAAAAACATTTAAATTCACGTTTTAATAAGATTTTGACTGTTTTCCGTTTTTGTTTTACTATAAAATAACCTTTTTGTAGCTGCCTATCAATAAATTAATATTTTGAAATTATTTAAATTAGACTTGGCTGACAACAAATATTAAAAAATAATCGAGTAGTAAGGGTTAAGTAAAACAACTATTAAATAAAATGGTTCGGCTTGCTTACAAAAACAGAATATTTTGTTATGAGTATTTAGTTTGACCCTTTTATAAATGTTTTATAATTTGCTTACCGCCGTCAAAATCATGTGAAACAAACGTGATCAGTAGTGAACAAGGCTGGTGCCAAAACGACTCACATGACCTTTGCCTCCAGCAGTCAAAATGGTAAGTTAGGGCAACTCTATTAATTCTGACGACAGTGGCTTCAATAAAATAAGAACTTGTCAATATTTATACTAATAAGAAGAAAAGATATGGAAAGCCAAGTATTACAGTTTATTGTTTATGTGAGTTATGTGTATAAAAAAGTACATAATCTGGACCGAGTCTCGCACACACCACGGGTAAATAAGTCACGTCATGTTTTGATAAAGTAATAAAAAAAAATTCCATAATGTATTTTATTTAGTTTAGATACATACATATAACTAGGTAACAATTTAAAACAACAATACCTTTAATCGCCATTGAGTAGTGCTCCTTAATACAATATATAACTTGACTGAGCTGATTATGGGTTAAATTAGCACTGCATTTATAATAATTAAAAATACAAGTATCATAAAACGGTTACCAATATATTAAAAGAACACTCATCGCAGCCGATCAGACAGTCTGGAGGTAATAGATCACTTTTAGATATTGTATAAATACCGCCACATCGACACGGATAGGAATACTCGTTAGAATCCTTGTCCAGGGTTAATTCTCCCACAGAGAGATACGCAAAAATAGGTGGCTGTTCCGATAACCTCAAACGTTTCTGTTCCAAGTCATATTTCTGTCTAGATTCTGGATTTTTAAGAATATTCCAAGCTTGATTTATTGAATGGAAATTGCCTCTATCTACTTGGTCACTAATCATCGCTTTGTCAGGGTGGTATTTGAGAGCCAGTTCTTGATATTTTCTCTTGATCTCCTCAGAAGAACTGTTTTCATCACACTCCAGTATTGAATAGTGATCCATTGTCACTGAAAGCTACAATAAATTAAAATAAAACTGTTAGCTAATAATATTTTCGGAATAAACGAAACTCTAAATAAAGCAAATTAATAAGAACTCTGTTGTAACCTTGAACAATTTATGCTAGATTGTAAAAACATCAAGCAAAAGAAATAATTTCTTTAAACTTAAACTCAAAACAGTAAAAGCAATTTCAATTTTCCAAATAATATAGATTTGTCAAAATAGATAATTCATATTTTTATTTAGCCATGCTTTTCTGACGTTTATAAACTTGGTGTGGCATGAATAAAAAATAAAAATTGTTTGTGAAGTATTATTTTGCCGTGGGCAATTTACTATTTATTTAGCATTTTATGTAAGCATTTTTGATGTACCCATTGGTACAAAACAAATGGCCCAATTAACAGACCTACTAACATGTGCGTGTCAATTCTTAATAATTTCCCATGACTAGATAGGTCTTGAATAAATTGTACAATAGGCTAGCATCTTGTATTATTGATCGACCGGAAACCATCATATTAGCTCAGAGAGTTAGTTATTATTTAAGAATGTCGGCATAATTTGACAAAGTAAACTTCCACTCGAGGACAGTAATAAACCAAAAGGACTTGAGCGGTCCGCCAGACAATACGAATACTTGAAAGAGCCAAACGACCTCGCCCGAACCGTGGGACAAGTTCTCGTTGTATTGGTAAATATATTAAACTCTAGGCAAATTATTCTATATTAATATTAACATTATAATTAAATAATTAGATATAATAACATTATTGTACACAATTAAGGTATTTTATAAGTAAGCCTATGTTGAATATGTTTCTTATACCTAAATTATAGTCTTCGAAATAATTATGTTAATTAGCGGAACGGGCCTACCAGCGGCACCTAGGGGTCGATTTAGCTAATGGTCGACACTAGCGCCAGGGAACCAGAAGAAAATTATCCCTACGATAGATGACAACCTGCAAAAAGAGGAGCTTTTCGCCAAGAAGGCAGTTGATTTCAAACCCCGGCTCGGGAGGTGGTCCCATCTCCACCCTTCGGAGAGGCCGCCCCGGCGCGGGAGAGCTGACTTCAGGACTCCGGCTCGGGAGGCTGTCCCATCTCCGCCCTTTGGAGAGGCCGCCTAGGCCACGGGACAGTTGACTGTACGCTTCCACTCAGGAAGGTACCCATCTCCACCACAGGAGTAAGTTTCTCCCTTCGGCGAACGGCCGGGGTTGTCTCCACTACTCCAGCTCGGAAGGTTGTCCCATCTCCGCCCTTCAGAGAGGCCGCCCAGGCCACGGGACAGTTGACTATGTGCTTTTGCCCGGAAAGGTATCCTCACCCCTCGGAGAGGCCGCCCAGGCCCTTTGACAGTGAAATTAATTTTAAGAATGCAGAATTTTACGTAGAATTAAGCACTTGAACCTCTAATTTTAATGACCTTTTTGTACCTAGTTAAGATTAACTAAGAGAATAAACGACTTATCGTAATACATATACATTGAGTTTTAGATTCTACCTTTTTGCGTTATTCTAAGAAAGATTATGAACCCACCTAAGAGCCTAAAAAATATTATGAAATTAAAAGGATCAGCCAAGCTAATCAATCACAAATGCATAAAAATTTAATTACCCCTTACGTAAATCTATTCATTTTAAGCTCAAACAAATATTCAGGAACATTATTTTTTAAAGAACCTACCCATCGTTACCAAGCGGTAAAATTATTTTTTCCTACACTGTAGTTATGACTGGTTTTATCTCTGGTAACTGGCAACACGCTTTCTTTGGAAATGTGATGGTGACACACTTGACAGATCGCATGTTATGTCAACGATCTCTATTGCAAATTTCGTTGAAACATTAATTAATAATGTCGTGGACTGTATCAAATAACTACCTCAAATTAGGACGACTGTTGTTTGTAACAACAGGTTCAAAAGCTGTCAATTTATCGTCGTGAGTATTTATTTAATTAAAGACCATGAAATATTTCAAGGTTCAAAGTTTATAAAAATAGATGTTTCAGAAAAACTCCCTTGACATGCTCGTGCTCTGTCAACCAAAACATTCACAAAACGCAGAAGAGAACGATTTTTAACTTGGCTGGAAACACCAGCAGGAAGAAGGAACATAATGGCAGAAAATTGGTTGGGTGAGTAGACTTTAATTTATAACAAAAAATATTTGTTTTTACCATCCCATCGCGCAAGCCTCCACCGAGACTGGTTTTTGTTATCAGATTATTATATTTTGAATGAATAGAAATTGATTTTTCTATTACATAGTGATAAAACCGATTATTATTAATCTTTATGATTATCTGTTTAAAATTTTGCATTGCTTTTGAAGATGCGATCACTGTGAACCTACTGGCCGTTTTTTTTTTTATGAATCACATATGATTGATCACAGATATTTGTATTATTTACAAAGTAATCAATTTAAATCAGTAACAACGTTGTAATGTTCAGAAAGTCTAATATTTCATTTCTTAATATAAAAATAATATGGTAGTAGACAATATTTCTTTGATATTCATATCCTTCCCTGGAGCTCCACTATAACCTCTCTTTCTCATAAACATTGCATGTAGCAGACCAATCAGTGTTATGCCTTTATATATTTACTAACTGATTTTAAATGATTATTTCAGATATTCCATGGAGCAAATGTTTAATGTGGTCTCAGACGTAGAAAATTACTGTAAATTCGTGCCGTGGTGCAAGAAATCGCTAGTCATGTACAGAAAGCCGACCATGCTGAAGGCCGAGCTGGTGATTGGATTCCCCCCGATAAATGAAAGGTACACGTCACACGTGACCCTCGTGAACCCGCACATGGTGAGAGCCGAGTGCACTGAGGGACGACTCTTCAACCACCTCCTGACAGTTTGGCGCTTCAGCCCGGGCCTGCGGGCCCAGCCTACTTCATGCGTCATTGACTTCCAAGTCGCCTTTGAATTTCGATCGTTGTTTCATTCCAACCTGGCAAACCTCTTCTTTGACCAGGTCTTACTGCAAATGGAAGGAGCCTTCATCACTGAAGCTGTACGAAGATTCGGCAAAGCCACCATACCAACGCAGATAATAGAAACAAGGAATCCCATCAAAAGTTGACAGTTGAATTTACTAGGCCATGTGAATTGTTAGATAAACTTTTTTGATTAAATATGCATATAAGGACGTATTTCTTAATATGCTAAATTTTGTTTTCAAACAATTTTTATCAGTTTAATTACAACGAGAAACAACTATTTCTGCCACCGGAGAAGCAAAATATTAAATTTTAATTTATATTTCGATATGCCGTGTTCATTTTGCGGGGCCATCTTGAAAGTTCTTGTTGATAATGTTAGTATCAACTGTTAACTGTAGACATACCACATCCCCTTTAAAACCCAAACCATGAATCTATAAAATGGCTCATGGTTCACTAACCTTAATTAGTTTGGTTAATTAATTTAATTTGAAAAACATGCAAAAAAAAACTGGGTTAGCAAACAGGAGAGTGGTATATATATATATCTATGGTTAACAGTAGACACGCTCGCCCCTAGCTCCTGGTTATATTCAGTGATACCAACATGAATTTTCATGATACAATGTATTGAAATTTTAATTACAACGAAATATAAATTAAAATGTAATATTTTGCTTCAGAAATAGTTGTTCCTCATTGTAATTAAACTGATAAAAATTGTTTGAAAACAAAATTTTGTGGATTAAGAAATACATACTTATATACATATTTAACCTTTTTGTAATAACTATTATTATTTATTATAAGGCAGCTTTCATAAGCTATGTCACAGGATTATTTATTTAACTTAAAATAGAACATATGTACATTGGTTACATGTATTCTAATATGAATATAATATATCTTACACACCAAAATCTTTTAGGTTTAGGATTGGGTCAGCGGAATTGTGACAGTCTGCGTGTGCATATGATCGTATTATATAGCAGTGGCATGCACAGAGTTTTTAATCGGTTAGGATTACCTTAGCTACACCAAATATCCAAATAACCACTTAATATATGCATATTACAAGTCAATTACTGAGAATATATTAAATTTTCATTCTTTATGACCGCAAAATTGCATGAAACGAAGCCGATATAATTATAATTTAAAAAAATAAAACAATAACTTTGTTTACATCACTTTTATTTGTTATATGCTTTTGCCGACCGGGTTTCGCTACTACCGCAGGTTCTTCAGGGCAGTATATTACTAAACTATGAACTAAAATACACATGTATTATAGATTGATAAAAACGGGCGAGTGAAGAGCCAATGGTTCGAGGGGAGCAGGTACCGAACCGTGAAGGGGGTGTTTTTTTGGACTTTCTTTTATAATATAAATTGATTATGTCTCATCACCAAGTTACCTACCGCTTCATAAGAAAATACAATATAATCATGATCATTATTAACTTTGTACTAATTAATAGAGGTACCAATGGATGGGATTGCTACACTTGCCGGCTACATATTTCTATCGAAAGGCATGGCCTTTTAGACACTAACATTGAAAAGTCCATATGTAGATATTTTGCGTGTAGTGAAGACAACATTTGAACATGTGTGTGTCGTTTTGAATACTTAACTCCCGACTTTGATACCTTATAGTAGTGCGTTCGGTGCGGCGCGGCATTGCGCGCGTTTTCAAAAGCATAGATTGATTGCTTACAATAATTTAATAAATTTGAACATTATTTATATTTTTATGCGAGTGAGATAGGATAGGCAGTGCTTATGTGCCTATATGGACGGCACGCCCCTGTTATTTAGAACCTTGTGACATAGGGAAGGGGGGGATTAAAATTTCACGAAACCCCTGTGACATCATTTACGGAAGCTGTCTAATTTGTATTCTTATTCACAATGTAAATAAACCTCTTTATTGTTACGATTTAGACAGTTTATGCAACCATTAAATGGTTGTATAGAATGTGTTAGTGTGATCTTTGTTAAGTATTGTGTAATGTGTATTATAGTTATACGCTTTGGTGAATTCATTGTTCTTCGATGAATTTTTTTAAGCCAGCGAAAAACTATTCATAACCATAACTCTAGCATATTTAAAAGATAATAAGACAGAAATTAAAATTAGTTACTGAATGAACTTCCATAAGCAACAGTCATGATATCCTAAGAAAGTTATTTTATTTTGCCAGGTGTATTTGTAGTGGTGTGCATTGCTTTATGACCAAAGATAGGCTGTGTAGATTTTTTTATTTGAGCTGTCACAATCTTTCTAAACTTTGATCAAAATATTTAAATTATATGATACCTACATAATTGAAACCCTACGGTGTATTAGATAGTAGTAGTAGTAAGGAATGCGCAGAAAACACAACCAATTGATAAAATGAAATAATAAATGTTACTTCAAGTTATATAATTTTCTAGTCAAAGGACTTGTTATTTCATTTTTTCCTCCAAAGATGGCGGCACCGCAAAGAAGCATGTTTCCTTTAAGGTTTTAAGTTTGCCTTTAACCTAGCGGTAGTGTCGGAAACTAAAAAAATTGACAATTTATTAAAAGGGTAAAACCCTTAGTGGAGGAATAACAATATTATGTCCCTAATTTCAAAACAAACATTTCATAACTGCAAAAATTCCTAGCGTACAGTCTTGCTATTTCACAGCTTTTACTGCAAGCAATATGGGATGCAGGGCTTTGCGTTACTTACCCTGTAAAAAAAAACTAGATTGAGGAAGTCAAATGGATTACCATAAATCAGATTGTAACTAAAAGTATAAAATTTTGTCACAAAGAATCAATGTAGTAGAATGATTGTGACACAAATTAAAAAAATTGTGATACACAAATTTATTGAAAAAATCGAAGATTTGTCCAGTTTTTGAAATTATCATTTTTTATTTTTAGAGTTTGTTTTTCTTAGGGTAGACACAGCTTTTCAGCCATTATGAACTGCATGCCACTATATTTGCCAATAATTGTTATTATAAGTTAGTAATTATCTTGAAAAAATTGTATAAAAACCATATTTTTTTAGATTCTTCTCAATATAAATATTGCATCATTTTTTTTCGAAAACTGAAGTGTTGAAACATTTACAAGAAATAAGAATAATTAAGCGTGTATGTTATGTTATCAGGTACGTAATACTCGCAAATCCTTTAAAAAGGCGTCATAATCAACTTCAGAAGCATAAATTATAACTCTTGATATTGTATACCATGTTAAAATAAAGCATTTTTTACGAAGATGTCTGAAACAGCCACTATATTAAAAATTTAAATCCCACATAAAAATTATTGCAAAGGGTATTTCTTTACGAAACTCTGCGCCCTATGATTTTTTGCCGTGGGTTAATTAATTTGTGATGATTAAACCAATAACATACTCCTGAAATTTAATAAAACAATTATTACAAAAAAATAAATCCTTAATTTATTTTGTCTTAAAATAGCAACATTATTCTCAAAACGTATTATACATGCGAATGTCATTAAATATAAATAATAAACTTTGACTAGGACGGATCACATTTGACCGCACTGCGATATCGTAACTGGTATTTTAGGTTTGTTATTTGGTCCCGTGGGCACGTTCTCTATCTTCCTCATAACCAAGAGTCCGTCAATCACCCTCCCGAACACGACGTGCTTGTTGTCCAGGAAGTTGCACTTGGCGCAGGTAATGAAAAACTGGCAGCCGTTGGTGTCTTTGCCGCTGTTGGCCATGGACAGCAGGCCAGGGGAGTCGTGCTTGAGGGTGAAGTTCTCGTCGGCGAATGTGCTGCCACCGTAGATGCTCATTACTCCGGTGCCGTCTCCCTAGAAATACAAAAACTATTAAAACAACTAAAAACCTATTGCGATTATTGATTTCCAGCAGTAAAAGGAGTTGAATTGTGCGCACGCCATATAATGCTTTTTGTGATGCATTTTCAATATGGGTTCAGGGGTTATAGATTCTATTTGTATTGATGCACGCTGTGAATTTTGTTTCTTCTTCGTTAATGTTTACATATTACGTAATTATAAACAGATATTACTCGGCACATATGTAATTATATGAGTTTTGTTTAATAAAAAGTTTGCAAATGAAGTGACCTAGGACAGCGTTTCTCAACCTTTTTACGCCTGTGGACCGGTGAAAATACAAGAAATATTTTGCAGACCGGTAATGCAGGAATAAAAACTATTTTTTATGCAGTATTTTTTTTGTCAGTTTTTAATCTTATATTATAACAAAAAAATAAAGGTCTTATTGGGAATACAAACAAAAATATAACATGAAATTAAAATGTTCATTGAAATAATTAGAAACTGATTAGTAAATTAATTGTAAATAAAAAGAACTTCTCATATTTTAAGTAAGCAATATTTACTTTGAAAAATTGGAGCGAGTGAGACACTGTTTCGACTGTTGTCCAAATTCAAAGGGTGATCGTGAGCGTTTTATCGCATTTTTTAACACAATAATACTATTCGAATAAATATTGTTAGCGCCAACCGCGTTCAGTCCTCCGTTAAAGAATCCAATTGGAAAAATAATTGTTTTGAAAATCAACAGTAGAGTTAACTTTTTGAGCTTTGCCCATTAAACCTCGACCGATTATATTGATTTTTACATCAAATTGTGGGTAAACATATGATAAAAGATTAGACTAAAGGAAATTAGCCTCAATGAAATATCTATGGCATAATAAATTATTTTGCAAGCAATAGGTCAGGCAGGCTAGAGGATGCAGAGACCGCGGCCCGCAACCGAATTTCCCATTGTTAAAAACGTAAGACTGTTTTATTTTAACAAAATTTCAGAATTAATATCCACTTTCTAAGGGTTTGCTTATTTTAATAAGGTCAAGCCCACACTAGATTTCTTTAATAACCCCTTTGGAAGTGTGCTTCAAAATGTGCTAGTAGAAGCTCAGCTGGAGCTAATAGATCCACAAAACGATGACAATCTTCATTATAATTTTTAAAATGTCCATCCTTGGTGGATGGTGCGTTAAAATGTGCAAGTTTGTTCGAGTAAACATGCGAACAAACATTTTCAAATATGAATATAAATAAGTCTAAAACACTAAACCATTTGAAGACCGGTCAGATGCTATGTTGGCATTGCGTTTGGGTCGCGCCATAAATTTAATTCCTCGGCTGGCTAAGTCCTTCATCACAACACAAGCAAAATCTTCCACTTACTGTGATAGTGGTAGGAGATTTTCAAATATTATCATGTTTGTCTTTAAAAAAAAAAAGAATGGACAAATGAACCAATTTTACATTTGTCCACTAAAAAATTGTCCCCACATTTAGTCAAGATATTGTTTCAATGTCATAAAAAAAACAGAACGTTTTGCAAATAAAAGTATGTAAAAGTACATATTGTAATTACAATAATATACATAAATGATATGCTTTGATGTATGTATATTGTTTTCAATGCAAATCCCCCCCCCAACGGTCCGTGCGGCCCTCCAATAAAATAAGTTTTCATATGCGAGGCGTTCCTCTTAAAAAGTCGGTGCACCTCTAGGTTAGACCCATCACCGAATACGAAAAGTTAATGACGCTTTTCGTTAATGAGGCATTTTAAAAAGGATGCGACAACCATTTGCAGACCAGCAGAAAATTTTTGCAGACCGCCACCGGTTGGCGGCCCGGCGGTTAGGAAACACTAACCCAAGATAATATTAATTTCATCATGTAAATGACCGCAAACAGAAAATCATCAACTTTGTAGTGGCGTTCGTGATTTATTCATCCACATCAACGGTGGTAGGAAAACGATATAAATATTAAGATTCCCAATAAAGTAACAGGTAGCATAATGTTAACATGACATATTACATGACATTATATTTTTTCAGACAGGGTGTTTAGGAATATTTATAAGATATACGCACATTGACGAAATCGCCTCCTTGAATCATGAAGTCCTTTATGACTCGGTGGAATATTGCTCCCTTGAAGCCGAGAGGTACTCCATCTCTTCTATATTCTCCCGTGCAAAATTCCCGAAAATTTTCACTGGTTTTTGGAATAACATCGGCAAATAGCTCAAATATCATCCTACCTATTTCCTGCAAAAAATACAACAAACAATTACATTTAGAGTTTAAAGGGATATTATATATATGCATATAAGCACCAATTTCTCAATACGCACAAAATTGATGAAAACACTTTTTATTAGTTTAATTACAATGAAGAACAACTATTTCAGTCACCGGAGAAGCAAAATCACGAATTTTTATCAATTTATAGCTTGGTAAAGTTTCAAGTTGTTGTATGGCTTTTACGTTTGCTTTTATTTTATTTACGAAATAAACCCAAAGAACCTAAAAACCTATTTTATGTCTAATTAATATTAATATATACAACAAATCCTATACATATTAAAACTTTAATGGTGTGTATAATTTATTGTAATGCAATATTATGAATCAAACTCACCGTTGTACCAACGGTTATATCGAAGAAGACAACCGGATTATTTGGATTTCGTAGCTGCGATTGTATTTGATTCCAGGTAGGCATTTTGAAAATGTATTAATTTTTGGGAAGGTTATTTATATTGTAACTTTGACGTTTTGACTACGAATCATTTAAGGTTATGTTATTTTGTTGTGCCGCTAAATTATTTGGGTCCTTCTGGTTGGCGCCCTGATTTTTTGGTTTACAGTGATGGTACCACAGGAGTTTATTTTAAAATATAAATTTGTCTATGATTTAAATATGATAAAAATACCCACACATGTTTTTTTTAGAGTCGCTGAGTTAAATTTTTTTTATTCGAAATAGGTAGATAGAATGATAGCAGTGGCGTGCATTGCTCTATGACCAAAGAAGGCTGTGTGTAGTTTTTCTAGATGGGGTATGAAGAAATAGTAGATGTACTCAACTGCACGGAATGTAGTTTGTAGATACAAGGCGGCATACCTCTTCCATGAATACCAATGTAAACATATTCTACTCTTTGGTTATATTTGTATTAGCAAATCAATTAATCAATGTTTACACCCGTATCACTTTTATATATGATTATATATATGTCATACATATGTAAAAGCCCTTATGGGCGTATATAGTAAATATGTAAATCATCCATTGATTCCTCTCCGAAACACGGATAGGCGACTGTCGGCCTTTGTGTTTCCTCCATACAACAACACTTTCACTCCTCCCTGTCTTCCAAAAGACCCTCCACACAGCATACCCAAAGATGACACGGGCTTCAAGGGAAATTATTTTCCTTAGTGGAGTTATTGTAAAAAACAATAATTTGGAAATTTTAAAATAACCATTTTATTATCATCTTCCATTAATTAATTTTGTTTTAATGAGAGTACAAGTTTCTTATCAAATTCATGGAAAAAATATTTTAATCGGATATTTGTGTGTTTTTTTTTTTAAATATTAATTTATTTATTTAATTTAAAATAAAACACATGTACATTGGTTATATGTATTCTAATATAAACATAATATCTACACACAAACTGTACCAGACGTAATGGCACACAAACGAACTGTAGGGACAGCTGATCCCGATCTGCGGAGAGGGCTGGTGGAGAGGAAAACACGACCTATCGTTCCCTCTGCAAGGAGGAACGATTCCGACTTTTGTTAAGTTGTACAAAACTCCCGTTTGTCCAAAACCTTGTTAAAATAACGATTTTGTTTCTGCACAAAATTCCCTTTTGTACAAATCTCAAACTTGCACAATATTCACTTTTGTGCAAATTCCTCTGCCGACCTTGTCCGTGGTGATGCGAGGGTCTGAGTCTAGTGAGTGGTGGTAGTCCGGGGGAGAGGGGGGGGTTCAGGGTCAGCGGTGGTCAGAGTAAAGAAGAAGGCAAGTCGGTAGAAGTAGAGCGAGGTAGAGCGGTTTGAGGGACCAGAAGTGTTATCGGTTCGAGCGTTGCTGGCTGACTGCCGAATTGCTGTTTTCGGCCTCTATTTACACCACCAACCAGACGCTATACCGACCGCGAAGTTGTTTTTTCACGATGTTAGTGATACCCCCCCCCCCCTGTGTCAAGTAGCGCTGCGAAGGTTTATCCGACAACACCTATCTCCCTCGCACCACGTTATCTCGCTCTCATTTTACATCAATTTCACATTTTGCTCAAAATGTTTGGCTGGTGGAGCCGGACCAGTTATGCAATTCAAATATTTATTTTTGCTGGTGCCAGCCCCGTATAAGTGCCGATATACAATAAATAATTAATTCTAAGGGGAGGCAAGATGTCCGACAAACAAACATTTTTACAATTTTAATCACAATAATCAATTAAGAATTACAAATCAAACTTTAAAAATTACGACATGAAAAATTGCACTTAACGTATTTTGTCTTTAATATTTCTATTTTTGAAACTGATAATACATGGTGGAATTCCATTATAATGATATAATAACACACATATAAAACTTATTTCCACTTTTATTTTATTTCACCGTGACTGGTTTCAGCTTGTTAAAGCCATCTTCAGACTGGTAAAAGTTAATCTTTAAACTACGGTAATCTTAAACTACGAAATAAAATACAAATAAAAATAAGTTTTATATGTGTGTTATTATATCATTATAATGGAATTCCACCATGTTTTATCAGTTTCAAAAATAGAAATATTAAAAAGTGGAAACACAGCGACACTGAAGAGACTCTACAAAAAACTCATTCTTAAATAACGGATGGCTTTACAACATCTGTGGTTCAATCGAGAGTGCAAGAAACGGGGCCTTGTACCGAACTACATCAACATTAAGACGAACACGGATAGCAGAGCTGCCAAATTAGCAGTTGCAGCAGCCCACAGAACATGGACTACACAGGAGATGAAGAAATGGTACAACATTCGGGACAACGTAAATAACTATTTATTTTATATACACACTTCACTCACATCAGAACTACACCCTGTAGAATTTGATTGTCTTTATAATGACACTACCCTTATGGTTAACAATAAAATACATGTAACATACCAAAAACAAATTAAAAAATTAACATACTGGACACAAAAACAAGTAAAATCAACACCAACAAACAAAACTGTAAATTCATCTACGCCATCTTTTTACGGTAAGGTAGTAAACACCACTAATGTAGAATTTAACGATACCGAAATAAAAATGCTCGAAAAAGGATTAAAGTTCTGTCCAAACTTACCAATTCACTTAAAAGATCTAGAGAACCTCGCGGTAGATACAGATATTGCAACGTCAGATTATGCTAATAAATACCTATGCGCTAAAATAATTAAAAAAGCAACCACTGAGGGAAAATTTTCTAGCGAAGCACACACTATAAAATCAATAAAATATAAAATCAAACAAAATAATGTGATTATCTCGAAAGCTGATAAAGGCAACAAACAGTACAGTTATCTTAAATAAATCCGAATATATGAATAAAGTTCAAGATGTGTTGAACAACAGTAATATAACCTTATTGAAAAAGGACCCCACCCCTAAAATTTGCAGCAGAAGTAAACGAAATCTTAAACTCGTGCCAAACTCTGATTAAAAATAAATACCATAAAGATAGCCTTTCCGTAATGAACCCCTTGTGCCCACGTCTATATGGACAACCAAAAGTACATAAAGACAACATACCAGTAAGACCTGTCGTGTCATATAATTCAGCTCCTGCCTATAAAATAGCAAAATTTGGAAATAAAATCATCAAAAACAATCTTAATTTTAAACCAAAATATGGAATAATAAATTCCCTACAACTTATAGACCTTATTAAAGACATCAAAGTACCTAATAATGCCACCTTAGTGTCATTTGATGTTGTTAGTTTATTCTCCAGCGGACGAACTAAATATAATTATTAACAATTACATGGAAAAAAAGAAACTTTAATTTTATCAAACGGAAAGAAATAACAAGACTACTAAATGCATGTATAGAACAAAATTTCTTTAGGTTCAATGATAATTATTAGATTCAATCTAGTGGTTTAGCCATGGGCAGCCCGATATCCCCGGTGCTAGCTGAATTCTTCATGGATTATATGGAAGAATCTATCGAAAAATTAAAATCTTTTAAAAAAGTTGCCTTCTATCGTAGATATGTAGATGACATTCTAATTATCTGGACAGGAACACACAGACAATTAGATATTTTCCTAAAAGAAATTAATAAAATTAATAAAGGGGAAATAAGATCAATTTCCTTGACATAGGTATAGAAATCATTAACAATAAATTAGAATTTTCTAGACACCATATTTCACATAAACTATCAGTATTTTATTCACTTATTCATAGACTTTTTCATGTACCCTTGAATTATATAAATTACACTAATGAATTAAACATCATAAAAACTATTGCAAATAACAATGGATATAAGAGCGAAACTATTGATAGTCTTTTAAAGAAAAAAGTTAAAAAAAACTCACATTAGCAATCATCTCACAAGGTCTTGTAAATAAAAATGAAAAAGATAGCACAAAACAATAGATAAAAATTCCTCTTATTTGCGAAATATTCACAAAAATATGCAGATTAACTAATAACGATAATTGTAGAACAGCATTTTATAATGTAAATTCTCTAGGGAGAATCTTAATTAACAATAAAGATAAAAGAGACAAATTGGAAAACTCAGGTGTTTACCAAGTGAACTGCTCTAATTGCCAATCTTATTACATAGGTCAAACGGGGAGATCATTCAAAACCAGCATATAAGAACATTTTACAAATTGGGTAAATGATAAAGGTGAATTGTCGAATGTAGCGTCACACCTATTAGAAAACAAACACTCGTTTGACAAAGACAGAAACATTAAAGTTCGCCACACTTGTAACAAAGGGCATAAACTTGATAGGTTAGAATCATTGGAAATAACCCGCCTAACTAAAAAAATAGACCCCAACTTCGTAATGAATAAACGATTAGAGTCATTTGCCAAATCTCCGCTCCTATATCCATTGTAATTTTTAATTGTTATCATATGTTCTAAGTAAAATATCTATTCTGTTTTATATAAAACCTAATTATAAGACTATTCCTGAAAAGATGTTAATCAAAAAATCCCATAGCATAACAATTATAATAACGAGTATAATTAAGAATTGAAAGGACAACAACGACATTAGGTTGTTAATAATTCACATTACTTGTAAGGTATTCCCCAAACAATATTAAAGTAAACTACAAACCAGAGGTAATAAAGCTTACTGGGAATAACCAACATAATTAGAAAGTTAAATCCCTTGTATTATCTCGCCACCCCTCCTCCCCCACATGTTGTGTATATAAAACGTAGTTTAAGATTAACTTTTGCCGGTCTGAAGATGGCTTTAACAAGCTGAAACCGGTCACGGTGAAATAAAATAAAAGTGGAAATAAGTTTTATATTTGTGTTATTATATCATTATATTTTGTCTTTATTTTCTTCTATGTATTCTTTTATGGTACGTTTTTCTTAGGGTAGGTACATTTTTACATATTTATGGACTGCACGCCACTGGTAGGTAGAAATAATACGTCAATACAAAATTAATAATCGTACGCGTTAAAAACATTAAAAAAAAGTTTTTTTTATGCGACCGGGAAAAAGATATTTTGAAAACCAAAGTTTTAAAAAGAATCTGACGACAAGATGTAAAAAAACATTGAAATTATATTATCGTTTGTTTTAAGATATCTTTTAAATACGTAAATAGGTTGTCGTCATATTTGGGGAGACTATCGAAAAATTGTTAATTCGTTTTTTTCTGCTTTCGCGATTTTACCAGTCCGACACAGCTTATTAGCTACGTTCATATTTCTTGCATTTCCAGTGTTTTGTTTGATTTTTTTATTCGTGAAGGAATTCCTACAAACTTTTATCGTCATAAAATCTCTGTTTTCAGTTTCAGTTCCGATAAATTGGCGTTCATTGAAATAAAATATTGCAGGTTTATAAAATTCATGTACACCTTGGCAATAAAATGTGAACATTTAATAAAGTAGGACAATTTATTTTTTCATTACTGTGGAACCACCCAGCTACTCAATTTGTTTTTGAAATTTATTCTTGACTTAAAAAATGTTCATATTCTAATTCTGACAGTTCGTTTTGGAACAATACAAAACAACATATCTAGATCTGTATTACCTTTTTTTAAATTTATAATTTTGACTTGTGGAATAGATTTTTATTTATTTAACATCTAGTAAATGGATGTTTTGATACGTACATTTCAGAAAAACAGAAAAATCGCCTTTTCATGTAATTATCTTCCTTGCACAGCGTAAACAAATATTTTTTAAATTTTAAAATTATCTTAGTATATATATGATGTAAAATCATCTCCTTTCAGAAAGTATCACTAATTTCTGAAGACCGTTAGTTTGAAGTTAAAAAAATGCATTTGGGCTATTATACTTTTTTAAACTTACTTTAATTTTCCCATTAGCTATCTTCGTGTTGTCATTTAAAACGTTTTAAACGACCGCAGCGATCTCATTTTCTATCTACTTTTAAATGTCAGACCGTCCAAATTTTGATAAGACGCTAATTAATGCAGTGGGTTATAATTCTAGGAATGACGAAAAACGGTTAGGAACTGAAAAACAATTTAGGTATTTGCAACAAGTCACCTATTTTGATAATCGTGGGGTTAGTCTTAAACGAAAGTTAACCTCAATTAGACACAAAATTTCAATAAAACTAGATAGGCAAGTACTTAAATCTACTTGTAAAGTCTTTGTACTTAAAATTAACTATTTACATCGTTAAATCTACGTAAAAGTTTGTATTCTTAAAACTAGAGATTCACTTGGCTTAATTATACGGGAAAGTTGATTCTTAAAATCAGAGATTCACTTGGCTTAATTATACGAGAAAGTTTAGTTATCCTACGTAAAAGTCTTTACGAGAGTATTAACAGGGTGACATGGTGGGAGAATTATATGGTATGAGAGTTCAGACGCACTTCCCTTTACTGATGGCACAGGGTCCAGAGAGCGGCTGGGTATGCAGAGTTCTCGCGTTCGCACTAGGTACCCGAGTACCTCCGGATCGGGAGTAGATACAAACGCGGCGATGATTAGAGGCCTGGGCGGTCTCCGGGGTTTGAAACTTCCTGGGCAGAAGCGGGGGGTCGACTCGCGGTGCAGAGCGTGGCGACTTCTACGGTAGATCGCCGAAGGGCGAAGACCAGACTTCCTTTTGGGACGGAAGCGTAAAACTCACTCGCGGTGCAGAGCCTGGGCGACTTCTGCAAGTAGATCTCCGAAAGGCGGAGATCATACTTGATGAAGACTAAAACTCACTGCCCTCTCGTCAGAGAGCCCTGTTGCCTGTCTATCTGTAGGGATCTTTTTATGACCTGTATTTTTTGGCTTTCATTTATTATACGCTTATTTCCTTTTAGGTTTTATTGCTGTCCTTTATGATGTAGTACTTTACAATGGTTTCCGGCTTGAACAACAATCTACGCGGCTAGCCTTTGTGCAAATTTTTTATGGCCGGTGTTCACGCGAGTTTATTCACAGCTACCTTCGACAAGGTGCGATTGCGAAGTTCCCCCCTTCATTCCCTTTCAAACCTCCTTCCCCTCCGCTCCAGTCCAGGCTTCCTGAGTAAATCTTTATCCGCATTCATTCCTAATCAAGACGCCGCCGCGATCACTATTGAAGTGTCGCTACCCGGCCTTGCCCGGTTTCACCGCCGCGATCACTATTGAAGTGTCGCTACCCGGCCTTGCCCGGTTTCACCGCCGCGACCACTATTGAAGTGCCGCTACCCGGCCTTGCCCGGATTCCAAATCGAGTCAACGCCGAGACTACAGCTGGGAGTGCTGCAGAGGTCCGGACCGAACCAGTTTGCTGAAACCCTTTCGCCATCCGGAATTGCCCGGTCGAAATCACGCAAGCCGCCATGGGAGAGTGATAAGTGAATTCGGTAAGTCCTTTTCCTCCATACTCCTCATTTCGCAATCGCATTCATTTCCGGATAACTGCTGTCGGAAATCGAAAAACCGCCGCACCAGCCGGTCTACTCTGGGAATTATTATTACTTGAAATGCACATTTTAGAAACTAAGTATGTCTGTGAATCCAGTCATTACTTATAGGTATTACAAAGGAGGTATCAATGTCAGTAAAATATTGTGTGCTTTATATTACCTATTTTACTAGGTGAAACTTATTCTGAGGTTAACAGTTTATCTTCATCCGAATGATGGCGATACATATTTTAATTAGAATGAGTTCCCATGTGTGAGGCATTATTAGTCATGATTGGGCCCACTAATAAATTATTTGTCCGGCTATGAACATCTTTCGTAGCCTAAAAGTTTGAAATAAAAATCTTTTTTTCTTCGCCGTTGATGTTTGTCTATGTCAACAACGTGGGGAAAGTTTGACATTCCCAATTTCCCACGTGTGGTTGAGTTTTGAAATATAGTTTATAAAAATGGGACGAAAAGCGAAATTTGACGATGAAGGAAAAGTGAAGAAAGGGCCTGGAAGGAAAACTAAGAAACAGCAGGCTCCACAATTCGATAAAAGCCTGCAAGGTATTATATCAATTTCAGTATCTCTATATCGTCGCCGTGGAGTGAAAAGCTACTAACATTTTTGGGAAAATGAGTTAGATATGTCAGAGTACATAATTTTAAACCTCGCATCTAATAGAATTAAATATGCATATAAGCACGTATTTCGTAAAGTCGAAATTTAACTATTGAATAAAAACCTAACTTAAATAAACTTTTATTAGCAGTATTAGCACCCTTAAATAGACATTTAAAATTACAATCACAACACACCCATTGTCTCAAAACTGTAAATTTGTTAGTAAGTGACTTTTCACTCCACAGCGACGATATTTATGTTTGATAAAATTCAACAATTCCGCCTCAATTTTTTTTCTTTTTCTTTGAACCCAAACTGAGAACCTAATAACCTATTTTAAATATAATATCGTATATTAAATACATATAAAAGAGGTTATAAGGTTCTTAGTTTGGGTTTACAGAGAAAAAACGAAAAATTAACCTAAAAATCCATACAAAAACTTCAAACTTTACTAACCTTTAAATGGGTTTATATGCATTATTTTGCATTTTCGACTATGTCAATATTTTTTCTAATTTTTAGTAATCTGAAACGAAGTTTTATTTAAAAAACCTATGCGTATTAACAGTGAACCGGAATTGTTGATTTTTATTTTATGTTTTATACCATGTTTGTCTGACGGAATTATATTTGATTATTTTCAGATGAAGTAGAAAAGAATTTAAGTCACAGACAAAAACAAAGGGCTGCCAAAAGAATACAGAAGAAAGATGATAAAGTGGAGAAGAGCAAAGAGGCGAAAAAACAGAAGTCCGACAAGCTTGCAATTCCTGCAAAAGTTAACGGTGTTGCGAAAGTCAATGGTGTTGGTCCCCAGAAAGTTATTAAAGGTAGAAAACATTCATATTAGTTCTCGAGGTATTTATTCGGTACTTGGACTCAGTAGAAAAATACATAATTAAAATAAAAGAAATAAACTGTCAGGTTCATAAAAATAAATAAAAAATAATTGCACATGCGGAGGTCCAAAAAAATTCACTTTATTTAAATAAAAATACGTAAATATGTAAGGCTAATCGACGCCATCTTTAATGTTAGTATGATATGACATTTGTCGGAAGCGCCGGCTGTAAAATCATGTTATTATTTAACCCAACCTAATACACTAAGAACCTATAGGCCACTTGTACATTTGTGGTTTGGGTTTTTATCCCTGCCGGGGCTAATCTAACAATTTTATAAGAATTAAAAAATAAAAAATGAAGTGCATTTTTTTGGCCTCCGCATGTCCAGTTATTTTTTATTTATTTTTATGAACCTGACAGTATGTTTCTTTTTTAAATTATGTATTTTTCTACCGAGTCCGAGTATATTCCTTTCTCGATTATTCATGATTTTAGGAGTAGCTATCTCTTTTGCATAATTTACAACTACCGGACTCGATTTTTGTATATTGTCCACATTGTTTGAGGTTAAAAAACCATGCTTAAAAGTTATGAAAGATTCAGGACCGGTCCTGTGGTGGGACAATTGGAGCAGTCCGCTCCAGGTGTCCGATTGCTAAGGCACTGATACTATCTAATTTTTATTTAAATTAAATACTTACATTGTTTTTAATATTATTCCCAATAAGTTAGAAAAATCTTATTCCGTTCAAGCACCCAGTGTCGGATCCCCAACGCCCATCGCCGATTCAATAAATTGAAAAATCCATATTATACCTACTTGAGCAACAATAGAACCCGTAAAACTCGACCACAGTTCCGACTGACCGACTGTTCTATTATTTAGTTTTAAAAAAAAATTTAGATCTTGCATCGTCATGAAAATTTTAAAAACATCTCCCCATAAATTTTTTTTCTAAATTTTATGTATTTACATTTAGGTTTTTGAAAGGGAAAAGGTTTTTAGGAACTGTCGATTTAATAATTTCACATTTCAGGTTACTCTGACGATAACAAGTCATGGTTGACTCCCAAACAAAAGGAAACCAAACTTCTGAAAAAGGCACCAAAGAAAGCAAGCACATCCGATGAAGAAGATTCAGAAGATATTTACAACAGCGATGAAGATATGTCGGAAGAAGAAACAACAGTTGGTGGACCTTCGGTCGATGAAGATTCGGCTGATGAAGCCATGACTGATGATGAAGAGGCTGGATCTGATGAAGGTGTAGAAGATTCCGATGAAGATGATTCTGATGAAAAAGATGAATACACGGTAATTATTTAAATTATTCCCTAAAGATTCTAGAAATATCTCTACAAAATTTGATGTTTCAATTTTATTGAAAAAGCAAATAAATTAAAAAAGGAAATCGAAAATTAGTTATATTAAAGTATTTATGGTTTATTTGCAGTCATTTCAATTCTTTTATAATGTAGGTATATTTTTGCACAATGTCTTGGTGTTCTTTTTTTATTTAGTCCATAAAGTGTTTTTCTTTTGCTTTAATGTGCGTGGTTGTTTTGCAGACTGGAACCTTGGACGATGTCGCTGCTAGCTCTGACGGATCTGATTCGGCAGTGGATGACGACTTTGGATCTGATTCAGATGAAAAGGAAGATGAAGACGGAGATAGTGACGATGAAGACCTTTTACCTATTGAGAAGGCCACAAAGAAATTGAAGAAAAAGCAAAAGAAAAATTTGAAGCTGGCCGAGGAAGAACTCGAGTTGAACATTGCCAGTCACGATATATTCGCTTTCCCCACTGAAGAGGAACAAGATCAACCCATCGGTCTCCAAGAGGTCCAACAGAGAATTAAAGATGTGGTTGCTGTTTTAACAGATTTTGGCAAGTTCAAGGAACAAGGAAGAGGCCGTGCTGAATACTTGGAACTCCTCCAAAAAGATCTCTGCACCTACTACAGTTACAATGATTTCTTGATGGAACGTCTCGTACAGTTATTCCCTCTGTCGGAATTAATGGAGTTCTTGGAAGCCAGCGAAGTTCAGAGACCCTTGACCATCAGAACAAACAGCTTGAAGACCAGAAGAAGGGAACTCGCCCAAGCTCTCATCAACCGAGGAGTCAATCTGGATCCCGTGGGTAAATGGAGTAAGGTGGGACTTGTGGTGTACAGCTCCACAGTACCCGTGGGAGCCACTCCCGAATACCTGGCTGGACATTACATCATCCAGGGGGCTTCTAGTTTCCTACCGGTCATGGCGTTGGCGCCTCAAGAAAACGAGAGAATATTGGATATGTGCTCTGCCCCGGGTGGAAAAGCTTCCCACATCGCAGCCATCATGAAAAATACAGGAGTACTGTTCGCCAATGATGTGAATAAAGACAGACTTAAAGCTGTCGTGGGAAATTTCCACAGATTGGGTGTTGTTAACTCCATCGTGGTTTCTTACGATGGACGTAAATTCCCAACGGTTATCAAAGGATTTGACAGAGTTCTGTTGGATGCCCCTTGCACCGGAACTGGGGTAGCCGCTAAGGATGCTAGTGTTAAGACCAATAAAGATGCTACAGACCTGCAGAGGTGTTACAATCTGCAGAGGCAATTGATCCTAGCTGCCATCGACTGCGTAACAGCCAAGTCTGCTACAGGAGGATATATTGTGTATTCAACGTGTTCAATATTACCCGAAGAAAATGAATGGGTCGTAGATTATGCCCTGAAAAAGAGAAATGTAAAGTTAGTTCCAACAGGTTTAGATTTCGGAACGGAAGGATTCACCAAATTCAGAAACTTAAGATTCCACCCATCGATGAATTTGACAAGGCGTTTTTACCCTCACACACACAATATGGATGGATTCTTTGTCGCAAAACTTAAGAAATTCTCCGATGCTATCGTAAACACCTTTTAATTTAACCTAATAATATACTCTTAGTTTTTTGTCTTAGATGTTTGGTGTAATTTAATATGATTTTTTTTAAATCTAATTTTATAGTCTGGTTTGTTAAATAACTTTTTTTTCTCCAGCCGGAAGATGTGCCATCTGAAGATGAAGCAGAACCTCAGGTGGAAGAGGAAACAGAAGAAGTGGAAGAGAGTGCAAAGGAAACAAAGAAATCCCGTAAGAGGCCGGCCAATGATGATGTATCACCAAACAAAAATAAGAAGGCCAAGAAAGAATTCAAGGGAAAGAAAGAACTCAATGGACAGAAAGAATTTAAGGGACAGAAAGAATTCAAGGGGCAGAAAGAACTTAAAGGAAAAAAGGAATTTAAGGGAAAGAAAGCTGATACCACAATTGAAGTAAGTTCTTACTTCATTTAGTTTTAGTTGCCGTTTATTTTTATTTTACCCTTTCTTCTGCTTTGCAGTAATGTAGTATGAGGAGTATGTAATCTTGATAGTCAAATCATAAGTTTTTGGGATCTGTCCCCCTACCTTCTTTATCTTTGGATTTATTTGAATGATAATTTTTTTTATATCCTTGTTACAAGTGGCGGTTTTCTCTAACGCGAGTTTGCGCAGGTGATCTCCCATAAAAACGTTAAGAAAACAAACATGTGTCATAATATTACCATACCCCTCCGGATAGGTAATACTGCCCGAGAGAAAGTCCGAAATGAATTCCATATGTGCATTATAAATTCAGTGTCTATGGGACTTTCTGTCATAAGAAATAGTTCATACATTGTCATTCTCATGGCTCTTCGGCGAGAAACCGTACCGATCTTGCTATCCTTCGGAATCTACAAGGCGACCGTGTGCGCAGTTAGCTTCTTTATGAAGATTTGTTAAAAAGTGTGTACAGATTATCGTGTTTTAAGGGATTATATGCAGTTGTAGCGGGCCAAATGACGACATATTCTCGTTTTTTTTTTCGGTAGCATAATAAATATTTATTTAAAAACTGTTAACATTTTTATAATAATTTCATTAGTATATTTTATTGTCTAGTCGCTGAACAAAGAATTGTCTAAAATAATATTTTTTTAAATGGCTACGGTTTTAACAAAAAGTTTATTTTTTCAAGGTGTTCAATTTTTTGATTTAAAAATTATTTTTAAAAATTTAAAATCCTTTTCTTAGCGACTAGCTATTATCATAATAAATAAGTAGTATAAATTTGGTGTTGATCGGATTGGTACTGGTACCGCAAAGGTACTTAAAAAAAAAAAAAAATTCTGAGATAATAGCGTTTAAATTTTCAAGTTTCTTTCTTTCATATTTAAAATTAATTTATTTGAACTTGCCTCACTTCGGATCTAATACTCTGATCGTTATAAACTTTGGTGAGAGTATTCTTGAGGTAATGTATTTAAAGAATATGCAATAAAAAAATATTTTTAAAAAATTCCGACCATCACAACTGTATATAACACCTTAAATCATTGTTAAAAGAAGTTGATATATATATATTCTGAAGATGATACTTTTTTATACGAATAACAAACAGTAAATTTTCGTATTAAATGGTTTTTTATAACCTATGATATTATTCATTAGCCACGGACGTTTTAATGAATCGCCGAATTATTTCTTGTTTGCTAGGTCATTAATTTCATGTGAAATTCTTTTAGTTCTAGGGAAAATATATAATTTGGAAAGGAGCAACATTTTTTTATATAGAAGGAATTTTTTTCACTTTTTTATCTCCGATTGAACCTCCTATGAGATAGGCCACAAGCCAACACTGCTTGCTACCTTATGTCGGGATCTGTATTTGGCAACAAATATTAAAATAAAACGATTAAACATTTTCCTGGAAGATCTGTGAATTTTTATATTTTTATTAAATTTAATTATTTATTTTTAGAGTGAAACATCTATGGTGGAAGTGCAAGGCCCTGTGCATCCAGACTTGCTGGTAGCTAAGCACAAGAAGAATAAGGAAAAGAAGGAGAAATACAAAATCCTCGAAGCCCAGAATCCAACTCCCAAAGTTCCCAAATCTCCCAAATCTCCCGTCTCAGGCAAACCCGAAGGCTTCAAAAAGAAGAAGAACAGAAAGAACAAGAACAAAGGACAACAGACAAAAAGGAAACTAGCAAAGAAAAATAAACCCGCTTAAATTAGCTCATCTTATTTAATAAATATATTACAGTTGAATACTGTCCATTGAAATCATTTGCCGACTGATTTTATTTTTGCTACACAACTTGTTATTCGTGCATTTTACTAAAATAGAAAGAGAACAGATTCTTTATCACCATCTGACGACAATACATTCCTGGATCCGGTGGAATGTTTGAGAGACTTGATGTCTATAATTGGGTGTTACATCCCTGCCATCTACTATGTAACAAAATTATACTTTATTATGAGAGTATCCTCAAATTTTATTTAATTAATAAAATAAATAATGTACAAATATCTGTTTGTTTTTTGTTTATTCATTTTTAAAAACCAACCTCTTTTTAGAAAATAAATTATTGCTTTACTTGTGGAAAGTAATGTGTATTGTTATTTTCAATAGTCAAATATGGTAGGATTGTTGGGAAGTCTGGGAATTAGGGTTGTTCGTTGTTCATGAACGAGCTGTTCATTTATGCCGACTCATTTTGATGAGCTGTGAGCGTACGACTCCTGGTAAACCGTACCACTGCTCAATTGAACTGTGACTCTTTTTGACAAATCTTGGAACCACTGAAGAAAGATTGTTTATTTATCTACATATCTCATATGTTTGATAGTATTCTTATGCATTTTTATGATGATGCATCTTTAAATAAGGTTCTTTGTTCTAATTTGTTTGTATAAAATCAACATATACGTGTCTAATTTCTACAAGGCTAATTTATGTCCACGACCATGGGACACTTGCAATTAATATTTGGCACCATGACGCATCTTAAAGCAGTTGTTTTCGAGGGTTAACGTTTGTGTGTAGAGATAAGAATAATTACCGCAAATTAGTGGTTGACAGTCTGGCATCTGGACGTTTTGTACCTACCTATACGCTGTAGACTGGGAGGCATAGGAGCTGGGAGTCGTATGAGCTCATGAGTTGGGAGTTAGCTCTTAATATGTGCCAGCTCTTAAATTAGCCATCATTCATTTGAGTCGTGTGAAAATGTTGAGCTGGTACCGTGACTCCCGCTCTTAACAAAATGAGTTGTGACCCATCGCTACTGGGAATGACAAATACTCTTACAAGCATGAATTCTGTGCTTATAGATGAAAAGAAACAAAAGCATATTTTCTGAATATTTCTTTGTCAGTAAATGCAACAGTACCCTAGAATATTGGCGTAACGTGTTCTATCAAAACGTATTGTAAATTGACATTTCTCATAAATTTGTATATAGCTTTTAGTAAAATAACTGATAAAATTAAACTCTACTAAAAGCTTGTATCACTATATTTTCTAATAGATTTACATATTTTTAGAAGTAAGTCTAAAGTTAGGTACACTATTTTTGAAGGTGATTTAATAAAAAATCTACATACAAAATCGAAATGTTGCTTGAAATGACTTAAGCTGTACTTAGTAACCAGGGGGCTAAGTCTGCATCTTTTGCGTTAGCTAACGCAAGTTAAATTGGCCATAAACAACACATTTTGACAGTTTTCATAAATGCAGTGTCGTCTCCTACGTTTGTGTTACAGATTTGTCTCTTAACTTGTTAGCGCGATATGGACTACCAAACTGTCAAAATATGTTGTTCGTGCCGATTTAATTTGACTTGACCCCCTGATCTGAATAGCCAGGTATTACTCCCAAGATTCCTCTTACATATCTCTATCCCTTTCCCACTCTCTTTAGACTCTAGTGTGGTATTCACATTAAAAAAATCTTCTACTTCTGTTTTCTTTCCACATGTTTTTACACGTTACTTCTCGTTCAATTTCTTTTTACTGTGGTCCTCCTCTCTTCATCGTCAGCTTCCAATAGGTGAAAAAGTTCTTCCTTTTCTCTGAAATGAATGGAAGTCCTTTGACTTCCAACCTTTTTACTGGTCTTCTATCATTGTATCAGTCATCATCAATTCGTCGCCCACTACACAAATAGACGTATCTCATATTTAGTAACTTTCCAGGAGAGTTGAAAAAAACTAGTTTTTTTTTGCCAAATTCTTATACATTTTATTACATGTTTTGATAATGGCGAGAAAAAGCCTAATTAAAATCCATTAGCGAAACATGTAATAAAATGTATAAAAATTAGGCAAAAAAAAAAAACACCTATTTGTGTCGTACCTGCTACCGTACTATCTGCATGGTTGGATCATTTTCGTAGTATTGTTCTGAATTCCCATCATGTTCTTCCTGACCCAGGTTTATTATTGTTACATCATCCTACATTTTATCTGTCTTAGCTGGAACAACAAACCAGCAGTTCTAAACAGTCCGCTGTCAAAGCTGGATCAACTCAATAAACTCTGTAAAAGTTTCGTTGCTGCGACCAGGCGCACGTTGTGTTATTTCGCGATCTAGCGGCCTTTTTACCCGAAAGGTATACCTATTTTTAAAATAAATTTTGTGTATTTATTATTTCGTTCTAAAATAACTCCGATGGGTAAACAAAATATTCATTGGGTAAAACCACCCATATTTCGGTGGTGTTTGTGCATAACTTGATAAGTGTAAATATTTATCTTACATATTCTGCCGTCGTAAGTAAAAACACGGCAGAATTATTATATCTGATCATTGAAGAAAATAATATTAACATTACCTAAATGAAACATGAAACCGGAAAAAAACAACAGAAAATAAAAAGATTTCAGTCTCGTCTGGGATTTATGTTTCATTTAGGTTATGTTATTTTTATTTTCTTTAATGACTAAATATTACAATGATGTTTTTAAATATCAATAAAAATAATTAATAATTAGAAATTGAACTATTATATCATTCATATCACGTGATCATGGTGTTTAGGTGTTTTCAAATCAAATACAGATGTCAGGATTTTTCCAATCGGAAGTAAATGCACCAGTAACCGTATTTTTACAGAAAGAAAATAGCCAGAAATGGAGTTTCAGGTATTGCTCATAAACCACCGATTTGTATGCTTGAACCTTGAATAAGAATTGAAAGCTAGCAAAAAAATAGACGCTATAGAGAAAATTCTCAATCATTATATAATGAAAAGTTCACTTTAAAATCTTTGTAGCTACGGGAAAAAAATCACAAAGTTCGTGTTAATTTGAATTTACCCGGGTGCTCAAGGGTTAAGACCAGAGATTCCCAACGTGGGCGTTATCGCCCCCCGATGGGCGTTGGAGAGATCTAAGGGGGCGGTGGTGGCCTCAAGGGCAAATGGGGGGCAGTGAGGGGCTACAAGGGGCGGTGAAGGATTGAAATGGGGGGCGTGGGAAACAAAAATATTTTTTTTAAAGTTTCCTTATGAATTCAAATTTGTCATACGTACATCGTTGAAAGAATCATATAACAAAATAAACTGTTCAATTATTCTGTTGATTTATAGATGGATTAATATTTTTTTTGCCATTTTCTTTACGGTGTTATAACACCTAATCAGGTTTCTTGGGACCTGTTTTCAGGTGAACAATAATGTACTACATCTTATGTAAAATATGCACATAAATATTTATCAAGAGCAAAATGCTCTTATAATGGAGAAGAGGGGTAATGAAAAGATCATGTCGGGGTATAGAGTTATTATCTCTCAGTCACAGTGTATATATTTAGATTTCATCGCATTGTCACGTAAGAAGAAACGGGTGGGAGAGTGGCACCGATTAAAAATATAATACAAAAGTGGGCGGTGACACAAATAAGTTTGGGAACCTCTGATTAGGACCTTTCCTAGAAAAAGAGTTAGGATTGTTCTAAATTTGAAAATTTCGTAAACTACATAGGTACCTACCCTCTCTTTTATAATAGAAGATTGCCAGAGAAAAAAAGCCAGCCCATTCGGGAATTTTCTCATCGTTTCGCCTTCCCGCGCGCGCCTGTGCCAGTGTGCAGATGTGTAAATACATAAATTAATGAAACGTAGCACCAACACAGCGTCAGCGAGGAGGGTTCGTGAAAATCCCGGGACGCAGGGCGTGGCTGGACATTCATACCCTCGTCGGACAAGGACGAAAGATGTTAACAGAGCGAAGGAAGGGCGAAGGATTGCACGGTCCTACGGTACCCTTTCCGGTTCATTCCATCCCTATCTCGGGATGGATGAGGATGGTTGATGCCGAACCGCTGTCGCTTATTTTCGCTTTAAAGCAAATCAAGATTACGATTTTAATCACCCTTTCCGCTTTACCCAAATGGGAAAATGATGGATGAGGAATGATGTCATTATTTTAGATGCTCCCCCATCGCTAAATACCCCCCTTTACGCTTTGATTAATCAATTAGTTTTTTTTTATTCCTCGTAAATACGAGATAATAAAATCTGGTAAAAAATACGTATCAAAAGAATTCGGAATGATTTAACAATAATATTATTGAAAATCATCGATAGTGACGGAAAATACCAATTTAGTTACGTAAAAAACAGAACATCGGCAACAAAATCGCGTGTCGTCATAATAAAAAAAACTGTTCTTATCTTACTATTTAATCCATTTAAAATGTTTTAATTCTCATCGATCAATTCTGAAAGCTGAATTTTGTGTGTTTTTTTTCTCCATGTTTTATTGCAAATTTGACGGCCTCTGTGATTGAGTGTTTATGATACTCGGCTACGAATCCGGTGGTCGCGGTTTTAAATCGCGGCGTGCGCAAATAAATTTTATTTGATTAATTTGTGTTATTTCACAATTTAGTCATTTAAAATAATAAATAAGTAGTGAAAGACAACCATTCGGAATCGAAACGTTGCTTGAAATGGGTTTAACCGTGTTTGGTGACCAAATCTGAATAGCCGGGTACTTCCCACCTTCCCCTTCCCCATCTTCTTCACCACCACTATCTTTAGCCTCACAACATATTCCGATTGGGGATGCCGTAGTCTCACTGGCACCAGATGGTTGAGGCAGTTAGCACTCTCGTGCGGTACACACATAAAAAGTGTAATTAGGTAGGTTCTAAAGTAAAATACATATTTAAGCTATGGAAAAAAAAATTTAAGGCTTGTTCGAACTGGGTAAATTACACCATTGCCTAAGTCTGTTCCCAATAAAACGAAATAACGATGCAAACCTAAATTTTATTAATGGACCTAAATATTACGTATACCTGGAATTTAAATTCCTGGCGAATAATCAATATGTATGATCACGATTTCCATTTCCCCATTCTCAATATCTCCCAGAGATGTCGTTTTATCAAGCGAAAACTTTTTCTATCTGAAATAAAATCATTTCAGGAACACATTCGGGACCTGCCTATTTGAGATAGTGGAATGAAGATACAGAGGACATTCGGGAAAACGTCAGAATGAAACAACTGGAATATGGCCACGATTATGATCCCAGTGATACATTATCATTTACGAATTGGTACCTACCTACCAGTGGCTTGCATTGCTCTATGCCCAAAGGCAAGCTTTGTGTAGTTAATGTAGGGAATGGATTGTGTATTGAGAGGGACGTCGGAGAGGGATTATTTATCAATTAGAAATAATGAGAATATTATTGCGCAATAAGATGCTGTAATGTTTTATAAAAAGAAAAATATTTATTACATGTTTTCAAAATTTACATAGGCTTAGCATTTATCAAAATTAAATCAGAAATTCGTCCTTTTCTGACCGTCTACGAATTTTTCACAAAATATTAAAATAATTTAAAAAAGCATAGAAAAATTATTACAACCCTTTCCCAGTGCGTCTTTGAAAATAAAAGTAACCAAAGTTATGCAATCCGCATTTTTTTTAAATTTCTTCTCGTAATTTTAAAGAAAAAGCTTTAAAGTATTTTTTGAAGATATTCAACATTTTTTTTTTGTAAAACATACGCAGGACGGTCAGGAAAAGGTTATATTTCTGATTTGATTTTTGATGTTATAAATATTTTTTTCTTTAAAAACATTATGTTCACACACAAGGCTGAAAAGCTGTGCCTACCCTAAGAAAAATAAACTAAATAAATAAATCTACCAATTCCTGACAAAAACCTATTATTTCCATGAATTTGGTAAGCTCATTTATTCAGTTGACCACAACAATAAGGAACTCCAGTCCATTTTTTTATTATTTTTTTTATCAATAGTTTCGTTTAAACTAAAATATCAGTATATTTCGTTTTTTTTCCAAAGTTAGTTTTCGTAGTTAAAATAATTTTCAAAGATTTAATTTTTCAAAGTTTTGTCAAAACACTCTAAATCTATGGCCGGTCAGTTTTGAGGTTAGAATGTTAAATGTCAAAACAAGGATGAGCTTCACTGTAGATACTTTTATATTCTATTTATAGTAAACCATTACTAAACGTAAATAATAAAATTATGTTCCTTTTTAGAAACTTTAACTCAAAGAATAATAATAGTATTGAGCATAAATATTATCATAATATCTGTATTGATAATTGGTTTGCTCATGAATACTCTAATGTGTTTCACTAATAAGAGTTTTTTAATATTCAACAACAATTATAGAGCATAAAGTCACCCAAATTGAGTTTAAATTTCGCCAAAATTAAAAAAAAATACATATTTTAAATATAATACAAAATTAAAAAATAAAAATGTTCATACTAATCCAAAAACAGAATGACGTCAGATGTTCCAAATGCAGTGGTACCAACACAAAACGGTGTTTTGATGAGATGATTCTTTATTCACTTTTAAATAACGATTTATAAATTCTACGTATGAAAGTTATATATTCAGAATCGGCGTTTGCTGATCTATGTGAATACATATTTTTAAAGGCATTATATTTTTCACTGGAGTTCCTTATTCGTGGAAAATGATAATAAATTGGCCTCTTACAAATATTCAATGTACAATTCATATCCAAAATTGTAAAACTGCACACAGCCTACTTCTCGTCATAGAGCAATGCACGCCACAGGTAATACGTAATAATGTTATCATTTTATCGAAATAATAAATGATCCCTCTCCGACGTTCACAATGAATAAAAAACATCATGACGTCAGCTGCAGAGTCGACGGTGCTTTAGTTTTAACATTGTGATTGTGACTAATAAGTGCGGCGCTGGGCCAAAAGGGTTGTTTACACTTAGCTCAGTATTGTTTATTCGAGGACTAAGGAACAGGAAGAGTATTCCCATCCCGAGATTGATGGTCCGCCGTAAGTCACAGGTTAAATCCTTTGGAATAAAAAGGTCGCCGCGGAGGAAGTGCGTAAAGGGCAAAGCTGGGGAGTAAACTTTATGGGAGTAATTATTGCTTCCCCCCGAACCTGAAATTACCTCCAAGTGGCAGTCGGCGGCCGCTGCTGGTTAGTGGTTAATAGCGAGGCCCTGGGGCGAGCTTTATATTACGACTTAAGGTGTTTTAAATATTGTTTCAACTTTCAAACGAAAGCATGATTGAATTCAGAAGTTAAGTACCAACTTTATGTTTCAATTTATATTCTTATTTAAAAAAAAACATGCTTGATGACCTCTGTAAAAAACTCCTTATTTATTTTTAGTAACCTTAAAAATTCTCCTTATTTTTTGGGAAATGTGGTGTTATTTTTCGGTGAAATTCGCGTTATTTTTAGGAAAATTGGGTTTCACCAAAAACGGTGGTATTCTGCAATAATAGTGGTGTTATGTTCCATTTTTGGTATTTTGCAATAAAAGTGGTGCATTATGTAGTTTTTCTTGATATTATAATTTTTTTTGTATTTTTACTTTAAATTAAAAAAAAAGAATAACAGTACGCGGCGTTTTCGTCATGAAGTTACCTGTATTCCATTTTATTCAAGCTTGTGAAAACCACAGGCAAAGAAATATTTACAATGTACAATATTACTTTTTGTTTTAAAATACCAGAATGTCAAAGCGAAAAATACGAAACAATGGTGTTTATTTATTAAGAATTTTGCACAAAAATCAGTTTTTTTTAGATGAATACCGCAAAAGAGTCTCAACTGTTCCCAACCGAAGGTTATCGCAAAAGCGACATTTTCAGGTAACTAGTTATTTCACATATAAATTATTTTGAAATAAAATAACATTATTGTGCAATAATGTATATTTGCGGCAAGCTCCAGATTGGTAGATGCACTCAGGATCGCTCTGGCGAAAGACCACCATTAAGAATTGAAACGTTTTTGCTCTTCAGTGACCAGCTCTTTATGTGATTTTTCACAGAAACGATGCTGTACAAATTAACCAATTATTATTATTATTTTCTGGATAACCATTTTCACAATTGTCTCATTTCTCTCACCAGTCCTTCTAGTCTCACAAAATACCCTAGTCCACTTTTTAATCAATTTAATCATCACTAACAGTTCAAAGAACTCTAAAAATAAAATTGAAACTCTTACCATTAATAACGTAGACATAAACGACATAAAACAAATATGTACAACGTTTAATGATTTCTTTATATCGGTTGGTGAAAATTTTGCTGCTAGCATCCCATATTATCCAGATGACTTAAATACAATATATACGGAACCAAAGGTATTACAGTCCCTTTACATGGCCAATACAAACAAATTGGAAGTTTAAAAAATTATTTCGAAACTAAAAACTAGAGCATCTCCAGGGGGTGATGGTGTGACAACTTAATTACTCAGTTTCTGTAAAGAAAAATTAGCGGACCATCTTGTTATTCTCATAAATAATCATCGATGAGCGGACTTTTTTCAGATTAAAGCTAGTAAAAATCTTTCCAATCCACAAAGACAAGTGCAAAAAAATCTGCTCTAATTATCGTCCAATATCTATACTCTCAATCTTCTCCAAAGTATTTGAACATGTAATTAAAGATAGACTTACAAAATATCTTATATCCAATAACATTCCCACGCCCCAACAATATGGGTTCAGAAATTTTTTTAACACGTTATGTGCTGTCTTTGACTTTGTACTAATTCTCCAAAAACACTTAAACCAAGGAAAATATGCCACAGTCATATTCATGGACCTCAAAAAGGCGTTAGATACGGTTGAACATCAGATTCTATTTAAAAAGCTGGAGCATCTGGGCATCGTAGGAAACAATCTAAAACTTTTCTTTAGTTATCTTAGGTTTTGTTCGGTTTTTATTGGAAAAGAAACAAGTGATCTTAGAATGATGCGGTGTACCACAGGGCTTCATTCTCGGGCCTTTATTATTTTTGATCTACATTAATGATATAACAAAATAGGGATGAAGGGTCCACTTCAACCGATGTCGCGAAGTATCAGGGCCTTCTGATTGATTCACGGCTCACATGGAAACACCATATTGACAATGTAAAATCGAATATTTCTCCGGTGACCGGTGACATGTACAGAATACATGGACTGCTTCCCATTCCTATACTGCGATCATTGTACTATGCTATGATTCATTCCCACTTGGTCTATCTTTCGAGTATCTGGGATTTCGCTACCAAAAAAATGATATCTGAGGTACAAATAATTAAAATAGGTCCCTGCGTAATATTTTTGGCTTGCCATGGGATACACCCGTTAAAGATTTTTACCGGCACGCACTAGTATTACCGTTTAAGATCATTCCTGGACATAAGACAACAAACACTATTTTAAATATGATTCAATGCCACACTCACACAAATATAAAACTAAACTATAATCACGACGTTCACCAATATAATACACAACATCACCACAAACTACACATATCAAAAATACACTCGACAAAATACGGGCTGAAATCATTGGAATACATTGCCTACACATACAAGTCGCCTGGGGAATTGAGATAAGTGTGCGCTTCGGACAAATTTCCCCGCAGGGGTAGGTAGAGAGGACGGACCGCCAAACAACTCGATCTTGGCATACACTTCTTGCTTCATTAACTTTCATACAACGTCTCATACTTTCTCTTCTGGTATTCCGACTTCTGACATGGCCCGACTCGAGTATTTGATTTACTTGATCGTGCCATGTCTTCCTTGGACGTCTCCGGCTTCTACTTCCATTTACATTCGCGTCACATATTCTCCTTAAACTACTCTCTTCGTTCATTCGCTCTACATGCCCAAACCATCTAAGCGTCCCTTTCTTGATCTTGCTCACTACGCTTACATCGGCATTGCATTCTTCACGAATCTCTACATTTTTCACATGATCATACATGGTTTTACCACACATTCGTCTCAGAGATCTCATTTCTACAGCATTCAGTCTACTTTCATCCTTTCTCTGCCAGTTCCATGCCTCACTGCCATACATCAGTTTCGAAGTGATGTTCTGAAATCTTATTTTTTTTACAGCTATTTGGAAAACCATTTATTACAGGTACCAACTCTGTTCTGATAGTTGTCCTCTAAAACATTACCATGTATTTCTATTGTATCTGTATGTTTCGAGCATGTACATTTATTTATGTTATTTTCTGTTTTTTACAAATGATTTTTTGTTTTTGTTTTTATATTTTCATATACACATTTGTATTGAAAACTCTGTAAAATCTAATATTATACAGTAATAATTAACAGTCCCATAATGAGTTGAGTTAATAACTCGTAGGATTGCAACATGCATGGGTCTTATTTGAAAAAAAAATCCGCCGATCCAATGATGCCATTCAAAAACGGCGTTTTCATGAGGTGGTGTTTTGTTCATTTTTAAATAACGATTTAAAATTCCACGTATAATTATTTATTTATTTATTCATTAACGCCCCAAAGGGCTTTTACATATTTTAACATTAAAATGATGATTATGTGTACAGAACTTAAAAAAAAAAACATGATTCATACTTGGTATATAAGTGTAACATATATATAATGTATATGAAGGTATAATAATGTATAAGTGCATGTCACAGAGAAGTTACAAAGGGAAAGGTTTTTAATTTGTAGATACTACTTTTTTTTTAAAATAAAAATATTAATAGCCTGATCTACATAATACATAATACACAAAGGCATAATATAATACTCTTATAATATGAGTGCATGACATTGTGAAAAAACATCATTGCGTTTTTATATTTCGGATGATGTAAAAATGTATGAAATTGCATAATACATAATATAGTATATGATACATAGAAAGAAAAAAAGAGGAACAAGTTTTTGGATTGTAGATGAGTACAAAGATAATATATATCTAATATATTTTTATATACGTATGTTTCTTTGTTTGTTTCATTATTACGCATTATCTCAGCGTTACGTGGGTTACGGGGTCGAAAAGAAAGAAAAAAAAATTTTGGCAGTGACAATGTGGTATACTTCAACTTGACCGCCGGAGGGAGAAAAAGGTTTAAATTATGTTAGCCAAAAACGAAACGTACTGGGAACAAAATGGAACACTCGACTTTCGAGCTCGAACACCCCGATGCTATTTTGTTTTGTTCTACCATCCAAGTTCCAAATAATACGTTCATAGTTTAATGTTATTTTTAAAACATATGTGGAAAAATTCGAACACCCCGATGCTATTTTGTTTTGTTCTACCATCCAAGTTCCAAATAATACGTTCATAGTTTAATGTTATTTTTAAAACATATGTGGAAAAATTATGAATACTTGGAGAGAGTGGATGAGTTTGTGTATTTGGGAAGTATGTTTAGGAGAAATAAGGACATTGAATAAATGTTGTAGTGAAAGGGGTAGGGGTGGGGATTATTATTAACCTTTCTAATATCGTTTCATCATTTTTACTATTATATCTGTATGTAATAAGTTTTAGAGTAAAAAAAAAAAATGTTTTTACTTCTTAACAATAATATTATTTCTAACTCAACCTTCCCATTGCCAAGGGGGTAGTAAAAAACTCTTCAATTACTCTCTTTAGTTTTGATATTTCTTTATTAATTCGAATAGCGCGCTGTTTAAAGTGGGGTAAAATTATAATACAAGTTTGTCTTATTATCTTATAATTTTTTGTTATCGACTAATTTCATTTTGTTCTACATTTTAAAATTGTATGATCCATACAAAGGTGAATTTCGGGTTCTCTATTTTTTCGTTGTAGTTAATCTGATGAGTTTAGTATTTCTCAACCATATTTTCATCTGCCATTTTTGTATCTGTATTTCATTAATTTCAAGTTGAAATTTCAATGGAGATCAAAAGTTTTCTTTATTAATAAGTAAAACAAATAATTACGAAAATCTTGTGATTAATTTCTCCTTAAAAATATTGTTACTATTAAGAGAATTGAAAATGTTCCACAAAATGTTATTTAGAACTTTTAATCTGGGATGTTTACTTAAAAGATAAGGCGCTTTAATAAATTTCCGCGAAATATGTTTCTAAAATAGGAATTCAATATTACGGGATAATTTTAATCTTTCGATAAGGATAGGATCTTCAACTTTTATAGTATTATAGATATATATACCGTGAAATCAAATGAGCAAATTAGTAAAATGGCACCTGAAATAAAATACGAAGGTTTTACGAGTAAAATGGCTAAAATATTAAGCTTTTTTCTTAAGTGGTTATAAATTACCTGCCCAAGTGTTTAGTATATTGAGAGCTTTCCACCTTTTCTTAAAGCTCAACGAAAGTTGCGGTCATGTCTACGCGTTGGAGTAGAAAATTCCGAAGCGAAAATTAATTGAATTTGTAAATCATGATCACCTTGTGAAAAGTCTAAAAATATGTTTACAGGTGTCGTTGACGTAGAGCGAGTAATTATACCTTTCGAAGGTCTCGTGTTGACTGTGCCATATTTTGGGAAGCTGGGGATAGCCTAATTTTTCACGAAATTTTTTATTGTCATCATATTAGTACGGGCTCATTTTCTTTTACTAAACCGTAAACCGTGTCCTCAATCCGAGTAGAGAACGAAGATACTTCCGACCTAGAAAACACCTCCAGCGCACAAAAAGGAGAAGAAAACTAAGAGATCGTATCACTGAAATTGCCGTGGGAAACTGACATTTCTACTGATTCTCGGTTTACTAATCGTATTTTTGTTTATTTTGCAGATGAGGCTGGTTTCGCTGAATCCGTCCGGTTTCATCAAAGCTTTCAAGGAAAACACCACTTCATAAAAATGTAACAGTTGATCAAAGTTTTGAGCGTACTTGAGCTAAGAAATAGTTTTCATTTTTTGCTACGTGTCAGCAATTTGGTGTGCAGCATTTTCAAGAGAGCGGTTTTTCTCGTAGCTCCATATAGTTTTGATTCCTGGGCAGGACCTGCGCGCAGCATCCAGCCCCCTACCCACCCTTCCCCCTCTCCCGCTTAACGATCCGGCCCCACCCCGCACAACCCGTACAACCAGATACACGGGGCAAGGGGCTCTAGGGGAATACCGGGCAAAATGGGAGAAATAGTAGTAATAGGGAAAACGGGGCTCGTCGGGGGCTCGCTTCACCCACTGACCGACAAATACATGCAGGGGGCGCTGCTGCAGGAGGGTGCCACGAATAATAATCAACCCTGTTTATTAAAGCACCAATTTGTTGGAGTATGTTAAAGGCCTATCTTCAATGGAAAACAGCAAATCTGTGCGCTGAATAAGCAAATACTCTCTATCGATGAGCTTTGCGAAATTTAAAATATCTAGTTCAACTCTAGTATTAATTGCAGTTCGCAACGTCAGTATGATCAAACGAATTATGAAATTTCCAGTTTACCTATTTGTCTAAAAGTACACAGATAATACGTTATGTTGGTTGTTCCATGATCTTTCCACTTCTTTTTAATAAGAACAAAATAGGATTGATTATTATCTCACTTTTTCAAAAAAATATTAGCGCGTTTTTTTTCCAAAAAAACCAGCAGGTTGGTTTATAACTAGCTTGTAATACTCAGTACTCGTAGGTGTCAGAGACCTACAACAAATCAGGCTTAATAAGGAAGTAATGTGTTTATTGTTTTATTTAGTGATGGGCCCTTTTAGACGTGCATGTACCTGCCACACGTTTTCCGGTCAACGCATGCGATGGATCCCTCTCGCCGCGGATCATAGCAGCATCAATCCGCTCGCATGTCTCAATTAGAAATAAGCCCGCGCTCCATTTCGGCGCGTAGCCCGCCCCCGCCCCGCGCTGGTCCGCTCCCGGCCCGCTCTCCGCACATCCTCCAGGACCCGACCCGCCCCCGGCCCTACCCCACACCGCCCCCCGGCCGCCCACTCCTCCCGGGTATCGAACCGGGACACCGGGAGCTGGCGGAGAGAGATTCGCGCGCCCGATATCTCCCTCAGTACTACGCGTTCCGTTACGCGCGCCGGAAGTGTGCGAATTTACAAAAAAAATCACAAATTCACGGGGTTAACGGCCGAGTCCTGACAGAGGTACCTACTTCCTACCCAGTAGTTACCCGCCGCTACCTTTGTTCTTGCCCGCGCCCGAAATCATCGCAATCCCTCCACCATCTTTAATGTTCAATTGTTGGCGAATCGACTTTCCAACAAAGATCCAATTGTTTGTTCGGCCTGAAGTTTTTCCCGCCCATTCGTCCCCGCGGAACTACGTTCGTTTGTAGGCTCAATTTTTGAATGAAACCTCTTGATTTTTCATATAAAAAGTGAACAATTGAATAGTAGATGTGTATGTTACCCCTTCGCATTTGTTTAGTGCAGTTTCAACTAATTGTTTTCATCTCCTATTTCATTAAAATCTAGTTATCTTTAAGATTTTGAACAAACAGTCTCTGATACTGTCAAATATTGTATTAAAAAACATTCTTAAAAGGTTTAACGCTTTTTTACAAATCAACGCAACGGAAAAAGGCCTTCAAAGGAAAAGAGGGTGTTCCCCGCGATTTGTGCCCTATTTGTAGAACGGGAGGTGTAGCTTTGACATCCTTCCATCTTGGCGGGAAACCATAATGGAGGACGCGCGAAAATCGTTTGTTGTTGCCACTTCGCAGATTTTTCTGAGGGCCGAGTTTTTTTTGTCTCAACGAGGCCATTCTTTGAAATGCTACTCTTTGGTTTTGTGTTACACGGCGGGAAACATTATTTTGAAATAAATTGCGAGAAACAAACGTAAACATTTCATTTCTACTACGAACATCGCGAGAAGCAGTTGTGTTGTTTTGCTTGCATTGTTTTTGCAACATATCGCTGTGATAAGAAAACTCCGTGAAGGTTAGTTTAATTTTAAATTAACGTGTTTTCTTTTCAAATATTTTAGCATTTTTTTTTAATATCACAAAGCATCACGATTCTCAATTCCGACTTTGAATTTAAATTTGTTTTCCCCCGTGTGCACATCAAAGACTAAGTAATCCTCTGCTCTGTAAGTGTTAAAACACAAAGCTAAAAGCTACCGTAGCGTACACATTCCGGGAACCATTAAAACCCTTCAAAACCTTCAAACGAAACGGTCTCCACCGTACATAATTTATCATTTCATACATTTCTCATAGAGCACAAGGTGCGCGGGTTTGTTTTCATCTAATATCAAATGCAGGCTTGTAATTAGTACACCCAGTTATTCCAGTTTCATCCCCCATCGACCCATTTACTCCATTCACTCGCAGAAGTGAACATTTGTTTTGTTTTTCAGTCAAAATTTGAAAGTGAAGGCTCGAAGTGAATCGAAACCTGTGCAGATTTAGATTTTGTGTCGAGTTTGAGCGAAGGCGTCCCACTGAGTGATTTGTAAGCCGTCGAAGGCTTGTTCCGGGAGTTTTTATCCAGTTGTCAGGTTCGCGGGTTGTTCCGCGACCGTAATCTTCAGCCATTGTGAAGAAAGCAGGGAAAGTGTCTCCTATCAAGCTGGCGGCGATGGATAACTCGGTGTCCCCCATGCCCGAGTTGGCCCCCATCGCGGAGTTCGACAAGACGCCGCCCACGCCGCCCCACGAGGATCTACCGCTGGACGATCTACCTCCGCCGCCCTCGGCGCCAGCCCTGCCCGACGAACCGCTCAAGAAGTAAGTCCTAACATCTTTACATTACGGCATTTTAATAGAAGATGCTCAGTTGTGAAGCTCGCCAAACGTGCGCCCAATATTTGCTTCTACGACTTGTTCTTCATGCCCATGATTCCTCTCTTCTACAACATGGGCTTTTTAAGACCCGGTTTCACTTCTTCCTTTCCCCAACATTACAGGGTTTCCCGTGTGTAAATACTTCCAATATAAAACAAACTATCTAACGTAGTAGGGTAGGGTTGAAGAAATGAAACAATACTCATCCTTTTCACACATTCATTGCTTCATCCGCGTTCATGCATTGTCTCAAACTCTCAATAATACCCCTGGTATGGTCCGACTCAAGTTGTAGATTCACTTGACCGCGCTTTCTTTCTTGGGCCTCCCCGACTTCCTGTAATTCATATACGTATTATATTCGATGACGTGTTAGCAGCTTTGTCAATTTATTTTTCTACTATATATGTACACTGTACACGTTCAGTCGTATGCATAGTAATGTTTACCCTTTGCGTATATTTTTAATCAACACTTTCAGTTTTATTACTTTGTAAAAATCACCGTGAAATTATGGCCATAGCGTGTAGCACGCCGTACATTGACATTACTTGATCGAAACTTATAAATTTGATAATCCGCAACCTGCTTGTTCCCCGAACAAAGCCTATTGCAGTAACATCAAACAAATCTGTACACTATTAAATATTACAAACAATCTATCGATCTATCACAGACTCATTTTTATTAAATGTTAAAAAAAGCCCCATTTAATAGATCCAGATATTGTTTTCACTCCGAGCTTTGTAAATCAGAACGATTTTTGTCACACCGTCAACTTTAAAGAATCGCAAAATTTCAAAAAGCAGGTTTTTTCAGAAACATGGTAATGGTCCAATGAAGCTCGTTGTCACCCCACCCATACTCTAGCTTACACGTTTTCACTGATATAGAGTTATCGATTTAAGTTTCAAACCTACTAATAAAAAAAACTCTTAAGGCGATGCAATGGGAAGTAAAGCAAAATCATGTGTTTTCGGTTTGAGAATTTGATTTATCGTAGACGATTTAATTAAATACTGCAAGTAGAACACACCTCGACCTTTCGTACAACCGTTCATTTTTTTGTTGTGTCTTTTTATAAGCTTAGAAAAAAATAAAGTATCAGACATTAAAAAAATGTTTAAAGCGCAAACTCTCCTACTTACGAACCCCTTTTCCGATGTTGTCCTATTGTTCATTGTGGTAAATTAAGTTTTTTAGAATATGACCGTACAACATCTCAATAATTATGTCTGAGCTTTACAGAATAGAATAAAACAAGCATTTTAGTGATGGTTTTTTTTCCCGTAAATCGAAACATGCGGCCGATGTTAAGCGGGACTTTCAACCTTGTCGCCACCTGCATAAGGAGCGCGTGATTTCGTTGGAATTTTAGCCGGTGTATGGCCTTAAGACAGGAATATTAAATGTCCTTCAGGTAAAACGAATAAGACTTGAAAATTCGCGTAATTTTTGGGGAAATAACCGCGATATAATATTTTTCAAGTGATATTCAGGTATTTTAAAATGAGATAGTAATGTTGTACATTCTAAATATTCCTTTGTATATAGTTCTGACAAATTTGAATGGAACGCAGCTCACTTAAAAAAATTGCAGCCTTTTTGGTTGTAAAATACCAAAAAGGGAAGATAATACCAATTTTATTACAAATACCACCGTTTTCGCCGAAAAATTACCCTATTTTCCATAAATAACGTGAATTTTTCCAAAAATAATACCACTTTTCCCAAAAACTAATGCGAATATTTCAGGTCGCTATTAATCAGTCGTGTCATTTCTAACAAAAATGTTATTACTTCGTAATATGGATTCGAAAAACATGAAAGTTAAGTGAAAAGGTATTAATAAACCTTTAATATCTTTTGTAGCTTAATTTTTAAGAAGTTCTTCAAGGTTAGAAAACAAAAACTATGGTTAAAAAGCCTTTAAAAACTTTATGAAAGTTGTTGTTTACATATTATTATGTACAGGACTTTGTATAGTACAAATATAATTAATTAATATGGGAATAATGTAAGAATAGGAAGTAAGATTTGTACAGCGCCCTTGAGGTGATTTTTCACAAAAACGGCGCCATAAAAATCATCCGATTATTATTATTATTATTATTATAATAAAAATACAGATGAACAAATGTGTTCAGTGTTTTGGTAGTCGGTGGAAAAATAAATTATTCTTATAAGTTCGTTAAAATAAGATTTGTAATAATAATATAAAAATCATCCGATTATTATTATTATTATTATTATAATAAAAATACAGATGAACAAATGTGTTCAGTGTTTTGGTAGTCAGTGGAAAAATAAATTATTCTTATAAGTTCGTTAAAATAAGATTTGTAATAATGTTAATTTACATATTTCCTATGTAAGAGTTTTTAAGTTTTAGGGGTAGATACACTGAAGACGCAATTCCCGATCTATAAAGTTTTAATCTCAAATCACGGCTTCCCATATGAACTTCTTTTACCGAGGAATGTTAATATCCCGTAGTACTAATAACTCAATATACTGTTTCCAAGAAGTTTATTAAGAATTATTATTTAGAATCTACTGCAATCGTAACATCTGCCAGTCGAAGTTCATAGCCGAGGAAGTCCAAAACTTGACTTGTTTCTGGTATATCAGTATACTCGTATACACTACCTCTCTCCCTGGCATAACAGTCCCTACTCTGGTAGCTGGAGACCGGGAACTGGTAGTAGTTAACGTAAACAGGGGAAGTAGGGAAGAAGCGAGACCGGCTGCGAACACAATAACAGACAGAACTTAATGTCAAGAAGACGTATTTATGTGGTGGCAAGAAACAGATGTGCATCCACTGAGAGTCGGAGCGAATGGAGATAGGAGAAGGGTGGCTTAAGAGGAACGACTGCGCGGCCTGTTTCATAAAAAAACTTAATTTTGATTTGTGGCTAAAATACTCACTTTAACCTAATTATCTTTTTTTTGTTTCATCAAAAAGTATAGTAAATATCTAGTACGGATTAGAAGTTATTTATTTATTTTTGTTTTACACTATGAAATCTAGGCCATTACAGAACTGATTTTTCGCGATTTTAGAGGCACCTTTAACAATTATTTGGCGGCTAACAGGGTTCTTAAAAAAATGTTTTACCCCGTCTACTTTGAAAATGTAATGAAAAAAAAATAAATATATATATATATATATTAAAATAAGCATTATGGTGGACTTTAAATTAAATTAAAAACGACCAATTTACCACGGAACACATATTTGCCGTACATAATTTAAAATATCGACCCGAAAAAAGATTTTTTTTTTAAATGCTTTGCTTTGTATTTTTTTTAAATTATCATATTTACATAGAAAATTTGATAATTAAAAAAAAAATCAGTAAACCCGCAAAAATAATTTTCTAAGGTGCTTCTAAAATTATGAAAAAAAAAAAATTCATGGCATATACTTCATAATTTAAAACAAAAATAAATAAAATACTTCTCATACGTACTAGATATTTACTAAACCTTTAATTAAATTATATATACATAATTCAGTTTGGATGGGTATTTTGGCCTCTAATCCAAAATTAAGTGATGTATGAAATAGGCAGCGCAGCCGTTCCTCTTAAGTCTGCCTTGATAAATTTATTTACAATTAATTCGAAATCCGAAAAAATTTAGCCGAATTTTGGAAAAAAATTGAGAGATGGCATCTGAAGAAAAAAGATAAGAGGTTTTGATATTTGAAGATCTGACAAAAGTCCTACCAAAGTAATAGCCTCTGCGCCCATATTTATATTCATGGGATTTTTGATTGATTGGTTTTTGAGACGGATTGGTTCTGACATCGTCAGGAAGAGATGCTATCAAATATGTCTTTCACTTTTTCTGTATTCGGTTTACGTAAGATGACATAGGCCCGGCATTTTGGTTGCTCTAAGAGATATACGAGTATTTAATATTTACGTCCGTTTTTTTTAATTTTTTTAATTTAAAAAAATTGATACATATTACATTTTGAAAAAATGTATAAAAATTCAAGAAAATATAATAAAATAAAAGAAATATGTAAACAAAATCATTTCCCACAAAGGAAAAACCTGTGCTTGGGTATTATATTTCCCCACCTCCCTCTTCCCCTTCTCCTTCACCTCCCCAATACTTTGAGCCTCACAACATTCCCCAATTGGGAATGCCATAGTCTCAGACGGTTGGGTGCAGTTGAGACTCTCGTGCGGTATTCATATAAAAAAACTTGTTTTTATCACATTTCTATGGTTTAAGTGAAAGTTTTAATTTTAAACATAAAATTAAAGTATTCATTTCCTAGAATAAAAGAAAATAAGAAACAAATTATGAGAGTAAACAGCATCTTCTGTTATTATCACATATACGTACATAAGCATAATAAGGTTTTATTTTGAGTTTTAAAATCACATAATAATTTTATAAAAGTATATACGAGGTGTGTTCAAAAGAAAAGGTGAATTTTGAATTTTCGCGGGCTGTGTACATTCGATTATCGATTTTTTTTGTTATGTTGGTACACATATGTTTATCATATGTTAGCATTATCAGCCATTTTGGATCAGTGGTTTGTTTTTGACAACTGGAAAGGTTAGTCACGTTTTTGGGTGTTCTTCTAAAAACGTGACTAACCTTTCCAGCTGTCAAAAATAAACCACTGATCCAAAAATGGCTGATAATGCTAACATATGATAAACATATGTGTACCAACATTACAAAAAAAAATCGATAATCGAATGTATACAGCCCGCGAAAATTCAAATTAAAAATAGGAACATGAATTTAATTGAAGAGAATACATTGTTGGTTCCAGTAACAGGTTTAAGATTGAGTTTGATGCGGAAGGTAAGTTGCTTTGTTCTAGAAACTCCGAAAATATCGGCCGAGTGGTGCCATTACTAAAAAATCACTGTAATACCGGTCCCTAAAGGATAGTTGAAGTCATATATGTTTTATTCCGAGTCGGGACAAGCGTGGAGCAAGCGGGTCGCAGACTCAAGACGTGATATATGTGAAAGAAGTCAAATCGGCCCGCAATAAATGGAAAATAGCGAAAAACTAATATGAAAATAAGTGAATGCGACCAGTTTTCACTTATTTCCAATGGGGTAGAATTTAAAATTCAGATTTTTTTATTTTGTTTATTGGAATAACTTTTGAACCTTATAAACCACATTCAATTTTTTTTAATAATCGAAGTGAATATTAACAAATCCCCAATGTTGTATGAAACAGAAAAGACACATAAATAAAATAAAAAAGGTTTGTTAATATTATTTTCAATGATTAAACAAGATTACAATGAGGTTCATAAGCTTCAATATGTTATTCCAATAAAAAAATTATAATCCTAGACTTGTAGAAAAAAATCAATAGATATCCCATATAAATAAATTTAAAAAAAATGATAGGTATATCCGAGACACTATCTAGATTGCAAATAAATTCAGGTAGAATCTTGCAGTCATATAAGAGGAGCCAAAAATGTATGAGAATTAATTGAATATGATATTGACAGTTCTTAAATTTTTGTATGATATCGATAAAAAATTACGGAAAGCAATAAGGTGGCATTAGCTCAGTTAGATAGAGGGTTGGTCCCTGGAGGTCTTGAATCCGTGTCCCAGATACGACCGTTACCTTTTTATTTTCTGTTTCATATTTTCATTTGATTTATTGGTTCGACGATATATTTTTTAAGTTAGCTTTTTAAAAAATTATCAACTAAATGTAGGGGTGCTTTTTTAATATCCGTCCTGAATCTAATATACTATCCTAATCATACTAATCGGTATCTTATTTTTGTAACTTTGCTGATATTTAAATGAAATCCTCAAAGTAATTGGTAAATGCTTAGAATATTGTTCTCATAACGTGATTTTGATAACATCTCTACTATACCCAGTTTAAGCGCTCGAGAAATTCATTAAATTATAAAGCTATCTACACACGACGCAAGTTCAATGTAAATCTACAGAGCAGTCACCCTACTCTTTCAAGGGTCTGCGTGGGAAGTAGGCCTCTCCCTAGGACGCTGTAGGGATGGGGTCTGCCTTACACAAAGCGGTTTACTCTCCTGGCAAGGTGGAAGGGAATTTAACACCCTTATCAATACACAGGGGAGCACGGAACCGCCCTAATAGCTCGCCGTGTCAGGGAGATTTATTTTTCAGTTGGGAAAATGCGGTGTCATTAAATCCTAACGTGGAAAACATTTGTGTTCAGGTGAATAAGCTCTAAGACCTTAGAAAAAAATGTTCGTTCGTTGTAGAAGTAAAAACCTAAAAACACTGTTCGTTTCTTTTACATTTTTGGTAGTTCTATTTAAGGTTTAAGTGCTTGGAGCCAGTGAGGTGATGGAAACTACTTTAATATTTTGAAAGGCGAAATGAAATAAGGGAAGAGATTATTATTTATAGCGGCATTTTTGTGAAAAATCACCCGAAGGGTGCTGTACAAATGATACCTCCTAGGCTCTATCTAAGTATATGCAAACGGATGCAGACACATACTTAACTGGCAGGTCACTTCAGATAAACACAGATAATATAAATAAAAAAATGCACGCTGTATGATTTTGAAGCTGCTATTTTAAGTTTCTTTTCCACTGATTAGAAGATTAGTGGCAAAAAAAAAAATTTAAAAAAAAATTATATTTCTATTGTTCAATTTTCAGACAGGAAATTAAAAACTCTACTTAGGTTTAAATGCATAATTATCAATAGTCATTAATTATTTACATTAAATTTATTTATATAGACATACACAGCACGTTTTATTATAAACGATAAGGTTGGTATGTTAAAATTTACATTGTTAAAGTGCCTATTACGTATGTCCATACAATATCTTATTCATTTTGTCTGGGGTGAGAATGCTTCTGAACTAATGAATGTATGTGTGACTAATAATAATAAAAAGAAAGAAATTGTGCGGAGAGATTATGTGGAGAAATGTAGTATGAAGTTATGTAATCTAGAATTGTGACTATGAATAAAAGTAAAAAAAGAGCGAAGTTTTAAAGTAATTTATATCACGCTAAGAAAATTTAATAATTTTGTTTGGTATGTTAGTAAAGAATCATGAAAAATGCCTAATAATTTTTCGTAGTAATTATATGTTGTGATCGCGCGAGAAAATTGGTGAGTTCTTTGCTGCGTTAGTGTATTTACAATGAAAAGTTTAAAGTTTAAAAGACTTCTGTCTTAAAATATTCTGAATATGGCCTGTACTCACCCTTCTGTCAATCTTTTATAACAATAGTTATCAAAATGAGGAGACAGAGACAGTAGTAGGTACGAACAGCTACTCTACTACACGAAGAACCGCAATTTAAATGCCGTTCCACGCTTTATCTCAAAATTCGTCAGGGCCTAAATTGATCCAGATAAGAGCGACAGGCGAATTATTACGATGTTATCCTTCACCCTGATTCAAAGTAACGTATTCTTAATTTACCGCTACTTCTATCACTTTTACGTTTCACGCCTAAAATTTTGAACCTGTGACCTGATTCCGGTCCTTTTTAAGGATAAGGCATTGTACTTATCCTCAGGGTTAAAAACATTTTGCTTAATTGACAAATTGAACAATACGTCAGTATCCTAAAACGGTTTCTTAAGTAAAAGTTTTTGCACTTTTTTTTAAGCTTATAAAAAGACTTAGCCCGGTTAAACCAAAGGGCAAGGTGTGTTCTACTTGTAGTATTTAATTAAATCATCTATGATATTTGTATGCCATCAAATTTTCTGACCAAAAACACATGATTTTGCATTACTTCCCATTGCATCGCCTTAAGTATTTAATTCTAGAGCTTTCGATTAATGATTTTCTGTGCACACAGAACATAGCAACAACATTAGCTGGGCCATAAAGGTACAAATTTTAGCAACATTCTTATTAGGTTTATGTATATCAACAATTTTATTAATAATTGGTGTTCGCTTTACTGAGATGTTTTGTGAATGCATTAGTATTTCAACGTCCGTTGCATTTAATGATGATCAAATCGGTGAAAAATGTAATGTCGAGTTTTTTTACATTCGAACGGTCCTGTTAAACACCGATTCTCTGCTCGTTCCAGCGTTTGATCAAAATCTGAAACGGGTCTAGAATCGGAACTCACGAGGAACATTGAACATTTCAAATGTTCAAAAATGTCAATCAAACGTCACGATGTTGAAACACCATACATTTAATTACATTTATTACTTTTTAATTACATTTTATTACATTTATTTAATTTTTAATTACATTTAATTAATTTTTAATTACATTTAATTAATTTTTAATTATATTTAATTAATTTTTAATTACATTTAATTAATTTTTAATTACTTTTAATTATATTTTATTACATTTAAATACAATTAATTACATTTAATTATAAAGTTAACTACCAGCTGTCTAAAAACCTGCGTTCACTGTATTTTTACATCCAAGACATCGACGAACTTTGATAAACATCTATACAGATTTAAAATTAGTTATGTGTTTATTAAATTTGTACGATTTTTTTATAACATCAGAGATTTTATGGTCCAATTTGTTACAATTGTACTGTTTACACGATTTATATGCAATTCCAAAGATCCTATAAAAGATATTAAAAATAGATTTTTTGATCCATCGTATTTAAGAAGTACGTAGATAGATGGATATAGCCTAAGAGTATGGATTAGTTCCATGGGTATAGCCAAGATCGTCCGTAAAGACGCAAAAGTCTATACATATATATTTTTAAAATTCTTGTGACTAACTAACTAACTAACTAGCCATCACGCCGTTTCCCCGCAGGAGTTGGCAGAGAGGACGGACCGCCAAACAACTCGATCTTGGCATACACTTCTTGTTTCATTCTCATTAATTCTCTTCTGTTATTCCGACTTCTGATATGGCCCGACTCAAGTATTTGATTCACTTGATCGTGCCATGTCTTCCTCGGGCGTCCCCGGATTTTTCTTCCATTCACATTCGCGTCATACATTCTTCTTACACTCGTTTCTTTGTTCATTCGCTCTACATGCTAAAACCATTTTAGCGTCCACTCCTTAATCTTACTCATTACGCTTACATCATCGCTGAACTCTTTTAATTCACAAAAATGTAAGTTAGTTCGTGTGGAGCCCAAATAATAGAATTCGATTCTAAAACACTTATATACACAACTGGATTTAGAAGTACTCATCAAAGAGGATAGTCGGGTTCTCCCAATTTTTTCCCTTATTTCTTGCCCTTCCCAGATTAATATTTCGGGGAAGCCATGTGTTGCGGTAATTACACATCAAAGTATGTATCAAAAATGAATCATTATCTGTCTACTCCTTTTCAAGCCATAATAATAATAATAATAAGAGTTAATTTCTATAGCGCAGTTTCGTGAAGGTTCACCCTCAATAAATAATGATGCTCCCATCTCTCTTTAAAAAATTGTCTCCTACCAAAGTGGCCCATGCCGAACATTATTGCTCCCTATCAAAAGTGGCCCATATTGAACACTATTGCTCCCCATACACAATAAGCACAAGCACAGGGTAGGTACTCTATCCAAACAACATTCATGATTTATTCACAAGTACTCCCAGATGTAAATCGTTCCCCTTTCACACGCCCCCCATAAGAGATCCCGTATTCTTAAAATAGATACAGTGTGTACAACACCACATCAATCTGATAAAGACATCAACTCACAACGAAGTTTGTACCCACTTTACATCGCGACGCGCCACAAAAAAGCACAAACAACTTACATTCGAAATCAGCTGTTGAAAATTACTTACTTAGATCTTATCTATCTTATGGACTTAAGGAGTATGATCCCACGCGCATTATTTTTTCTACTTGCTGTCATAAAAAAAGGTTAAAAATAGCACAAAAATGTAATCTATCAATATCAATTAAGAAAAGTAGTTTTCGTGGACATTTCGCCATTTTTAGTATCCTTTGAAAGCAATAATAGCGACTAATAGACCAAATCGATTAGTAGACTAGATATTCTCAGTACCGTTCTTCCGCATCTCCTTCCATTTCCCACTCCCTCCAGACTCACAAAATAAGTACCTACCCAGATAGGGGATGCCATAGTCCCACTGGCTCCGGACAGTTATTATGGCATTAGGGACTTATTACAGTATTATTGACTCTTCCGCCGTATTCACTTAAAACAGCCGCAGTGCAAAATGATGTTGACACGTTTTATTTAATTTATACGTAATACGAGTATGGGCGCTGCCAGCATGTTTAATTTATACATAATACGAGTAAGGGTGCTGCCAGCATGTTTAATTTATACATAATACGAGTATTGGCGCTGCCAGTATGTTTAATTTTTACGTAATATGAGTAAGGGTGCTGTCAGTATGTTTAATTTAAACATAATATGAGTATGGGCGCTGCCATTATGTTTAATTTATACATAATACGAGTAAGGGTGCTGCTAGTATTTTAATTTATATATAATGTGAGTATGGGCGCTGCTAGAATGTTAAGGCAAAGTTATTAGTTAAATCATTATTTGGATTAATCTTTACTACGAATCCGTTTCCATTATGAAAACCAAAAAAATATGCTTAGGATAATTTGAGCTTTTCCTATATTTTCGCTTGATTAGAAATAAAATTAAAAAAAAACGGTTAATTAAAAAAAATAAGCGTAAACTAAAAAATAATTTATTTCTCATTAGAAAATTGTGAACGTATATAATATAAATACGTTTAAAAATACTTATTTCTAATAAAATTATTTGTAACAGTTTCCCTTGATTAACTTTTTTCTTTCTTACAAAATTATTCACAAAATAATAATGCACGTACCTATAAAACATATTTGTCAGTACTAAGTGGCATTTTTCCTTGTTAAACTTTTACACGCCCAATTATAGCTGTCGGTTGTAAAGAATAATGAATTGAATAAAAGGCAACATGGTATTGCTTAAAATTAAGGAGATAAGGTAAGCCGAAATGTAACCCCCTTTGTAGCCGTACACGTGTGGTGCCATAAATATATCGGTATTTGCAATTGCCAGCTTATTCAAAATATGCAATATTCGTATCGAATGTAACATCTGCGCAATTCGCCCAAATAACGTAACAACTTATTTTTATTATAACATAAACGTCGATCATATCGAAACTCCAGCGGAGAATAAACGATTTAACGTTATTGCTGACAATGCACACTAACCATGAAGCATTAATAAGTCGCATATAGAAATAGGCTAGAGCATACGAATACTATTCTCAATTTTAATGAAGGACTAATTGTTCCCAAGCATACAAATAAAAATGGATAAATAGCATCTTGAAAAGAACTTCGTAGGAACTTAAAGACAATCAGTTTTTTAATAAAACCTAGTCCTAATTTTGAAACTGTCAATTCATGGTGGAATTCCATATTAAAATTATTTTTTTTTTATTAAAAAACCTTTGTAACTTTTTCCACTTTATTTATTTATTTTCGACTGGACCGATTTCACCATATCACGGGCATCGTCAGACTAGCACAATTAAAACTAAATCTATATATAGCACTGATATCAGGAGTGAGTTCCCCTGCTTTCTAATATAATAAAATATTTTAAAGGCTCATTAAAATGTACCTGGTTACCCGTATTTCATGTAACTACAAGACAAAAACTGCTATAAAATTTATTTTAGCAAACAAGACGGAAATCACAGGGAAAACAAAACCAGAAATAACTATCTGTTCAAATAAAAGCTGACACTAATGACTTTATGTGATTTAAAAAAAACCCCATATATTCAGTAAATAAACTCAATGCAATCCGTCTTCCAGAGCGTAATAAACCAACCCGAAACTGTTTTAAAAACATGATAGTAAACAGTACCGTCAGCAATAAAACAAATTTCAAGTCATGCATAAAAACAATATTAGACAGCAGGGGAACTCACTCCCGACATCGAAGTTTTAATTGTGCCAGTCTGACAATGCCCGTGTTAGGGTGAAACCGGTTCGGTCTAAAATAAATAAGTGGAAAAAAGTTACAAAGGTTATTTAATAATAAAAAAAAAAAAATTAAAACCTAGTCCGCCCCAGCATAGGAGCGGACTAGGTTTGTGTGAGGAGGACTAAGAAAAATAGTACAAATTATATTATTAGTTTTGTAAAAAAATTATTAACTAAATGAAAAAATATGGACTGAAACTAAATAAAAAAGAACGTTAGATTACATGATACCTAGCTATTTAAATATGTTGCCAGCTGAAATTAAAAATTATACTTAAATAAAACAGTCAATTAGATATTTGGAAATATAATTTTATGTTTAGACATTTACTTGTGTTTTTGATGTTTTGTTTTTATTATAGATATAATTAGAAATAGTTTGAATTAGATTATTATGAAATATTTGTGTTTTAAATGTTTAATGTTTTATTATAAGTACCTAAACTGTAGAATTATAATAACAAGAGTTTGAAAAAAAGTATCCCAAAAAGTTACGGTAAACTACTGAAAAGTAGTTATTACTTACTTATTGTGCAAATTTCTTTAAAGTTAATAAAAAAAGGAAAAAGTGATTTCCACTTTATCAGGGACACTATAAGTCTCTCAGGACCAAAATATCTCAGGTTACGTTGCAGGCAGACATACCTTCCTTCTATTTTCTTCCTCTCTCTTCTCCATTGTATAAACAAGAATGTCCCGGGCGAGCGGTGTGTGTTTGTTTTGTATTCAAAACTACGATTTTATTATTACGATTACAAAACAAGAGGACGATCACTTTTTACATGAGATTTCGAAATCCACCCCCATCCCTCTTTCCTACTCCTTAAAGCACAATGTTGGTATTTCTTAATGAAATGTTGCCCACTTTACGTTAAAAAATAATAGGAAAATTACTAGGTAGGTGTAGGGATAGGGTTAATACATCATATAAATTTTACTCCAACCGTATATGACTCCGGGTACTTCGGTTAGTAGCCTATAGTGTGTCAGGCTGTCCAAGACAATCTGAAAATTTTTCTCCAGCACATCATTTCGAGGCCATCTAACCGTTTCATGACAATGAAATGAAATTGACATGAATAATACAAAGTGTGCACTCGAATAATGGTTTAAGTCAGCAATAACGAAAATGTCTAGAACCCACACAGCAAAGGATAGCGTTAACTTGACTTGAACAATCATAACTGCGAATCTCATTCCCAAAACCGAAAATCCCACAAAGAATCCCGAATTCTTCGCTTTAATATCTTTACCCAAATAAAGCCTGAAGAGTAAACAGTACGAGTCTGCTGTCGTATAGGTTTCAAACGGAGGAGTCTCAATGACTTGTGATATCGGATGGGGAAATTCCTTTGCTTGCGAATCACGTACCCGGAAAAGTTATGGAATGTAATTTGTATAAAGGGGAGACCGTCCTCGCTGAAATGTAGCAGACTCGAGTGTTTTGATAAGGGAAAAGACGCCGGAAATATTTTCACGATATTTCAATATCTTTCATGCATTTCAATGTTCGATGGTTCGTGAATGAAATTTTGTATTTTGACATATTATTTACGTATAGAAAGGGTTTCTATAAAGATTGCATTAAATGTTAGAATTTGATATTTGCCATTTTAAATTTTTTTTATTTCCAACATGTTATGTTTGTTAATTTAATTTAACTTTAATTTATTTTTCCTTCATTTTTTTCCCACAGTTTTAAATATAAAATTGAACATAACATTTATACAATTTTTTTAAAAGCATGATTTAAAAAAATTATAATTGTAAGAAATGGGAACCCACATAGGCGCTGCCTGATTTGGGTAATATGCGAAATTTAAGTAACATGAGTACTAGCATATTAATTATTCAAGTATTGAAACAGCAAGAAAGTTTACACGCAATGGAAATTTTAGAGTTATAGTATATTAGACGGCCTCCATGCTCGAGGGGTAAGGCTCTCGACTACGAATCCGAAGGTCGCGGGTTCAAATCCCGGCGTGCGCAAGTAATTTTTATTTAATTAATTTGTGTTGTTTCACAATTAATTCATTTAAAAATAATGTACAGTATATTTGCGCACGTTCCAGAGTGGAAGGTACTCTCAGTATCGCCCTGGTGAAAGACCACCATTCAGAGTTGAAACGTTGCTTGAAATGGCTTTTAGCTGTGTTTGGTGACCAGATCTGAATAGCCAGGTATTTACCCTTTTCCCCACCTTCCTCTCCCCCTTCTCCTTCCCTCCCCAATACCTTCAGCCTCACAACATTCCCCAATTGGGAATGCCATAGTCTCACTGGCTCCAGACGGTTGGGAGCAGTTGGGACTCTTGTGAGGTATTCATATAAAAAAAAAAATAAGTAAGCAGAATTTTTTTTATTTAAATTTGCTGCAGTCGATGTTATAGTTAAGTAAGCAGATAGAAATAACATAGATTTTATAGAAGTAATGTTTCAATATTTAGTCAGAATTGTTCTTGTTTTTAATTGGTAAAACTCCATTTTATTTTTCTAATAAAAATTGAAATCAAATTTAATGTTATTATTTTCATATTATTTTCTGCAAGCAATTTAGTATTGTTACAGCCATTTCGGCGTTCAAAGCCATTTTTAAACTGTGGTTAGGCTACACTGTGACGATTTACTTATACGATTTTATTTAATACCACCGAATTTTAATTTCGACGGTGTTTAAAATGATTTATTACCGCTAAAACTGATTTACTTAAAAATAATTCTGATAATTCAAAATTCTCTATTTTGTGAGTTGTTGAAAGCTGTTTTCCGCTGATAAAATGTTTTCTTAATTCAATTATTCTTAACTTAATTTAAATAAATTTGATTTTCTTCAAATTTAATTATTTTTACATGCTATGGTTTCTAGGTAACCCAGCTTGAGAAATTAATGATCATAGTAATTAACAACTTGTCTATCACCATTAATTAACATTAAAAAAATTATTCCATAATTTAATTAGATTTTAATTAAATAATTATTCCAAGCCACTAGTTAGTTAATTCTAAATTCAAACCTATTCTCGTACCTGTTTAAAAATATTTTTTGAAAACTTTTCGTAGATTTTCTGCACATAATTTTTAGTTAATTTTTTTTTTAATAGTATTTTGATTAGGGTAGTATTTATTAGGTTTTACCGCTATATATAAAAATATAAATAAGATATTGTATAACTTTACACGAATACGAATCTTTATGTAATTTTACATCACCATGATTTATTAAAGTAAGTAATCCATCAAGATGATGAAATTACGTAATTATGTATGTTTTTCCTTTGTTAGTTTAGTCCAGACGAGGAACAACGTTTCAAGCTATTGTTATTATTTAAAAAAAAAACGTGGATTCACACAACAGGTTTAATCGAATTTTAATCGTGATTTTATATAACACATCACTTGTACCACATTTAACACATCCACGGAATAACTCAGCACAGATTCTCCTAGTCAGGTGGTCACGACACATATAAAAATCCATTTACAGTATCACCTCTTCAAACCTACCTTGATTGACGGCCTCCATGGTCGAGGGGTAAGGCTCTCGACTACGAATCCGAAGGTCGCGGGTTCAAATCCCGGCGTGCGCGAGTAAATTTTATTTAATTAATTTGTGCTGTTTCACAATTAATTCATTTAAAAATAATATATAGTATATTTGCACACGTTCCAGAGAGGAAGATACTGTCAGTATCGCCCTGGTGAAAAACCACCATTCAGAATTGAAACATTGCTTGAAATGGCTTTTAGCTCTGTTTGGTGACCAGATCTGAATAGCCAGGTATTTTCCCACCTTCCCCTTCCCCTTCTTCTTCCACTCTCCAATACCTTCAGTCTCACAACATTCCTCAATTGGGGATGCCATAGTCTCACTGGTTCCAGACGGTTGGGACTCTTGAGGTGATTTTTCACAAAAACGGCGCTATATAAATCATCCAAGTATTATTATTATCATTATTATTATACATATTAAAAAAAAAAAAACTTGCACTCCACATTATAAAACACCTTAAAAAGCACCTTTATACTTAAAAAAAAAACATATTATGTAAAATGGTACTGCATAATATATAGATATAAATAATAATAACTCGACCATGAATCATGTATTAAAAATATAGTGACAGCTCGTCGTGGGAAATAAAATTAACTTTTATAATGATTGTTTGAAGAGAAGAAAGCTTGTAATAAAAGGTAAATAGGCAGGAAATTAAATTTCTAGGAAAATTAAATTTCCCATCATAACAAATTATTTACAATTTAGATAATAATAACATACAAATAATTAGATAATTTCCCGACGGGGCTAAGTTACCGCCTTGTCACGCCCTTATGTTTCTATAAGCTCACGAAGGGGATGGTTGAATAAGGGTTGGGTGCACTGGCGTCCGAATGAATTATCAACTCTGCGGTTGGACGACTGACTGCTTTGGAAGAAGTAAATACTGCCGTAGTAAGTAAAAATACAGTATCTTCCTTGGGACTCTCAAGAAAGATACTGTGTTTTTACTTACCACGGCAGTATAGATATTATGTAAAGTGGATTCATAAACTTACTTTGTTTTATTTCGATGGTTGAAATTGAAGCAAATCCACGTGATATTTTTCGTTTTTTTCTTGCAAATAAATTATGAAAAATTAAGAAAAATAATGGTATTTATTATGTTTTCTATGTTGATGAAAAAAAATCTCCAACGATTCAATTTATGCGTATTTTGATTTACTGCCAAAGCGATATATTCGTGCGGAAGGCGTCTGTGACGTCACACCGGCCATCAGCCCCGGGTCACAATATAGTCATAGTTAAATTCGGATCATTTAGGAATTAGCGACTTTGGAGAGTTTTGAAAATAAATATTGACGAATTTATTAAAATTTCGTATTTTTAGTCGGACGATCAGAATTATAAAAACAAACTCATAATATTCTAAATGTTTTTCCAATTTGTGAAAATACCCCATTAACGCGATTCGACAATCTAAATATGCATGGTTTTAATTTATAAACGTAGATGAAACATAATAATGTTTTATGACTTGGATTTTTGTTTTATTCATATGACACAATTTTAGGGTATTTTTATGTTCCTGATAAAGCGACATTTACAACGTTTTCCAGGATGTTATCGGATTCAACCTGAGCCACCCGGAACTCGGCTTCAGTTCCGTGAGATATATGTATGTACAAAAATCCGCCTTGGTACGTGAATTACAAACGGGTTTCCTTTCAGATGTTTTGAAAATCCTGGATTTATGATTTTAAATTGCCATAAAAAAGCGGCACATTTATTTCTGCAATAGAAAGCTTAACCCAGTCCCACCTAAATTACCTAATAGAAATATGGGGAAACACACACGTTACATACTTGAACGAATTAAAAATAACACAGAATAAAGTTTTAAAAAAACTTTTCAATTATTACCCAGGCACCCCCACAAAAAAGCTATACCAAGAAATGAACTTGCTGACAATCAGAAAACTGCACGAATATTGTACACTCCTATCATGTAATCGGTATATTTTAAGTCCTGAAGACGATTCAGTCGAATCGAAACTTATCGACGTATTTATACAAAAATAAAAGTGGATTCAAACTAAGTGCTTTTTCATTTAATTCATCATGTCAATCCACAATGTGTTTGCTTCTTGCGAAGATTTTATAATAAATGAGGAGAGTTTTGCTTCTGAAACGTGTAGATATTTATATATTAAAAACAGTCGTTTAAACAAAGTAATTATTATTAATTTATTATTTACGATGCCACAAAGCGATTACATACTTTTTAAAGAAATCTAACTTTGAATTTATGAGTTAAATTAAGTTTATATTAATATTGTAAAATTGTACATCCGCGAATATAATATTATGAATTCCACTGTATGGACGTTCAATACCATTGTTCGTTCTCCCGTTATCACGTGGAATAAGTGAATGCCCGTAGGAAACACAATACCAGCAAAATACAGTTTCCCTGTTCTCTATGCTAAATTCATTAGTGTTAATACAGATTAATCTTTCATTGAACCAGAGCCAACCCAGAAGACATCCATCGCTAAATGCGGATCGTCTATTCCATGTAAAATGGATTCTGTTCCTATTTGTTCCGAGGGAGTTGAGAAGACTGATGTGGGATACTAAATTGAATTTCAAAGTAGGGTTCAGCGACCTACTGAGACTGAAGACGTCTTTACTAGTACTACAGAATCCAGACCCTGTGGGAGCTTGTTCTCACAGACTCCTCCAGTCTAAAGAGGCAAAGGACGTTTTTCTCGCGATGTTGATTGATTTATGTTTTCACGAAGAGTAAATCTTTAGTTGAGGTCTGCACACTTATCAGAGAAGCATTTCAACGTTTATCAAACAATTGTTTGAAGTGTATTGTACTCAAATACGTACCCAATTGTATTATAAAGAAGTTAATGATGTTGAGGGGAACGGCTGCGCTGTCTGTTTCATACATAACTTAATTTTGGATTTGAGGCCAAAATACCCATCCAAACTGAATGATATATTTATTTTAAATGAAAGGTTTAGTAAATATCTAGTACGGATGAAAAGTATTTAATTTATTTTTGTTTTAAATTATAAAATATATGGCGTGAGAAAAAATCAATTTTCATAATTTTAGAGGCGACTTAGAAAATTATTTGCGGTTATATTGTTTTTTTTTTTAATTATCGTAAAACCTCCTTCGGGTCGATATTTTAAATTATGCACGGCCAATTAGTGTTCCAACGTAAAGTGATCGTTTTTAATTTAATTTAAAGTCCACCATAATGCTTCTTATAATATTAAAAAATATATATTTCATTATATTTTCAAAGTAGATGGGGTAAATCTTTTTTTTACGTCACCGTTAGTCCCCAAATAATTGTTAAAGGTGCCTCTAAAATTGCGAAAAATCAATTCCTTTAATGGCGTAATCAATTTCATAATGTAAAACAAAATAAATAAATTACTTCTCATCCGTACTAGATATTTACTATATTTTTTGATGAAAAAGAGATCATTAGGTTTAGGTGAGTATTTTGGCCTCAAATCCAAAATTAAGTTGTCTAGAAACAGGTAGCGCAGAAATTAGTTTGTGCAGTTTTTTCAGAATTTTATAATAATAATAATAATAATAATAATATCTTTATTGCAATTAAATTTAACTATAACTAAATACATGTACAATATAATAATGTAAGTGTACAGTGGTTTATAATAAGTAAAGTAGAAAATTATATAATATCCGTTATAGTTGAAGTATCACATAACCCGCCTCACTAGGCTAGCCTGTGTTGAGGCAGTAATTTTGCAAATTATTTTATAATTTTAAAATATCTATGAATACACGCTTATTTTTAAGATACGCTTTGTAAATCGTTGAATCAATAATTTTGAATTTGGGTGAGTAATTTGTAAATGCCCTATCATTACGTTTAATCCAATTTTTTACATTGTGATATTTTTTGTGAATCAGATTTTTTTATGCTAACCGGAAGAATGTTGTAAATTCTTATCGCAAGGTACTTAAAATTCCTTTGCCCAAAAGTAGCATGAATTACAGGAATTTTGAATAAATCTTTGTTGGCATTTCTAGTAATACGAGTGTTTACTCTTTTTTCATAGTATTTACTTTTGTTTGAATAAAGATGAGTGAGGATTGTTTTAGCGTAAATCTGCCGAATAATAATAGCATCAGAAATAGTAAAATAAGGTAATTATTCATGCGATCGTGAAAAATCATAGGAAAACTTTTCAATCTGAATGTTTTATTTTTTAATTTTTTATTTTGGTAACTACTCGCGTATTTAATAATGTTATGCATAATATTAATGGGCCATAATAATTATAATGTTTCATATTTTCTTTTTACCATTTTTTGATAAACTACCTAAAGGGTGCTTTACAAAGCTATAAAAAATAGTATAAATACTTGGTTGCTTTCTTTTTGATAACAATGTTTAATGTTATAAATTATACTAAGATGTTTACACATTTACCGGTATCGCGGGCTCTTATTCTGTGAATAAGTTAGTCGTAGGTTTAAGTATTGTGTTGAACTACTAATTCCTGAATACTCGAAGAATTGATGAAAGCAATTAGGGATTTTTAGACGCAATGGACTTAAATGAAATTGATATTTAATAATAACTGTTCTCAATAGCCTAGAGCTAGTGCGACTATGGCATACCCAATTGTGAGTAGGGGAAGGAGATGGGAAAGAAGGAAGGTGGCGAAGCACCCAGCTATTCAGATCGGGTTAACAAACACGGCTAAAGCTATTTCAAGCCCCGTTTCCATTCTGAATGGTGGTCTTTCACCAGGGCGATACTGAAAGTATTTACCACTCTGGAACGTTCCGCAAATATCCTATGAATTATTGTAAATTAATAAATTGTGAAATAACACAATAATAAATTTATTAGCGTACGCATTGATTTGAACCCACTACCTCCGGATTCGTAGTCAAGGATCGTTACCACTCAACCACGGAGATCCTCAAATTTGAAGTGCATAATTGTAAATATACCTTGTGTTCCTGTTATGCGGGTTGATTTATATATTGATTTTTATGCACTGCCGATTTGTCCGCCTTTCTTTATCCTTTTTCCTACAGCTTGGATCTCTACAAGACCTCGGTTGACTTTTTTCATTCCCCAAAAAGTTTTTCCACACATGTTCCCTAAATATAACACTGGCTCTTAGGGAAATTATTTTCTTGAGGGCATCCTCTGTTAAAGAAATATTTAGAAAAGTTTTATTCACTATGTCCTTTTGTTACTTGAATTTATTATTTCGCTACCGGTTTTGACACATCCGAGTCATTCACTAGCGTTCTTAAAACTTTAAGAACGTTAAAGTTTTAAGAACGCCGTTGAATGACTCGGATGTTCTTAAAACTTTAAGAACGTTAAAGTTTTAAGAACGCTAGTGAATGACTCGGATGTGTAAAAACCGGTAGCGAAATAATAAATTCAAGTAACAAAAGGACATAGTAAATAAAACTTTTCAAACAAAATGTCTAGAAATTTTTACATAGTCAATGCCCAAGAAATACCAAAAAAATAAAAAATAGAATAAAATTAATTAATTTCGTGAAGTTTGTGAGCCTCTACCTAATTACATATTGCTTCTTGCCACTTACAATGTCCCCGTACGTGCATACAATTTTAATGAGGACTTAAGCTTCTGTGCTTGTCTTACATAGTGAAAGACGCCGAGAATAGCTCCACAGAGAGCACTAAAAGAGAAATAAAACTCATGGCCATATTTTGGCATCATTAAATAAAGAGCCTTGTGGCTATTTAAAAATAAACTTCGAAATAGTTTACCCCCAACCCTGTTCAGTAAGCACAATACCTATGGCGGTTAAAGTAAAATACGTATAATGTTTCACGTAACCCGGAACATAAGGAAGGTAGCAAAAGGCATTAAAAGCAGATGAAGGCAGTACGAGAACGACTGCATGACGGAGAAGTGGCGTAGGGCGATATGGTTCTTCCAAGGTTCCAAGTCACCTCTCAATAAATGAAAGTAATTTTTGATGGGGTTTTATTTCTTACTAATATCTTTTTACATTAATCCAACACCTTATGAACGGTACGACTTTCATATGTACACAGCGAGAATAAACTCAGGCGGCGGAATTTTAATAATTTTTTTATGCAATTACCGCACAGGAGTCCCAACTGCTCCCAACCGTATGGAGCCAGTGAGGCTATGGCATCTCCAAATGGGGTATGTTATGAAGCTGAAGGTAATGGGTAGGTGAAGGAGATGGGAAAGAGAAAGGTGGAGAAGTACCTGGCTATTCAGATCTTGTCATTTCAAGCAACGTTTCGATTCTGAAAGGTGGTCTATCACCACGACGGCAATGAAAGTATCCACCATTCTGGAACGTGCCGAAAATATACTATATATTATTTTAAATGAACAAATTGAATAGATCGGATCTCCCGTTCAAAGTTGACATCGCCAGCGTGAGAAGCATTCGTTTTCCGACTCTTTCGCATTCAGTACGACCGGGGTAGTGAGTTTTACATGAGAAAAGCTCTGTTCTGCATGAGTGTGCGATGTATTTTATTCCACTTATTCATATAAATTCAACCAAAAAATAAGTTCATCCTTTTCTACGCAAAAGGTGTTAAAACGGAACTTACATGTTCCCTAAAAGCACCTAATCGGACAAATAAATAAGTTTTGTGCATTGATTAACATTCGATTCTATTCACAAAAAGCACCTAATCGGATAAATAAATAAGTTTTGTGCATTAATTAACATTCGATTCTATTCACGAAGAGCACCTAATCGGACAAATAAATAAGTTTTGTGCATTGATTAACGTTCGATTCTATTCATAAAGAGCACCAAATCGAATAAATAAATAAGTTTTGTGCATTGATTAACGTTCGATTCTATTCATAAAGAACACCAAATCGGATAAATAAATAAGTTTTGTGCATTGATTAACGTTCGATTCTATTCACAAAGAGCACCTAATCGGACAAATAAATAAGTTTTGTGCATTGATTAACGTTCGATTCTATTCATAAAGAACACCAAATCGGATAAATAAATAAGTTTTGTGCATTGATTAACGTTCGATTCTATTCATAAAGAACACCAAATCGGATAAATAAATAAGTTTTGTGCATTGATTAACGTTCGATTCTATTCACAAAGAGCACCTAATCGGACAAATAAATAAGTTTTGTGCATTGATTAACGTTCGATTCTATTCATAAAGAACACCAAATCGGATAAATAAATAAGTTTTGTGCATTGATTAACGTTCGATTCTATTCATAAAGAACACCAAATCGGATAAATAAATAAGTTTTGTGCATTGATTAACGTTCGATTCTATTCACAAAGAGAACACAATCGGATAAATAAATAAGTTTTGTGCATTGATTAACGTTCGATTCTATTCACAAAGAGCACCTAATAGGACAAATAAATAAGTTTTGTGCATTGATTAACGTTCGATTCTATTCACGAAGAGCACCTAATCGGACAAATAAATAAGTTTTGTGCATTAATTAACATTCGATTCTATTCACGAAGAGCACCTAATCGGACAAATAAATAAGTTTTGTGCATTGATTAACGTTCGATTCTATTCATAAAGAGCACCTAATCGGATAAATAAATAAGTTTTGTGCATTGATTAACATTCGATTCTATTCACGAAGAGCACCTAATAGGACAAATAAATAAGTTTTGTGCATTGATTAACGTTCGATTCTATTCATAAAGAGCACCAAATCGGATAAATAAATAAGTTTTGTGCATTGATTAACATTCGATTCTATTCACAAAGAGCACCTAATCGGATAAATAAATAAGTTTTGTGCATTGATTAACATTCGATTCTATTCACAAAGAGCACCTAATCGGATAAATAAATAAGTTTTGTGCATTAATTAACATTCGATTCTATTCACGAAGAGCACCTAATCGGACAAATAAATAAGTTTTGTGCATTGATTAACGTTCGATTCTATTCATAAAGAGCACCAAATCGAATAAATAAATAAGTTTTGTGCATTGATTAACGTTCGATTCTATTCATAAAGAACACCAAATCGGATAAATAAATAAGTTTTGTGCATTGATTAACGTTCGATTCTATTCACAAAGAGCACCTAATCGGACAAATAAATAAGTTTTGTGCATTGATTAACGTTCGATTCTATTCATAAAGAACACCAAATCGGATAAATAAATAAGTTTTGTGCATTGATTAACGTTCGATTCTATTCATAAAGAACACCAAATCGGATAAATAAATAAGTTTTGTGCATTGATTAACGTTCGATTCTATTCACAAAGAGCACCTAATAGGACAAATAAATAAGTTTTGTGCATTGATTAACGTTCGATTCTATTCACGAAGAGCACCTAATCGGACAAATAAATAAGTTTTGTGCATCGATTAACATTCGATTCTATTCACAAAGAGCACACAATCGGATAAATAAATAAGTTTTGTGCGTTGATTAAAATTCGATTCTATTCACAAAGAGCACCTAATCGGACAAATAAATAAGTTTTGTGCATTGATTAACATTCGATTCTATTCACAAAGAGCACCTAATCGGACAAATAAATAAGTTTTGTACATTGATTAACTTTCGATTTTTCCGATTACTAGCCACTACCGATCGTCTTCCGTTGCGGGCTGTCAGTAAAAAATAATTCATTTGTGCACATGAATTTATTTTATTTCAATACACAAATATTTCTAGTAACCTATAACTAATTAATTTGGCAAATAAATATAATGATTTATTTATTTGATTATACGCCCATCTAGGCTTTTATATGGATTTTTAGAACAGAATATAATAAGCTATCGAAACAAAGTACAAAGAGTTTTTAAACCATACAGTAATGATAAACAATATTTAAAACAAAAACTTTTAACAGTAACATAAAATAGAAAACTAAAACAACATTACAACACAAATCATTAACACCACATTACCAACACTACAATAAATAATTGTAGGAGTCTTAAAAGCGCTGGTATAGATGACGCTATATTTTATAAATGGAGTAAGCAAATATATCAACAATACCCCCAAACTTGTTGCCCAGACCATGCATCCTATTGGTTACTGATTGAGACTGATGGTTGACTGGTTGTGTACGTATTGCAAAAAATGACTCTATATAATACAACTAGGTCTGAAGTAATTCTTCCGCTAGAAAGTGTAATTAGATGAAATAAATTCATCAAACATACATAATTAATGTTTTCTATTGGAATTTTGAGCTGAATCCATTCTATGTTGTTAGAGTACACTTTATACAGAGGGGACCAAATAGGTGAATTATACTTCACTTGACTTCTAACTAATGAAGTGGAGGGCGTTCTCATACAGTCTAAAGACTTTAAAAATCAATTAAAGTTCTGGAAGGAAGCCAAGCCTTGTTAGTAATATCATTAATGTCAAGTTTTAATCGAATATTACACCAAAATCCAGAATTTTTTAAACTGGGTCAAAGAAAAATAATGTTTTTCAGCTATGATCATTGGAATCTAATACAGATAAGAAATGATTCTACAACAAAAGCTGGGGCGCTATTCCCGTTCCTTTTAAGGAAGATTCCTTAACCTTTTCCTTGGGGTTAAAGCCTTCTTACTTAACTGCGGTTCCGGTTCTTTCGGATGACAGCAGTCAGTTGAATTCAGCGAACGACATTCATAAAAAAATGACAATATTTGCGATGTTTTAACAAGAGAAAAACTCAATATTTGTGATGTTCTAACAAGAGGAAAACTCAATATTAAGTATTTTACCAATTACGTTATTATTTACTTTAAACATAATTGGCCAGTAAACATTATTAAACATTATATAGACGTTGACATCTTTGACAATTCACGTCAAGCGCAAATTCAAATGTCACTTTTAGAACTAGAGACAAAAAAGGTCATTACTATCTAATGAGGTAGGTACCTTTTTACAAAACATAATTCTTCGCTAAAAAGCTTACTTATGGTATTTTAAAAAAATGTATTAAAATCAATTATAACATAATGTAATTGTTTTTAAAAGTTTTAGTTCAAAATCTTATGTCACATGAAGATATTTCATTAATTTGGGTTTTCAAATAATCTCTTGACAATCTATTTAGGATCTTTTTACTATGTCGCACCGGAATTCCGCAGTTAATCACGAAGTCTTTAACCCTAAGGAAAAACGTAAGGAATTTTCCTTAAAAAGAACGGGAATAGCGCCCCTGATCATAATTCGGTTTGAAGTCCATTCCTCTCTATATTAAAACACACCGGTTTATCGCATTATTTCGCGAAAGTATTTACCGCGCGAACCAGATGTGTAGGTACCCAGGATTTCCACCCTCACAAATAAAGCTGAGTAAAATTTCCGGATGGATGAAATCCACGAATAACGAGAGATTAGTTTTGTGATTTGCGAGTTTCAATGAGTTTTGTTTTTGCGTTCTGTTTGCAGTTGGCTGAGCCAGAAATTAAAGATTTATCGCCGAGTTAAAAGTAGGTACTTCACTTCCCATTTTATAATATTATTATTTTGATTGTACGTACTGAGTTAATCGTGGGTAAATGATTTATGGTTCACGTGTCACGTTTTATGGATTAAGATGAATAATGAATAACGAGGTGTTAAGTAGATTTTTCTTTATTTAACATCTCATAGTTTATTGGATCATCAAACGGAGAATGTTGTAAGGCGGGTAGAAGGAAATTGGTAAGTTGAGGAGAACGGGGAAGTCGTGAAGTAACTAAATATACGGATTTGACGCAAATACACTGCTATTTATAATACGGTATTTATAATTTCTTCAAACGGTTGGTATTCACTTTGTGGCGTCATTATTAAAAAATGAACTAAATAATATACTTTGTATTCACCACTTTAATAATACACAGATATCTACATGTTTCGAAAGCGATGCTTTCTTCACCAGGAGTATATAGAATACTAAAAATAATACTGTCAAGTATAAACAAATGATCAAAATTAGAACACAATAATGTAAGGATAGACAAATGATAAACGTAAACAAAAATTGATTATAGTAGGTAAGTAATTAAACAAAAATGTTAATAAAAAAACATTGAATAACAAATTTATATTAGAAATTAAAAAAAGAAATTATTTTTATTAATATGAAAATAAATTCAAAATACGGCTAAAAAAAACATTATTTATTTAATTTAATTAACTATTAACGCTTTTTATGATTTCTAAAAATTCAAATTTGTCTAATTGTAAATTGTATTTATATTTTAAACATTTATTTATATCAAATGAATGATTGCTTTCTAAAATAAGATTTGCAAATTCAGAATAGTTGTTATTATTTAAACACCTTAGGTGTTCCTTAACTCTAATACTGAAATTTCTAGAAGTCTTTCCTATGTAAAAATATTTACAATCGTTATTTGAGTATAATTATATGTGAATTATACTATGTTAATTGATTATAATTATATGTGAATTATAATATATTATTTGATTATAAGTATATATGAATTTTAATATATTATTTAATTATACTTATATATGAATTATAATATGTTATTTGATCATAATTATATGTGAATTATAATATATTATTTGATTATAATAATATATGAATTTTAATATATATTATTTGATTATACTTATATATGAATTATAATATGTTATTTGGTTATAAAATTATACATGAATTAGCAGATACAACGTTTTGTTTTAATTTGTGCTTGCCGGTTTTCAAAACCGCGATCTCTTGGTTCGAGAAGCTCACTGCTCTTCCAATGTGTCAACATTGGAAGATTCTTGCTATTCGGAGACATTGGGGAAGTTCCAGCATTTCTATGATATATGGCGTTAATATTTCTCTCGCAGTTGGTGCATTGCTGCATTGCCTGCCCGCGAGTTGATGGAGTGGAAGCCATCTTCATGTAAATACGCGTTCGCTGACAGTATTCCAGAAAGTACATTAGGTAACTGATGCGCGGTGCTTTGCTAAATTTCTTTGTAATCATATACCACTTTGCAGATGAGTATTCAAACCCTTGACGAGGACTGGTCTCAATGTGTAAACTATAGGGAATGGGTGCATGAAGCATTCACTAACATTTATCAGGAAGATTAAAGCTGTGTATTTTAATAATTGTGTCCAAGTTTAATTTAATATAACGAAAATCGGTGACCGGTACGCCAGGCACTGCTCTAATATTTATTACGCCAGGCACTGCTCTAATCTTTATTACGCCAGGCACTTCTCTAATCTTTATTACGCCAGGCACTGCTATAAATGAATATTTGTATTTTCTCGAAAATTACTCAACCGATTTCGCTGAAAATAGCACAGTTTGTTCTTATTAGTGACGGGAAGGTTTATAGAGTAGTTCGAATGAAATCCGATATGGAAAACAGTTGCTATAACGTTTTAAATTTAGTATGAAAATCATTGAACACGCCATGCTGTATTGAGGTTAACCCTTAGATATACCACTATGGTTAGCAAAAGATTACATATTCAAAATAAGAAGGTTTGTTTGGGTAGAATATTTTCACAATGGAAAACACAAGGATGTACCTACTTCAGAACTTTATTATTTATATATATTTTTAAAATAAAATGTTTGGAAAGAAATAAAATTTTCAAATGATTGTTTCTTTGTTTAGAGATAGTAATAGTCATCACAGGGCATTACTTTCACTGTCAAATTAATTATGGCACCCAAAAGACAAGCAAGAATTCACAACTGAATAACTTTACTCCAAAAAAAAAATCTGCGAAAGGCCGGGTACACATCAGCTGGCTGTCATATAAATTAAAAACACGGATAATTAAGTGAAACTATAATAATTTACTTGAATGGATGTTTCCATCGCTCTCTGTGTATTTTTATTTGCTTCGCTTACGTCTGTAAGAAAAGGGACCAACTTATTAGCAACCCTTTGTTCAGGAAATACTTATTACATAGGTACACAAAGTGGCTCTGAATAATTCAATAATATAGAAATGCTCGGAACACCGTATCGAACTTAGATAATAATCCAACAAGAGTCGATGTGCTCGTGGGAACATGCATTAACACTGGTATGTAATATTCTCTATTGAACCATAGTGCACTCTTCAATACAGGGTCATTCAAAATGATGTTACACGTGGTCGGCCCGGGCTTTGTCCTTAACAGAAACATCTAGTTTGCTCAAATTGCTCTTTATAGTTGGAGGTTCAATGTTATGCAATGCGAACTAATGGAAAATCACCTAGAAATATCATAGATGATTTAATCAAATACTACAAGTAAAACACCCATTGACCTTTTGGTTAACCGGACATGTTTTTATAAGCCTAAAAGCCCAGAAAAAATTTTAACGTGTAAAATTTTCTACTTACGGATCCCCTTCTCCGATGTTGTCATATTGTTTATTCTAAGGCAAATTAAATTTACAAAATAAAATAAAACACGCATTTTGGTGATTTTTTTGTTGTTGCTAAAATCGAAACATGCGGCCGGTGTTCAGCGGGAATTTCCTGCACCTGCATTAGGAGTGCGTAATTTCGTTCGAATTTTACGAAGTGGATCCCTTAAAATGGATATGAAAGGTACGCTGCACTACAGAACTCGTGAACTCAAAAAGAACTTGTGCTGCATAGTAGCCATTTTACTCAGAACTGACGTGAAATGGCTGCTTGGCGGCGAAAGCACTCTAGCGATCTTTCGGAACTCATCTTTCAATTGCTTTGTAGATCATTCACATATAACGTATAACTCAGGAAATATAGCGGTAGGAAATTGAGTCCATCATTTTGAATAAGCCTGTATATATGTAGATACAAATTGACTTCAGTTGTGTATTCCACACACGACCATTAGAGAGCCGAGGGGGTGACATTATTAAATTCGTCACACTCGGGTGGAAGGGGTGCGAATGAAAAAAAAATCACCCAAGCTGTATAAAAATACATTTGAAATTCGTTTACTCATCTGTTTGCATTACAGCAGATATTACTTCCGAATTTTTGTATGCTTTTACAACAGTGCTCATATTCTACCGGAGAAAACCAGAACTACTGCGGTTCGCAAAATCCACTGGTATTACCATAGATAATAGATACAAGGGAGTTGGTCCATGAAACACCGCGAGTGTCGCCAACATCGTTCACCCATACTATTATAAATCGCATCTACGTACAGGTCGTACAGCGATGCTCTGCCTTTGTTTCTACCTATACACCAAACGCATAGGTGACTTTCATTGGCTCCGTCATTGAGAGTCCGCACAGTTTGGTTGTAGCGAACAGTCGTGATGCTTCCATGCCATATTTCCGTTTGTTTCTTTTATCTATGTGTCTTATAGACCATCTTCTTCAAATTATTGAAAGTGCCACTCCAGCCATTGCAGTAAAATGTTTTTTTCCCGCTTATTTTTTCGTCAAAATACCACAATTCAACTAATTGAACATTGGTATCTCATATTTAGCAACTAAGAGCTAAGAGTTGCTCTTTTTGAGCGATTCTTATACATTTTATTACATGTTTCGCTAATGAGCTATAAAAACCCGTAGGTTATTAATACCCCCTTAGTGAAACATGTCATAAAATGTATGAGGATCCAGAAAGAAAGCAGATTTTTTGCCTTACCTGGAAAGTTGCTAAATATGAGATATGCCTCTGCGTTTTGGGCTACGAAATGATTACTATCTAAAATTCAATAATGTTACATATAATATATTTATTAATTACTACTCTCTCTCTCTCTCTCTCTCTCTCTCTCTCTCTCTCTCTCTCTCCTTCTTCCAAAATCGACACAACTTACGATATTGATGTGTGTAAGTTTATATACATATTAGAAACATATCAACTACCAATAACCTACCACTTTTATTTCACGCCTACAGACGAGCATTTTTTTATTACTCGATACAAAATGATACAAAACATTTTATTTCCGTTTGAAAAAAGCTAAAATACTCAAAAAACGAGAACGAACATATCGTATACTGCGATCATGTTTTAAAAAACATGTTTTTTTTGAAATGCGGATTACAAATTTTTGGTTACGTTTATTTACAAAAACCCAACGATAAATGATTAAACATACTTTTCTCCACTTTAAAAATCATATTCCTATTTTAAATATTTTGTAAAAAACACAATGGGACGGTCAGAAAAAGTAATATTTCTGATTAGATTTTGATAAATGCTAAGCCTATATAAATTTGAAAAAAAATTTAATAAATATTTTTCTACAATAAAAAACACATAAATTTGTTGTAGACCACTTTTATTTTATTAAAACTCTACCGGTTTCGAAAGCACCCTTCCTTCATCAGGAGAATATTAAAACTAACTTATGATATAGAATGAACAAGATAATGATACGAACAAGACAATGATATGAACAAGACATATAAATTTTAGGTGTTGGAGTGGGGGGTAAGCAAATGGGTAGGGGTAATTGTAGGATTTCCGGGAAGAACAGAGCGATTTATTGGAAAAATATTAAGAATGGGACTAAAAGATAAGTTAATATGGTTATTTAAAATACTAGCATTATTATTCAGGGATTTTCTAATTTCGAGTGCTTCTAAGTTATCCAATTTTTTGCTTTTATTGTTACGGTGAAGAATTGTAACCCCTGTGTCCTTGTTAAAAGTGTAATCTTTGGAAATTAGATGATTGGCAAATTCTGAGAAGTTATTATTATTTAAGCATCTTAAATGTTCTGTGACTCTAATATTTATATTTCTAGTTGTTTTTCCTATGTAGAACGATGGACAATCATTACAACATAGTTAGTAAATACCTGAGTGGCTTAATTTATGTTCTCTATCTTTAGTATTTTTTAGTAATTTACCTCAATTGTTATCAGTATAGAACGCGGGTTTAATGTGGGAAGGAAATTTTTTGTGCTAAGTGAGGAAAAGTTGGATATATATAAGATTCTATAAACAAATTTATGTGTCTACAACAAATTTATGTGTTTTTTATTGTAAATTATGGCGAGCCACAAAGTTAATGCTTTTTACAAATATAAAATATTTTTCTATTTAAAACATTATATTTATCGTATTGCGTAATAATACTATCATTATTTTGAATTAATAAATAATAACTCTCCGACTTCCCTCTCGCCCTTAATGCTTCCGCAGTATACCGACTATATGCAACTACTAAAGGAACTAAGACAAATTTATTCTAATAATAATTTTACCAATTCTGGTTTTAATTATATTCTAGGCCTGGAGCCGGGTGCCTAGAACACTCTAGGGACGAGTAACAAACGTATAGTGCTTGTTATTAACTCTCTGCTTGAGTTCTAGTAATAATACTATCTAATTCAGTTGGTTGATCCTTTGGGGGTTAGCTGCCACCTAAATATTAAAAGTAAAAGAGCGATTTTCCATTACTGAAAACCTCTGACAATTTACCTAAATGGTGCAACTCACATTAAATTATTTGTATGATAAAAAGATAATACCCGTTTAACGATTACCGATGTGATGTACTCTTATAAATAATGACAGATTAAGATAATGCGAATAATGTCTTTACATAATAAGTGATCCGCTTTTAAAATATTTGACCGTGTAATTTATACACATTTTTTAATACTAACTCCACACATGAGTAAAATAATTTCCCTCTGGCCCATATTATGTCGGCTCGAAGGACCACTTGTACTAGACAGATGTCCGCACAAGACTTTGCAATGTAGGTTGCTGGCTCCAAACACGCTCTCCTTCTTCTTTTGGGGATGCTGAGGGGGGGGGGGGGGCTTACGCACCCAGTGCTGAAAATGGGGCACTGGAAGGGCTGATTCTCTTCCTGATCCTGGTACTTGCGGGTCCTAGTAAAAAAAAATAATCAAAAAATATACTTTGAATTCACCACTTTATAATATACATAGATATCTACATGTTTCAAAAGCGATGCTTTCTTCATCAGAAATATATGAATACTAAAAATAATAATGTCAAGTATAGACAGATGATAAAAATTAGAAAACAGAGATGTGAGAATAGACCAATTATAAACATAAACAATAATTGATTAAAGTAGGCAAGTAATTAATCAAAAATGCTAATAAAAAATTATTATAAAACATTGAATAACAAATTTATATTCGAAATTAAAAAGGATAATATTTTTATTATTAACATTAACATGAAAATAAATTCAAGAGATGGCTTTTAAAAAAATACATATTTGATTATTTATTAAATTTAATTCAGTATTAACGTTTTTTTCTGATTTCTAAAATTTTAAATTTGTCTAATTGTTAACCGGTTGAATTTGTATGTAAAAATTTTAAACCTTTATTTGTATAAAATTAATGAGTGGTTTCTAAAATATGATTTGCAAATTCAGAATAGTTGTTATTATTTAAACACCTTAGGTGTTCCTTAACTCTAATACTCAAATTTCTAGAATAATAATAATAATAATAATAATCGGATGATTTTTATAGCGCCGCTTTTGTGAGAAATCACCTCAGGGGCGCTGTACAAATATTACTTCCTATTCTTATATTATTCTTATATTACGTCTATTCCATGAAGAAGTTTCTCCTAAGTAAAAATAGATGCAATCCTTTCAAATTAATTTATATTAAACTATTTACCTATGCTTTTTCAATGACAATATGTTTGTAGAAAACTATATTAACCCCCTTAGTAAATAATAAACGATCACCTTTGATCTCAGTCAACACTTCCCTAGTATTTAATATGATCACCGCTTCAATAAGGCTACGTGTGAAAGTCCTGGTGTTTTTTCAGGTGCTTGAAAACGTAGGAACAGTTTCAGCTAGGCTTAGAGAGCAGAGGGATAAATATATCAGAGCTTTATTGTACTTACGTGCTCTCATGAAACTCTACGTGACTCCAAGCCAGACATAAAAAAGCCTATATAAAAAAAAAACCACCACAGAAATTGGTCCATTGAGTCGGATGTTTTTCCGGAAAACCTCATGGAAAGTGATAGAGTTAAGGTATCAATTGTTTGGCACATTTATTTACACAAAGGAATGTTTTTTTTGTTATTTATGAAAATAAGAACACGAGCTTACATTCTTTTTGTTTGAAATAGAAGGAAAATTAACCCCTGTTGTATAAAATACTGTATTGTAACATATCACACTATTTACACATTTATTTAATACAATTTTTAAATTATATACACGTATGCATTTGTTTTTAACCATTTTAATTTAATATATATTAAATATTAATCTAGACCGGTTTCGGTACCCTTCCCTCGTCAGGAATATATCAAAACTAAACTACGATACAAAATAATGATAGATATACATGAACATTATTTATGTGTTGGAGTGGGAGCCGACCAAAGGGGGAGGGGTAAGTAGGGATTTTTTGAAGAATAAAGCGAATCACTGGAAAATATCTAAAATAGGATTACACGATAATTTACTTGATGATTTTTTAAAATAAATTTCCAGTGCTTTTAAATTATCTAATTTTTTGCTTTTATTATGACGGTGAAGAATTTGAACTGAAGTATTTTTATTAAAATATGATCGGTTGTAATGTGATGATTGGCAAGCTCTGAAAAATTATTGTTATTTAAACACCTTAAGTGTTCCGTGAATCTGATATTTACATTACTGTATTTCTTTCCTATGTAGAACGAATGACAGTCACCGAAACCGGTCGAGATTATTCTATATATTAAATTAAAGTGTATAAAAACAAATGTATACGTTTATATTATAATTATGACAAGCCACAAAGTAAATACTTTTTACGGATAAGTAACATTTATTTAATAAAATGGTTTAATCTGTATATTTTGTGTTGAATAAAATTTATAAAAGGAGCTATTTTTCTTTTCAAGAAAGCACTTAATTAAATATAAGGTTTATTAATACAACATGTTACAAGAAATGTAATGATTCTACCATGTTAATAATTTCTATTCCTTTAGATATTAATTGTTTTTGTGTTTAATTCGTAGAACTCCATTAATTTTTTTTTTTAATTTAATGTAAATCAAATTTAATAATGTTATTATTAAGTTCTGCAAGTATTTTTAGTTGTTATTATTGTGACAGCTGTTTCAGCGTTTAAGGCTATTTTCACACTGTGGTTAATCCACATTGCGACGACTTATTTATATGATTTAATTTACCCCCACTCCTTTAAAATTTTGGATGGATGGGTAATGATTTATTATCGGTAAAACCGATTTAGCTAGAAAGCAATTAAAATTCTGAATTCTGTGAGGTTTTAGATATGTTTTGTTACGCTGTTGACTGTAACAACTAGACTGAACACACAAAGCAAATAAAATTGAACAACATGGTGTTCCGAGGCATTCATAAAAAAGAAAACATTTTTCTTTTCAAGAGAGTTCTCTGGGATCTTCGCGAAGTATCGCAATAAATCTGGATTTTTCTTATTTTTGTCGAAGAGTGCAGTTCACAGTACACAACCTCCCGAAGTACCGCGGATCTTTCTCAGTCATTACTCCCCCGCCGGCAGACGGGAAGAAAAGAAAAGAAAGAAGAATAGAAGCCCCATGAATGGGGTGAAAGCTCGGAGCAGGTCGGGTCAAGTAACCGCTATACGTATTTTACAAAATGTTTCTCTTTTTTTTTCAACCGCTCTTCTCTTGTCTTTAATTAACGTACAGAAAAGTTACCCGTCTTTGTTTTGCGGAAATTTATCCCATCACCGTGACTTATCATGAACTGAGAAGCTTATTTATGAATAAAACATGAAATAAAATGTCGAAATTTACGCATTTTTAGTTTGATTTTTTCTTTTCTTTATTACATTACTAATATAAAATTTTGCGAAAGTATCATAATTCGAATGAAGATTTTACTGTTCATTTCTTACATATCAACCATGTTTTGGAACAAATCACTGTTTTGACATGTAATCAAGGTTGAGCAAATCACTGTTTCGACATGTAATCAAGGTTGAGCAAATCACTGTTTCGACATGTAATCAAGGTTGAGCAAATCACTGTTTCGATATGTAATCAAGGTTGAGCAAATCACTGTTTCGACATGTAATCAAGGTTGAGCAAATCACTGTTTCGACATGTAATCAAGGTTGAATATTTTTACATACGAATACAACTGTTTTAAAATTAGACAAATTTGTTATTTTAGACAGTAGAAAAAATGTTAATAGTCAATTAAATATTATTAAAAATGTATATTTTTTAAAAAAGCTATTTCGTAGATTTATATCCACATTAATAACTATATTTAGAATATTATTAATAGAAATTATTATAATATTTTATATTTTAAATTTCTAATATAAATTTATTATTTAATATTTTAATACTTATATACTTTCATCACTTAATTGTAAGTTTTTATTTACGTTTGTAATTTGTTTCTTCTTACAGTATTATTTTCTATGTTTATCATTTGTCTATACTCGTCATTATTTTTTAGTATACTGTCTATCTTGATTAGGTAAGCTTCGCTTTTCAAAACATGTTGATATTTATATATTAAAAACAGTAGTGTAAACAAAGTACTTATTAATTTCTTGTATAATCAATTGGAAACAATTATCATATTCAGCTACTTCGGGAAGTGGCCTCTCCAAACTGTGTTGCCACACGCTTCCGTAAAATTCTTAATTTATTTTGAAAACCCAATAACTTTGTGTACGTCACTCTTAATTTATTTATTTATTCAAGCACTACTTGACGACAGAAAACTTGTGACACAAAAGTGAACTATAAGAAAATATCTTATATTATAAAACATAAACTATTTATTTGATAAACAACTTTTTTATATGCTAATAATATCTACGCGTACCATTTAAATAAACTATCAATGATTTCTTCAATAAAAGTAAAAATACTTTGTGGTGTCATTATTAATAAAATTAATAGGAAATACTTTGTGCACATCACTGTTTAATATGTAAATATCAACATGTTCCGGAAGTAAAGCTTCCCAAAATATAAAAGGATACCGTGTAACCTGGTGAGGCAAGCTTCGCTTCCGAAACATGTTGATATTTACAGGCAATGGTTCATACGTAATATATACACACATAAAGCATACTGCCATTAACTGTTATCCACTCATCTACTAAATATTACACGGTATGTACAGGTATAGTACTTAAGTAATTCACGCCATTTCATGACAAGGGGATGGAATATTATAGTTTCTTCAATTAAGGTAAAATAACTTTGTGGCATCATTTTCAATTAAATGATAAAGTTGTTTTGTATCTATTTAATAAATAAATATATAAATGTATCGAAACCAATGGTTGTCTCGTAAGGATACAAAGCATACTAAAAAAATAATGACACAAGCATTAAAAAAAATTATAAAAACAGACAAAAATTAACGATAAGTATTGAGATACGGTTATTCATTTTAGCAAACAAGATGGAAATCACGGGGAAAAAATAAAATCAGAAATAACCCTCTGTTTAAATAAAAGGTACAATACAGACAATACCAAATATACAAATAAAAATAAAAATAAACCATAGATCTACTAAACAAACACAATATAATCCGTTTTCCAGAAGTTTTAAATAATCAATTTCGAGTAATAAATGTACAATATTAGAAAGCAATGGGACTCACTCCTGACGTAGATGCTATATATATATATAGCATATATTTAGTTTTAAAATTACCAGTCTGAAGATGCCCGTGATAGAGTGAAACCGGTCAAGTTGAAATTAAAAAAAAAAAATAAGGAAGTTACAAATGTTTTTTTTAATTAAAAAAATAATCATATTCAATATTAATTTATTAAACATACTCGTACATAATAATTTAATGGAATATTATAGGTTTATATTTCTGATGTACGTAATCTTTTCAAATCTTATATTTGGCATAGCACCCTTCGTCATACTTGATTGTTTTTTTGTTTGTTTTACATACATCCATCTTTAACACAATATTAATAAATAAATCAATGCAGAAATTCACCTAGAGCTAAATTGGTTATTTTGTGGCGCAACCCAATAAAAAAAGCTTTTCCCTGTTTGAGGGATTTTGCCCATTGTTGAACGTAATAAAATATTAACGAAAAAGCATTTACCATTTGAATGACCAGCACTTGAACCTACATATTATGACTGTTTCACAGTTGAACATGAGATCGAAGGTTAAATAATTTTTTTAGATCTTACAATTTGTAGAAGTAATAATATACATACCTTCGAAATATTTAGAAAACTATCTTTTATAGATACAACAATAAATGCATCTTTGGTCTCCGTGGTCGAGGGGTAAGGCTCTCGACTACGAATCCGAAGGTCGCGGGTTCAAATCCCGGCGTGCGCAAGTAATTTTTATTTAATTAATTTGTGTTGTTAAACAATTAATTCATTTAAAAAATATATAAAGTATATTTGCGAACGTTCCAGAGTGGAAGATACTCTCAGTATCGCCCTGGTGAAAGACCACCATTCAGAATTTAAACATTGCTTGAAATGGCTTTCAGCCGTGTTTGGTGACCAGATCTGAATAGCCAGGTATATTCCCACCTTCCTCTTCTCCTTCCCCTCCCCAATACCTTCAGCCTCACAACATTCCCCAATTGGGGATGCCATAGTCTCACTGGCTTCAGACGGTTGGGAGCAGTTGGGACTCTTGTGCGGTATTCATATAAAAAAAAAAAAAATTATCAGCTTACCATTCAATGGTAGACAGACTCATTAATACCCCCCCTGGACAAAATAGCGTATGAAAAAGAAAAGGAAACAATAAAAACGATTGCGGTTAATAACGGCTATGAGGCAAATAACATTGAAAAAATTATGAAAAGCAAGAAATATAAAAACAAAATTAATTTAATATATCCTGTACATAATAAAAAAAAAGAAAAATGTGCATATTTGGATTTTCTCGGTCCAACATCTGTAAAAATAGAATTTTTTTTAAATATGGTTTTAATATAGCTTTTAGAACCAACAATAATAAAGTAACAAGCCTAAAAATCTCAAAAAGTAAAAATCCTAAACTTAATAATAGTTACATTTACGAATTAAAATGTGACCATGCCGACCGCAACGCTACCCATATCGGGCAGATGGGAAGGGCTTTCTCAACTAGATTCAAAGAACATATGCGATCTTATAAAAATAAAACCACTTTTTCAAAATTCTTTGAGAACATTTCTTAGTGAATAATCACGTCCCGTTTGACAACAATGAGCCTAAACCTTTACATATGGAAAGAAAGGGTCTTAGATTAAATTCACTTGAGCAATTAGAAATTAATAAACGAACGAATGATCCTAATAAAACATTAATTAATAGCGTACGGAAAATTATTTATTCATCGCTTCTCAGTATGTTCACATTGTCTAAACAATACAACACATTTAAATAAATCAATTAAGAAAACATTATCATTTAAATACGGGGAAACACATTATAAATGTAAAAACCTTACAGAATAGAGAATTTAAATTATTTTCTAATTAAATCGGTTTTACCGATAATAAAACCTCATTTTTAAAAACCCGTCCAAATTAAAATTGGGTGGGAGTAAATAAAATTATATAAAGAAGTCCTCACAATGTGTATTAACCGCAGTTTGAAAATGGCCTTGAACGCCGAAATATCTGTCACAATAATAAAAAAATAAAAATATATACTTTCAGAAATTAATAACGACATTATTAAATTTGACATTAATTTAAAAAAAAATGGAGTTCTACGATTAAACACAAAAACAATTAATCATTATAGAAAATAATAATAATATAACCTAAATGAAATATGAAAACGGAAAAAATGACAGAAAATAAAACGATTTCAGTCGCACCTGGGACTCGAACCCAAGATCTCTGCAAAAAACTGAACTGGTCTCATTAGCTAAGTTGGTTAAGCGGTTGCCCCGGATAGGTAGAGGTCCTGGGTTCGAGTCCCAGATGCGATTGAAATCTTTTTATTTTCTGTCATTTTTTCCGTTTTCATATTTCATTTAGGTTATGTTAATATTATTTTATACAATGATTAAATATTAAAATGAGGTTTTTAAAACTCAATAAAAATAATTAATAATTAAAAATTGAACAAAAACAATTAATAGATATTATGAAACTAGAAAACTACGGTAAGTACTTGAAAACTTCTGAGCGAGTAGTTGTTCCTTGTTCTTAACCCTGTGGCTTGGAGCCGTTTTAAGATAAACCCGTACTTCCCCCATCCATACGAAATCTATATTACATCTTACGGTTATCTCCACAACTCTGTAGCAAACCACACCTAACCTAGTTGTACTATTATATTGCTCCGTAGAGGTTACATAAGTATCGTACGATGTGGATTTGAGGAAACGCGAGAGAGGAGGAACCGAACTAAGCGATATTACTTATTTGGTGTGTCTATAATATAGCAGCATCTTCTGAGAACTGTGTCTCAAACAAGGTTTAAGGAACAAAGATGGGAATTCTCGGGGGAAAATGTCCTAATGATATAGGTCTGTTTTGATGAGAACATTCTTTGATGATTTCACGATTCTTTTGTTCATGAAATTTCGAATGAAGAGATCAAGTGGAGGAAGGAAGTAATAGTTTATTCAGAACCAGTGGCGGCTTTAAATTAAAAATATGATATTATAAGGCAAACTTGTATTATAAGTGATATTCAAATTACGTGCTAAAATTCCACCCGTCGGTATTAATACTTCTCGAGAGCGAGTCTGAAATAAATCCCATGCGTGCGTTTTGTATTCAGCACCTATGGGACTTTTTGTTGTAAGAAATAGCTCATACTCGTGGCGCTTCAGTGGCAAACCGTGAAAGCGTGCAAACCTTTATCAATCTGTTATGCTGCCCAGCGACTATGGTAACAGCAAATTTTAGGGAAGAGTATTTTTTTTAAATCAATAGATTTTTGTGATCATTGTGTTTTAGGTTGTTATAAAATTAATTTCATTGAAGCATATATTGTATTAAAAACCTTCAGTTTTTTTTCCGTAAATGGTAATTGTCGTATTAAAAACATTTTTTTATAGCCTGCGACATTATATTAACTAGCCACATACGCATTAATGAATCTCCAAATTGTATCTTGTTGCTAGATCGCCAATCTCTGGTGCAGTGATATGATAAAATTCCTTTCGATCTAGGAAAAAAAACACGAATAATTATGGAAAAGACCAACATAGGATTTATGAACATGGGATTTTTTTTCTCCCTTTTTTAATCTCTGATTAAATTGAGATAGGCTACGAACCGCCATTTCAGAACTACCGCCACTTTCAGGACTATTTATTATGAATCTAATTAGAATTTATCATAGCCTTACGGTGTGAATTTTTTAAGGAAACCGATTTTTTTCTCTCAATGTTTATTCCTAATAGCAATCGAGGTATAAAGAGAATCATATTTATTAATCGAACTGTGAATGTTTCCTCGTCTTGGATCAAAATTAGTCTTTTTTTGCTGGCTTCATCCGTGTTTTAGGTTCCCAAACTTTTTTTCATGAACATACATGAACATGCCTGCGTGGATGTGATTCGCTTTAGTGCGGAGTAGGCTTGTTGGGCGAAACTTACTATGGGTGCAGTCTAAATGAACTCCGATCCGTGGACCCCCATTTACATTTCATGGACTCCCTTTTTTCTCTCTGCCATGGACCCCTGCAAATCTATATGAACCCCCAGAGATCCGTACGGACCTCTTTGGGAATTTATGATCTACATCCATTCAAACAAATTCTTGTTTTATTAAGACGTTCGATCACTTGATATTGGACTGTGGGACGTCCCGACTCGCTCCTCTGTTGACTTCCACGCTTTTTAAAAATCTCATTTCACTCCTTTAATCGACTATTTCTATATCTTGTTCACAGAGAGTGAATCCCTTCCATAACATTCATTCAATAATCGTTCATCAACATGAGTGAATTTTCCACCCCAGTATTGACTAGAGACTTACAATTATCATATGAAATTAATGAAATCAATTAAACAGGTTGCGTTCAATGTGTTCGGGCAGCACGATGATCAAAAGAATTAAACTTTCAAAAGGCCATTGATTAGGGTGTATTGGTTATGCAATCCATATTAATTGCCGCTAACCAGAAAGAGCAACTCTTGGGGTAATGTTAGGGGTTAATAAATTAGGGCGATGGACAAATGTCTCTGCCTGAGAATATACGCCTACTGGTAATTAAGGGTGAATCACTTCTAACACGAGCGGGTGGACGTTAACTATAGAGCCTTAAAGGGATTGAAATGTTACATCATGGGATAGTGGATAAAGTTTACCAATATAATTTTAACTTTACATCTCTTTTCAAATATCCTGGAAAAAATTACAAAACAAGTTATATAGGTACATACAAGAGATAGTCTTGCGTTGCTTTATACATTATCTTCTGTTATTCCGATTTCTGACATGGCCAGACTCAAGTATTTGATTCACTTGATCGTGCCATGTCTTCATCGGGCGTCCCTGGCTTCTTCTTCTATTCAAATTCGCGTCATATATTCTCCTTACACACCTTTCTTCGTTCATTCGATCTACGCTCTTCCCTATTTCTTTCACCTCCTCAATACTTTCAGCCTCACAAAATATCCCAATTGGGGATGTCATTGCTACACTGGCTCCAGACTACTGAGAACAGTTGGGACTCTTGTGTAGTATCACATTTTAATAACAGATTTCTGATGAAACAATCTCGTTCTCCTCGTCCCATCCCCATTCATATAAAACCGTAAGCTCGTGTAATCAGGACAAAGGGGTCGCAACTCCAAAACCAGGTGAGCCAAAAGAAAAAAGTTTTTTCTCTCATGCAAAAATATATTTTTATTTTACTTTATTCGGGAAAACAAACACTTCTATACATATTTTTTACACGTTTTATGTTTTTAATTAAATAAAAAACAGTGAAGTTTCCGCGTAAAATATATTTTCACAACTATATGAAAAATATAAATGACAAAAGAAAAACACATTGATGGTTGAATTGAAAAAAAAAGAAGTTCTATTCATCTAGATCCGAAGAAACACTATTAAGAACAAATTTAAAAAAAATAAAAATAGATAAGGTAAAATAAAACTATAAAAATAATATTCAATTTTTTTTTATTTTTATAACTTATTGAAGTTTGTAAACCTCATTGTAATATTTTGATCATTGAAGAAGATAATATTAACACATCCCAAATGAACCACGAAACCGAAAAAACAACAGAAATTAAAAAGATTTCAGTCGCATCTGGGACTCGAACCCAGGACCTCTACCTATCCGGGGTAACTGCTTAACCAACTTTAGCTAATGAGACCAGTTCAATTTACGCCATTTACACCGATATCATACTTCATGTTCAAGATTTATTAATATTATCCTCCATTTTTATAAATCCCATATTATTGGCTGCTGTCCTTATGATGATTGTAAAGTTTCATCCAGAACTCAATTGCAATCGGAACAGAGTCTCGGATATACCTACCCGATTTTATTTATATGAGACATCTATTGACTTATTGTACAAGTCTGGAAAGAAATATTCAATTTTATTTTTTTTTATAACTTATTGAAGTTTGTAAACCTCATTGTAATATTTTAATCATCGAAGAAGATAATATTAACACATCCCAAATGAACCACGATCTTTCTAATCTTTTCTTCTAAATCTTTTTAATTTCTGTTGTTTTTTCGGTTTCGTGGTTCATTTGGGATGTGTTAATATTATCTTCTTCAATGATAAAAATAATACATCAAATAATAATTAAGCTAAGGATTGAAAGATAAAATACAATAAAGAAAAACAACATAACGAGAACGAAAATTAGAAAATAAATATAATAACTTAAAATATCATATAGCAGGGATACAGAGTACATAATTAATCTTTTTTTTTCTTGTATGCATTTGGTAAATTGACCTGAGGATAAATGGAAAAAAAATCAGCCTCAAGATGTTATTATATTTTGATCATGCTCTTTTGAAAAATTATGATACGTGTAGTTAGTTTTTGAGTTTTGGGATGCGGCATCAGTGGAGTGCAATCCATGCTGAAAGATGTGCCTAACCTGAGAAAAACGAAGTATTAAATTAAAATATTGTAGATAAAAAACGCTACAAATTTCTGTTAAAATTTATTTTGGTCAAAAATTATGTGAACCTTTTTGAAAATTTCACAATTGTTCCATATACTCGTACTCATTACAGTCACTATATAGAGCCATATCTTCCAATAAATATCGTCATATATTTTTATATTGAAATTGAAAATGTGTTGAAATTTAAGAAGGAAGTGATGTAATGTGTAAAGTAGTGTGATTTTTAATGTTGTAATGAGGTTTGATAATTTAATTTAATAATGGTTTGACGGCCTCCATGGTCGAGGGGTAAGGCTCTCGACTAAGAATCTGAAGGTCGCGGGTTCAAATCCCGGCGTGCGCAAGTAAATTTTATTTAATTAATTTGTGCTATTTCACAATTAATTCAATTAAAAATAATATATGGTATATTTGCGCACGTTCCAGAGTGGAAGATACTCTCAGTATCGCCCTGGTGAAAGACCACCATTCAGAATCGAAACGTTGCTTGAAATGGCTTTTAGCCGTGTTTGGTGACCAGATCTGAATAGCCAGGTATTTTCTGACCTTCCTCTTCCTCTTCTCCTTCCCCTCCTGAATACTTTCAGCCTCACAACATTCCCCAATTGGGAATGCCAGAGTCCCATTGGCTCCAGACGGTTGGGAGCAGGTGGGACTCTTGTGCGGCATTCATATAAAAAAAATCCCTAAAGTTTAATTTTTAATTATATATTGTGATTTAAATAGCAATTTTTATATGTTTAAGATATATTATGTTCATTCTGAAATACATGTAACTGATGTAACCAATGTACCATATGTTCTATTTTAAGTTAAATAAATAAATATACTGTTTCATAAATACGTTGACGATTTTATATTTTTTGGTTGCAACCTACCTTTGGCCATGCATTTTCAATCTAATTTTTTTAACGGGATACATAACGCAAGGCCATGCATCCGCATACTGCTTGAACTAAAGCTGTGAAACATACCGCTTTCATAGCTAGTAATTTTTGCACCCGCTAGTACCCGAACATGAAAACTATACACATCCTACCTTTGAACATAGAGCAAAGCTGGTGAGATATCTCAATTATTTAGAATCGAAACGTTGCTTCACTGGCTTTAGCCGGTCAGATTTGTATAGCCAGATGATCCCCAAATTGGGAATGGCATAGTTCAACTGGAGTCGAAGAGTCTTGTCTTAAAATGAAAAATAAACGTTAATTTTGTTTAAACTTTTACCACATCCGATCAAATCGCTGTAATCAATCGAAATATTAACATTCTACAAATTCAGTAAAATATTACAAAGGCCCAAATAAATGGGAAATAAATGAAATTCAAATCAATTAATCATTGAGTAGTTTTCAGTTCGGTAATTTTGTTAGAAATAGAAATAAGGGAACTTTACTTTTGATCTCAAAATTTGCAAACAAAAATAATTTTAACTTATGTGAAATTCTCTGAATTCATTAAATAAAGTAGACCGAACCTAAATTTACATGGAACTCCACTTTCCAAATGATGAAGTTTTGAAGTTTTTTTTGTAATTTTTTAACCCGAATCAAATATAAGTTGATAAGCTATCAGATGTTGACTTATCATTAAAATTTTCGATTTCAGAAACAGAATTTTTATTAGAACGAATCAATACCTAATTATAAGTAGAGTGGGGAAGGTTTAGTAAGTACCTACCTTCTTTACAATCAGAGCCTTAGCCGCGACCTATTTTCCATACATATTCCTATTCAGATATTGAATCATGTCAGGAACATATTCACACGGACAGAAATCAAAAGCTATTATTTTGTTGTTCGATCTGTTTCCGCTGTCGATGTGATAAGCAATATGGCTACCAGGCGACTTCCGGGGGAGGCGCCCGTTCTGCTGACAGGGCAGGTGAACTAGGGGCCCTGATGACCCAATCATTGTTTTTCGTGCATGATCTAATTTGATTTTAATTAATATCGATTTTTCATATCAATTACGAATTTTTGACTTTTGGAGGAATTGTCGAACATGTTGATACATTGTTTTCGTTAAATGTAACAAAATTTTGAAGGGGGGGGGAAATTTTTTAAAACATAAAAAAAATCATTTAAAATATTAGTGTTTAAAAATAATATAAAAACGTGTTTGAACGCACTAATGCTTTGTACTCAAAAGCATAGAAAAATAAATCTATTTTCGTATTTTTCTATTGTATTATATTCTTTGCGAAATCTTCACGCAATAAAACAAAAAAAAACTGTATTTTCACATATAATACGAAGAACTACAACATATTCCTCACTGTTACTTTTAACAAGGCTGTAAACCCCTAAAAGCTTTTTTACTGACAAAATGATTAATACGGCACCATCTTACATCGCATATTATACCTCGCTCGAGCGCCCCCTTCGGCCACTGTACAACATAAACTATAAAAGTATAAACCTCCGTTTCTAGGAATATAAATTCACCACCCCTGCAGGGGAGGGTCACCTCAGGACAGATGGGGTGCAGAGTGTACGGGGCCGAGGGCGCATTAGTCTTGTTCGGGGAGCGTCATTAGATATACGTTACCATAGCTTTATATGACATACAAAAGCTCAAAAGCTCTTATCAACTCTTTCCTTGTATCGAGGAAAGTACAGTAGAAAATCTCGTAATTTTAAGGCATAAAAATTGCGTGATTTTCTTAGTGCTTCAGAATTATTTGTCGTAGATGTATAGTTCTTGTTTGAATATTTAATTCGCGACCTCGAGTGCATCCCTTGTTCCTTCAGGGTGCAACAACCTGGTTACGTAATACGTGGCTGCATAAGGTGGTTTATTAGCAGCCTTCTTCTTTGTTGGACGCTTTTGATATCCGTCAAAATTAGTACCAAATACGTAATCGCCAGCACGGAGATGTCCGACGGAGAACCCGAGGAACTAGAAGAGGAAGTTGACGAAAGGTGTGTGAATATATTTAGTTAATATCTTATTAATTTAACTTTTATTAAATCATTTTAGTTAATTAAATGTCTCATTTTAAAAACAAATACTCAGTGCACTACAAACACATTCCTATTAGTTATTTATAAATGTAGCGAAGTGGAATGCATTTAAATTTGAGTGAGGATGTTTCGGGTTCGCTTCCTTCCACATTCTAAACATTAGCATGCTTTTATTTCATCTATCGCCTTCTCTATTCTATATATATATATGCAAAAAGAGTGTCTGTGGATGGGTTTGTTTTTTTTTTTAAATATAAATCTACGGTTTTATTCCGAACTTGAAGAGTGTCTATGGGTGGGTTTGTTTTTTATGTAAATCTACGATTTTATTCCGAACCTGAAGAGTGTCTGTGGGTGGGTTTGTTTTTTTATATAAATCTACGGTTTTATTCCGAACTTGAAGAGTGTCTGTGGGTGGGTTTGTTTTTTATATAAATATACGGTATTATTCCGAACTTGAAGAGTGTCTGTGGTGGGTTTGTTTTTTATATAAATCTACGGTTTTTTTCCGAACTACAGGAGTATCTGTGGGTAAGTTTGTTTTTTTATACAAATCTATGATTTTATTCGGAGCTAGATGAAATTTTGCACACTTGACCTTCAAAACAAGAGGAAGGTTACTGTCTACAAATTTTTCATAAGATTTCAAACAACCACCCCACCCCCCTTTCCACCCCTTAAAGCAGAATGTTGGTAATTATTGATTAAATTAAATTAATTACCTTAATAGAAATAAAACCGACGATATTTTTGAATTCGAAAATTAATTTTTACTACAGCACTGTTGTGTGGAAAACTCATTTAGTATTTTCCTTTGTACTTCCATTAGCTTTTTGCCTTAAGATAGTTCCAACTTCCAACTAGTTGCATTCGTTTCATTGTTTGTTCTCAATTAGGGAACCCCTCTATAATACCCCTACATCGCGATAACACAGGCACTTGGAACATTACTTCTCTAATGTAACATCCCTAACATTACACCCCGAATTGCCGTTCTTAACTTAAATATTTAAATTGAATGATAAGTTATTTATTTGGAACACTTTATTAAAATTTATACATGTTGTCAACTAGTTTCGGTTATTTACTGATCGGTTGTTTCGGTTAGATTCTAACCGAAACTAATAACTTTTAATTTTAGCGTAATTTTAAGCCACAAAGTGATTGATTCATTTGATAGTTAAATATTTGATAATAATGACAGCAGGGAGAGATTGCTTTACCGTATAATTTTATCAGTAATTTGAAAGTATGTAGTCTTTTGCACCACGAGGGAGTGAACGGGTATCCATCATGATCCAGTTCCTTTCGGCCATGACAAGTGTCGTCTACCTATTTCACATTTCCACCAAATTATTAATTTTATAATAAGTTGAGAACGATGGTATTTTATATTTCCATTTTATAATTTAAAAACAATTGTGATTACCCCACAAGAGTCCCAATTGCATCCAATCTTAAGGAGCCAGTGAGACTATGGCATCCCCAATTGGGATATGTTGCGAGGATGAGGTTATCGAAGAAGGGAAGGAAATGGGGAAGGAGGAAGGTGAGAAAGTACCTGACTATTCAGATCTGGTCATCAAAGACGGATAAAGCCATTTCATGAAACGTTTCGATTCTGAATGGTGGTCTTTCACTAGGGCGATCTGACAGTATCTATCACTCTGGAACGTACCGCAAATATACTAAATATTATTTTTAATGAATAAATTGTGAAATAACACAATTTAAGCAAATAAAATTTACTAGCGCACGCCGGGATTTAAACCCGTGACCTCCGGATTGATGTGATAAAGATGACACAGTTTTTATCTTCTCAATTGTTAAGTGAAATTTTCGTTCATGCTGCATACATGTAAACGTATTGTACTTCTTCAGAATTTACGCGTATTCTTGATTATATATGAAACTTATAGTTTGCGAACTTGGATGCATAATGACAAAATCGATGTAGGTATGGAGTCTTCCTATATGTTACGACACGCTATAATTTTTTACTCGTTTTTAGTCGCACCTCCCTCCCTCTCCATTCTAAATCACGCTTTCTTAGAACCCCCTTCTCAAATAGCGTCACGCTTAAAATATCCCTTTTAGAAAATATAAAAATGTTTATGTGAGTACATATATATATCTCACACCATGCATTTAACCCTAGAGTAGAAGTGAGGATTAAAAATTGTTCTGTCTAACTTCAAACTGATTTTTCACTGGAGTGCCAACCGATCGAGAGAGCTTTCTTCAAGATATGCTTTCCTTGAGTTTTCCCCCAGCAATGCCCTTGTATTCACAGTATCAAGTTGCGCCCCCTTCTCGTAGGTAGGTTTAATATTTTTTCACTGTATACTAATTGTATGGTGGGTTCCATGACAATTGATGCCTCCAACAGTTGATCTCCTAAATGATTGTTTCTGTTGTAGTCCTCATTTTCCTAAAACAAAAGTCGATATACTTATATCTGCAGGCGTCTTAAGTAGAAATCCACTACATAAAATATTTTTACTAACAATAATGCCGAGTCGCCAAAGGAGTATGCAGTGAGCAGTGGTGTGCAGTCCATAAACGCTGAAAAGCAGAGTCTACACTAAGAAAATTGAACAATAAGTAAAAAAATATAGAAAAATTAAAGAATGCTAATTAGGGGATCAACTGTCCGAGAGATCAACTGTCGGGCGGCCAACTGTCAGAGGATCAACTGTCGGGTCACCGTATGGTTGGATATATGGAATAAAATTTACTGAACGCTTTTCAGACACAATAAACGAGTGAATTATGCGCAGGTTTAATCAATTGAAGCAACACATGTTTATTATGGGTGATCGCAATATTTATTACCCTAAGATTAATCAAAGAGAGGAGAAAAAACGTTTAATTTAAAATGTGAGTAAAATATACTTCTCGTTTCAATTAATGGGCTAAGGAAGAACGCTTCCATTCTAGGTTTAAATCCCAACTTAACCGCCTTACTCATACGAACGTACGTGATACGGCTGCTATATTATCGCCCAAACGCAACAGGCCGTACAAAAAAAGCTACACCCAAAATCCACAAAACATCCGTATACGTTTGTTCCTACGCCATCTCGTTTAGTATTTCGAGGTCAGCCGAAGCTAACGGATGTGTTGGGGTATTTCCGTCTCTCCTATATAAGTTACGTCACTAGTCACACGTATTGTTATTGCGAAATCTAATGAAAAAAAAACGATGTTTTTTTTTACCTACTTTTTGAATAATAACCCAAAGGACGGGCGGTTAATGGTTGCCAAAAAAAAAACGTTTTTTTAGTTTACGAACATGAGTAGCCGCTTTATGTCAAACTCTTTTTATCCACGGTCACTTTTATGTCTAACCCTCTTCCCCCTTCCACCCTCCACCCTTGCTGCCTGACATGTTTTATTGACAACCCCAAGACGTATCTAAAATTCAATCCGTTTGATGGTCGCTTCTACCAAGAACCACCTGTTTCGGTCGTTTGCTTTGGCAGGCTAACGATTTAGACACATTTATATGCTTCACTAACCTCAATAATTTGTTACACTTTTAGAAAAAAATATCACCCTCTCTTTTTTAAATCGATTGAATATTCTACTCAATCAATATTAATAGAAACACTGGCATTAGTTTATTTATTATTGCCCTGAATACTTTTACTTGGTTTTACCGGTATAATATGAACGCCCGAAGTTTAAAACGTGTCTCCACTATGAAAGATCTTGGTATCGTGTTTGATAGTAGGCTGACATTTCATGCTCATATTGAAGTCGCCTGTGGTACTTCATTAAAAATGCTGGGTTTCGTCCTACGTACTTCAAGGAATTTTAAAGACACTCGGGTTCTCATAATTTTATATAACTCGCTAGTAAGGAGTAGGCTTGAGAGTGGGTCGGTTGTTTGGAGCCCACATCAGGTGAAGTATTCCCTCATGTTGGAAAGAGTTCAGAAGAAATTTTTAAGATTTCTTTATTTGAGGGAATATGGCTACTACCCGTGGCTCTATCCTAGCGACTTTCTCCTAGGTATGCTCGGAATGAACCATCTGCGGGTCAGAAGGGATGTACACATTGTGACACATTGTGACACATTTCTTCAGACTGATTCGCGGATGGTTCGAAAATTCGGCTGTCATGGAGAACATTCATTTCTATGTTCCCGATGGTTATCTCTGTCACCGACAGCATAGACTGTTTTATCTTCCGGCCTGCAGGACCAACTTGCCAATGGTCATGCCGGTGGGGAGGGCAATCTTGCTGTTAAATAGAATCACTTCGGATATCGACATATTTAGTATCAATGAAGTTGAATTTAAACGTAAAGCTTTGTTGCTACTTGCATAATGCCAGTATGCCTTGTATACAATTTACTGAGATTATGTATGTCTAACTTATTTTTTGTTTTAATTTTTATTATTTTTATAAGTAATTATTTTGGATGTTGTACATCCTATATCATCTTTAAAAATGCCTTAAAATGTAAATTTTGTAAAATTTTTAAAAAGAATAAACAGTTGAATTGAATTGAATTGAAACATATTTTAACATTTTAAAAGATTTTATGCATAATGCAGAAGTATATAAGTGTAGCATATGATATATATATATATAGATCCCCTCTCGTACTATGTTGATCAGACGGTACGCTAGGTTTTTGTTGATCCAAAGGAAAACAAAATTCATTATAAAATAATCTGATGAACATGATACACAATATATAAGTGCATAATAAGTGCATGTTGCAGTGAAAAAAAAGCAACGTGTTTTTGTATTTCGGATAACATAAAAGTGTACATAATACATAATATAAAAGTGCATAAAAACATAATGGTGCCTGATACAGAGAAAGAAAATAGAGGAATAAGTTTTTGGATTGTAGACAGACAAAAGGATAATAAAAAAATAATCATAGAATTGCTACTAAATAATAGTTTCTACGTAAAAATATAATTCAGGTATCTTTTAAACGTGGGTAAACTTACAATACCCATGTCTATACTAGAGGTGAATTTGTTTCAAATTGCGTGAAGGTGAGAAATGGGTGCATAGTTCCGGAATTATTGTTGCAGAATAATGAATTTTCCGAATAGGTCGATGAGATACTTTGAAGTCGATCAGGTGCAGGAGTTCACAACAGTCTAGTGTGGAGAAAATAATTTTAAAGTAAAAAAAAAAGTCAGTTTCTACAGTTCTATTTTCTAGGGTATGCATTTTATGTGTATTTAGTAATAATGTACAGTTTATGCGTTGAATTAGTATGCATAGTTTGATGTTAATAAAACGTAAAAATTTGCGCTTCACACATCTAATATTTCTTAAATGAATAGGATGGTAAGAGGACCAGACTATTTAATTGTAGTCTAATAAACCGCGTACTAACAACAAATGTACGAGTTTTATAACGAATTAAAGTATTTGATATTTTGAGCATAAATACCAGTGTCTTCATACCTCTGTTAGTCATTTGTTGTACGTGATTTACAAAATTTTATTGTGTGTCAAACAAAACTCCGAGATGTGTCTTACATTTATCAAGGTTGATCAATAAGTTTCTAGCGATACACCAATTGTGTAATTTGTCGATGTTAACTGCAAGATTAGGCAGTCGGTAATATTAGATAATTCTTCGTATAAATTGATGTCATCGACAAAAAGCAGAACTTCTACATTGTCGAAACGAGTTATGATGTCATTTATGAAAATACAGAATAGAATGGGACCAAGATGACTTCCTTGCGGTAGTTCACTAGTTGCATTAAATACCTTTGATTTGAATTACTTAATTTTGTCGAACAATATTCTGTTAGATAAGTAACTCGGAAACCAATCCAACATATTGCCTATCAGTCCTAATGCTACACTTTACTAAGTAAAAATGTATGGGATAAATTTATTAATTTAATGCGATGGTAAAGTAATAGCTTAGTAGCAGTTGTCCTTCCACTGACGAATCTGTGTTGTTTTCAAACAATTATTTTTACTATTGTTGGATAAATTATATTATAAAGGACGGTGGTTTTTGGCAACGGCTATTTTATGTTTTTTTTTTTATGTACGTGTATGTTCTTTTTGAAAACTGGGGTAATGTACGAGATTTCCAACGGGTTGAAAAATGTCCAGAAGAAACGTAAAAGTAAACGCAAAACGTGATTATTGTCTGAACAATCAACACCGAAATATCAATTCATATATATTAAAGGTTTTTGCCGTCTAAAGAGAAACGTTTTATTCAAACTAAAGAGTTTGAAGAAAACGTTGAGCTTTCTTGAAAAATCAATGTTTCAAGAAAAGGCTTTATTGATAGGCGTGGTCACGGAGGAAGAAAATAAACACACCTCTGACCTTCCATAATACATGGTGTCTGGTAACTCGTAGTATAAGCGGAAAACTGGTGAATCTACATCACATTTGGAGCCGATTTTGCATTATAACTTTTTTGATTTGAGCTTTCGTTTTCGAGTAAATCGAATCTGAAGTTGGAATTATTTAACTTTAAAAAAAAAACGGTCGATGCTGGTTTTTTTATCAGCTGTTTATTATCTTTTAAAATGCGCCGAAGCGTAGACCCGCCTCTAATAGTTTACGACAAAAAAAATTATGTTTTTTCTCTATGTGACGTAGAATCCTCGGCTTCCCGCTTGTACCACTAGTTTCCGAACACCGTCTATATTACATTGAAATTGGGGTAGGAACTATCTACTACTTTTTAGAAATATTTTCGATGACATTTTTTTTGAAAATATTATTTAAACAGTATAGGAGGGAGAATGGACAAGGAAACAGGCGGGTTTGAAAAGGTTAGGGATTAGAAGGTTGTATTTTCGAAAAAAAGTTGTAAATTGTGAAGAATATATAAAGTGTAAAGCATTTATTACAACACGCTTATATCGATTACCTATGTCTACACGGAGACAAGTCAATACTGCCGATTTTGAGTTATTTAGATTTTTGTTAGCTATTTCGTTGTGAATTGTGCTCTGTTCCTGTTTTACAACTCAAATATTGTTTAGTTTGGAAGTGAAAACATATAATTTCTAATAGAAAATAATCACTTTATCAATTCTATAAGGTAATATTAAACATTTGCCGGAATCTGTTTAAAAAACCAAAATAATTATATTAATGGACCATTTTCCAATTGCACAAAATACACAACACTAAAATGAAACAAACAAGAGCTACAGAAAAATAATACCATTTATATAATACATGACAAACATAGGACAAAAAATATTATTTGATAAAACATTCAAGTGAAAGCCTGAGCAAGGTTTTTGTATGATGTTAGATATATATTATTATTGTCTCACTATAGAAATAGGCCATCGATGTATCATCAGTAGAAGATACTCTCAGTATCGCCCTGGTGAAAGATCACCATTCAGAATTGAAACGTTGCTTGAAATGGCTTTTAGCCGTGTTTGGTGACCTGATCTGAATAGCCAGGTATTTCCCAATCTTTCTCTTCCCCTTCTCCTTCCCCTCCCCAATACCCTCAGCCTCACAACATTCCCCAATTGGGAATGCCATAGTCTCACTGGCTCCAGACGGTTGGGAGCAGTTGGGACTCTTGTGCGGTATTCATATAAAAAAATTAAAAAATCGATATGAGTTTTATTATTTAAACGCCTAGAGGACTTTTACATACAGAGACATCATTTTAAAAATCACATAAAAAAAAGAATGGAAAACATGCACAAAACTTAAATTACACTTGAAAAAAGTTAAGTTACACTTGAAAGAAAAATGAAAAAAGAACTGCACCAAAGCTAAAAATACACAGTAACAGAAAAAAATAAATATTACAATATCCACAAAGTCAATATTAATATTAAGAGCAAATAAGTAAATAATGTAATAGTTGTAACTAACTAACCACCACGCCGTTTCCCCGCAGGGGTAGGCAAAGAGGACGGACCGCCAAACAACTCGATCTTGGCATACACTTCTTGCTTCATTCACATTCATACATCGTCTCACACATTATTCCGACTTCTGACATGGCCCGACTCAAGTATTTGATTCACTTGATCGTGTCATGTCTTCCTCGGGCGTCCCCGGCTTCTTCTTCCATTTCACATTCGCGTCATACATTCTTCTTACACTCATTTCTTCGTTAAAAACTTGTAGTTAATAATAAATTATTAAAGAGGAAGGAACAATTCGTTCATTCTTCTTTTGAAATTTGCTAATTTTAGATTATTGTAAAATACATCCATATCATTTAAGTATTTGTTACAAATACTGTGTAAGCGTTGCATTGGTGAATTCAAACTATAGATGGGATTATGTGAAACGTCAATGTTGTTACCTATTTGAGATAACGTTTTTGCTTATTTATAAACCGACCATTTTATTGCTTAGTCCTGAAGCATTTAAAGAATTGTACGTGAACCCTCCAACCGCCGCAGGTATAGATCAAACATTTGCTTTGGGTTTTCGAGTCCTTCGTCTACTCAATCTATTTTCCTTTTTCCCAATTAACCAAACCCAATGGCTAAATTAGTACGGAATTAAATTTCAGGCTCTCTTATGTTGAGAACACATTTTCGAGGGATTCGTCAGGGGTTACCGCAAATAATGTAGAAAGAATTCAAAGAAAATGTTTACGTTTCATAAATTTTAAAGTTAACATAATTTTAGGACACATAAATTTCTCATCGTTAATGAATATTTTAAATATTCCAACTTTAGAAAACAGACGGAAAATTAACGACCTAACCTTTTTATAAAAATTATTAAATTGTAAATTCGATTTTTCTGAACTCCTGCATTTAATCAATCTATACACACCTAAACGAACTACAAGACAAACATTAACATTTTATATATGTATATCCCGTTCCAACTATAGTTTGCATTCCCGAATTCAACGCTTACACAGTCTTGGTAACAAATACTTAAATTATATGGATGTATTTGACAATAATCTAAACTTAAAAAAAAGTATGAACGAATTATTCCTACCTAATTTATAAATTATTGTTTACTACAACCTTTTACATTATTTACTTTTCTGTTATTAATGTTAATATCATATTGGCTTTGTGGTTATTGCATTATTTTTTTTCTGTTCCTTTAAATTCTTGTGTATTTTTATCTTTGCGGCAGTGTTTTCTTTTTTCTTATTTCATATGTAATTAAATTTTTGAGCAGTTTTCCTATTTTTATTTTTTTTTAAGTATGTAAAAGCTTATAAAAATAGTCAATTTCATCCGTATAATTGACTTGTGGTTGAGAGTTTATTCATTTTACTCGTAGCCTTTAAGATAACGCGTATCTGTGTTTTACACAGTCCATCCACTTTTAAAAGTTACAACTGTTTATTTCGATAATTTACCAAATATATGAAATATATGTTGATTAAATGAAATGAAAGAAATCCAATATATAAAACTGTTGCCATAACGTTTTAAAATTATTATGAAGAACACTGAACCCGCCATGTTGTATTGAGGTTAGCCCATAGATATACCACTCTGGTTAGCCACAGATTACATATTCAAAAGACGAAGGTATATTTGGGAAGAATATTTTTAAACTGGAAAACACATGTAGGTACCTACTTCATTATTTAGATATATTTTGAAAAATTAAGTGTTTTGAATGAAATAAATTTTTCAAATGAATTTTTATTTGTTTCTTTGTTTAGAGATAGTAATAGTCGTTATAGGGCATTACTATCGCTGTCAAATCAATTATGGCACCCAAAGGACATGCAAAAATTAACATTTTTATAATTTTATTGAAAAAAAAATTAGTTAGCAATAATTTAAAAGTGATTTCTTAATTTAACATTTTACTTTTAATGTAAAGAAAAATATGGTGCGAATTTCCACTTAAAAATAATATCAAATCTGAGAACTACCTTCCATGAATACGTTTTTACGTAACATCAAAAGTATGGCTGCCAAGGAGCGCATCACCCACGCTGAGTATAATTTTCAACACTCAGCGCCATGTTGTTTGCTAACTCGTATAAATAAATACAATTAGTCTACACCTTACTGTATTATTTGTGGAACGTGCTATCGACGTGTAACACATCGGAAATGTGGAATAACCATGTACGGTTGGATGTACTGAACAACTGAACACACATGTGGAACATGAAGGTATGCGATTAACATCATACATCACACATCATCGGGGATTCAGTCACGCCATTAGTACTGGAAAAGAATGGAAATACGATCGATTGTAATGCTCAGTTTAGAAATGTGATATTTAAGAGAGGTGTCTATTTTTGGTAGGAAAAATGCATTTTGAAGGAGACGATATAACGTATTTAGGTTTATGGAATGGTCACACTAACCTTTTTAGTGCTATGCTTATTTTTCAAGTATGTATATAAATTGTTAGAGATATTCTGTGTGTTTTACTTGGACAAATATCAATCAATTTTAATCATTTTTTTTTTGAAATTATACAAGTGAAGAATGAAATTTTACGAATATTATAGTTCTAATTAAAAAAAACTACAGATTTACAACTACAAAAAATAATAAAAAATACAAAAATATAAGATTATTTTACTTCACACTTGTGTTTTCCCGTGGTCTATATAGTTCATTTTTACAGCGAGCGCATATGAGATTAGATCGCATTATCTCATTTGATTTGCTGCATACATTCATTTATGGGAACAAAGGTTTCGTCGTCCGTAGTTCCGCTGTCATTTGATACATTACGATAATCCGCAATAGAAATAACTTCCGATATGGTGAAAAATATCGATTCACTTTAGGGTGTATTTTAACAGGATAACCAATAAATGCAGTTATCAAGACACGTGCTAACCGCAATATACCACGCTCAAATTGAACACGTGCTCTCCCGAGGACGACAAAAAGCACACTGAAAATTGAAACGCTATAGCGCTGCGTCGCAATTTACGTAACTAAAGCTTACAGTGAAATGGCACTGGGCCGCACTCCAAGGGTTAACAAGGTGCAAATTGCAGTGGCGGTTTTCTCCAAAGAGCGATTTATGCAGTGAACTCCCATTCAAATGTGAGAACATAAGACTAACTCGTATTATAATATAAACACATTACAAACAGCGCACCGTTAAAATTCTACTATGGACTCGCGATCCAGAGCGAATATTTCATACAAAAAACCAAAACGACGCAATTCCTCTGACGGTGAAATTAAATAACCTAGGCTGAACCATGTTGAAGTTTGTGCCCAGCGCTAACGAAGGAATCTTTAAAGACACGTGACCTGGGATGTTTGAATAGTGTCATTTTTTGCATCCATGTCATAAAACTAACAATAAAACATGTACATAATAATAATATTAATATAGGCAAAAACTTCCTTCTTCTTTTGGCGTTCATAACATTTTTTAAATTTAATCATATAGAAGTCTAGCATTACCATCTTTATTAACATGTAGAATATCATATATATGTATGTATATTATCCCCAAAATGATCAGAGGCATACAAATGCAGCTGTAATGTATCATATACATACTCGCCCCGCTGCTGTTCAATATCAGGTTATATTCTGATTTTCCAAATAGTAACATTTTGTACATAATTTATTCTGAAATGTATATGTTAGTTGTAAGCCTCTCTCACTAGTTTTAAGTCACTAGCTACAGGTCTAAGTTGTAAGTCGCTATCTATATAAGTCTTAGATGTAAGTCACTAATTATAAGTCTGAATTAGGTAGTTTCTAGTTATAAATCTTAGCTGTAAGCCATTAGTAATTAATCTAATCTGTAAATTATTATATATAAGTCTAAGTGATAAGGTATAGGTTAGATAAATTATGTTGTAAAGCGCCCTTGAGGTGATTTTCTCACGAAAACGGCGCTATAGAAATAATCCATTTATTATTATTATTATTATTATCAATTTCTGAACCCCAAGTTAAAAAGACCACGAACCGCCACTGGTAAATTATATAGATTTACCTCAATCACAAACCGATGTAGGTTATTTTTTAATGTCAGCGTTTAGACAAGATTTAGGTCATGAGATAAAAAAATGAAATCATTTACTGAACAAAAGTATTAACCCAGAATACATTTATGACATTAAAAACCAAGTTTATTTTAGTCCACATTAAAACAATTTTTTTTTGAGAGAGTGCAAAATAAACAAAAATATAAGACTAATATGTAATTACCTATAACTGAAATTGCATGCTATAATCCGAATATATAAAAAAATGTAATTTGTGTACGAGTATCCCAACTTTTTGTTTTGAAGGTAAGTTCAGCAGTAATACGTAAATTATCTTATAGTGATTGATTTTAGATGTGTTTTACCGTGTTGCGCTAATTTGCCGTAAATGATTTTATCGTGATTCATCTTTGAGGTGTTTTACCGTGTTGCGCTAATTTTCCGTAAACGGTTTTATCGTGATTCATATTTGAGATGTTTTGCCGTGTTGCGCTAATTTGCTGTAAATGGTTTATCGTGATTCATATTTGAGATGTTTTACCGTGTTGCGCCAATTTGCTGTAAATGATTTTATCGTGATTCATCTATGAGGTGTTTTACCGTGTTGAGCTAATTTGCCGTAAATGGTTTTATCGTGATTCATCTTTAAGGTGTTTTACCGTGTTGCGCTAATTTGCTGTAAATGGTTTCATCGTGATTCATCTTTGAGGTGTTTTACCGTGTTGCGCTAATTTTGCTGTAAATGATTTTATCGTGTTTCATCTTTGAGGTGTTTTACCGTGTTGCCCTAAATTGCTGTAAATGGTTTATTGTGATTCATCTTTGAGGTGTTTTACGGTGTTGCGCTAAAATGCCGTAAATAATCTTATCACGATTGCTTTTTGAGGTGTTATATCGTGTTGTGCTAAATTTCCGTAAATGATCTTAAACAAATTAAAATATTACCAAAACACAATATCTATTTATATGGCCTAGTACTTACAAAGTTACTCGACTTCCTTATCATATCTCCACACCCTAAGTGATAATTATTTTGAGTTTAGTTTAAACGAGATAATATCAAATACCCTTTCCCACCCTTAATAAATAATCAATTAGTGGTTCGCTTCTCTGAAACGATCCTGAAACGCTAAATCTTCTTTCCGCTCCTCGCCGCGCCGAGCGAGCCATTATAAATTTCAGAGGATCAGGGATTAAAGTGAACCAATATGCTTTCAGCCCTGGATTAATCCATTCCGCTGGCAAACTCTAACCGATAAAGTTGTCAATTGTATTTCCTTTATACCCTGTCATAATCAGCTCTATATAGACCCAGCACTTAGATAACATCCAGAGCTTAAATTGGCTCGGTTGAGAATTGGGTAATTAAAAATGTAATAAAATCTCTCTGGCCGGATTAAATGGGTAAGTTGTAACCGTATCAATTAGGCAGGAGAAACTGTACTTTAATAACATAATTTTCTCTACAAAAGACTACTAAACCTCTTACAAAGTATTCTGTATAAAATCTATAGCAATTCACGACGTTGGTTAGGCATTAAGCGAAGTGTAATTTTGGATATCATTAAATGTTCTCGATAGAAATAAAAATAGAAGATTAATTTTAAAGTAGATGGATATATTTTTTTAGGTAAACATTCGAGGCTGTCAATAAAACATCTAGTTTTGGTAAGCGAAAATGGGAAAAAATATCAAACTTACATTGATTTTCACACAAAGTCTTAGTTGAAAGATTTTATGGATATTTCACTTCATTAAAATATGTTCTAATGAACTGAAATATTATTAATAAATTAATTAAAAAATACTGCGTCTTCACCACTTTATATACACATATCAACATGTTTCGAAAGCGATGCTTTCTTCATCAGGAATATATAGAATACTATGATATGTGTACGAGAAGTGTATGCCAAGATGGAGTTGTTTGGCGGTCCGTCCTCTCTGCCTATCCCTTCAGTGAAACGGCGTGATGGTTAGTTGTTTGTTCAAAAGAAAAGATGAATTTTGAATTTTCGCGGGCTGTGTACATTCGATTATCGATTTTTTTTTGTTTTGTTGGTACACATATGTTTATCATATGTTAGCATTATCAGCCATTTTGGATTAGTGGTTTGTTTTTGACAACTGGAAAGGTTAGTCACGTTTTTGTGCGTTCTTCGATTTTTTACTTTTGAAAAAAAATGGAATAAAGTGCTCCAACGCACTTAAAATGTTGACTGTGGCTTTCGGCGAATCTACTTTGTCTCAAAAAAGTGTTTATAAGTGGTACAAGCGCTTTACAGAAGGCCTAGAAGATGTTAATGACGATGAGCGTCCTGGAGTTGCAACCACGTCAACAAACGAAGAAAACATCGAAACAGTGAAGAAAATGGTTTTGGAAAATCATCGAATCACTATTAGGGAAGTTGCAGAGGATGTTGACATATCAATCGGCTCATGCCATGCAATTTTCTCGGATGTTTTGGGCATGAAACGTGTGGCAGCGAAGTTTGTTTCGAAATTGCTAAATTTTGAGCAAAAGCAACGTCGCATTAGTATCGCTCAGGAGTTGTTAAATAACGTCAACGACGATCCAGATTTGCTCGAAAGGGTCATCATAACTGGTGAGGAAACGTGGGTATATGGTTATGACGTCGAAACCAAGGCCCAATCATCCCAATGGAAGCGGCCAGAAGAGCCAAGACCGAAAAAAGCACGCCAAGTTCGATCAAATGTGAAGGTTTTGCTCACTGTTTTCTTCGATTACAATGGCGTGGTGCATCATAAGTTCTTGCCAACAGGTTGTACGGTTAATAAGGAATACTACAAGGAAGTTATGCAACGTTTGCGTGAAGCAATACGGCTCAAACGATCGGAATTGTGGAAAAACAAATCATGGATTTTGCATCACGATAATGCACCAGCTCACACATCAATGCTTGTTCGTGATTATTTTGCCAAAAATAACACCGTAATCATGCCTCAACCACCTTATTCACCAGATTTGGCTCCCTGCGACTTTTTCCCATTCCCGAAACTGAAGAGACCAATGAAAGGAAAGTGTTTTGCCACAATTGATGAGATAAAGTCAGAATCGAAGGACGAGCTGATGGCCATACCGAAAAGCGCATTCCAGTAGTGCTTCGAGAATTGAAAGAAGCGTTGGCATAAGTGCATTATATCTGAGGGGGATACTTTGAAGGGGAGAAGATAGATATTGATGAATAAATAAATACTTTTCGAAAAAATTCGAAATTGACCCTTTCTTTTGAACAAACCTCGTATATTAGTAAAATAGTGAATAAAAATTTATTAATAATGACGCCACAAATGAATACCAATCTTTTGAAGAAATTATGTAATATTATTATTATTTTTAAAGCCAAGTTCGTACAATTACTAAAAATACGTCAGTAGCATCAATATTGGCTTTTTAAACCGTCTCTAGCATCAATTTTATGCCAAAAATCACTGAGAAAGTCCGATCAAAGCAATTTTTTTTTTTTAATTGATTTATTTATAATTTAATTATCTCTGTAACTAGGCAAGCTCGGTGAAATTTGTGCTTTCCAGATACACAAATTCAAAGAAATCCTCTAGTATCGCGAATTGTCAGAACGACCGAGTTTGCATGCCCCAACTGCTGAGATCAATACTGTTGGACTGAGAATGACGGTAAATAACAATAAAGATCTTATTAGGGTATTTAACAAGAACCCATGGGGTGCAAAAACTTGCCTTGTTACGAAATCATTTTTGTATTTTTTTAATAATATTTAGTGTATTATAAAGTCCCAGTCGGTACACGCTTTAGCATCTGTTTGCCGTTTACATCTTAAAAGGTTAAAGGTAAACACTTAATTACCACAGCTCGCTGGAGGGTTGGCGATACCGCCGAGTGCCTTCGTCCTCGCCGGGGTGAACATTGAACAAGCTCCCAGAGGAATCTGTGATTAAAATAACCCTCTTAGTCCCGACCTTTAAGGGTTGATTGGCGGCCATGCCCTTTTGCCCGGAGGCAAGAAAAACCTATTAGAGGCTGTTACTCGTGAATATTTTTCTTTTGACCTTCAAAATATAAAGGAAACACTTTCTTCAAGAACGGTCCACGAATAAATATGGCAAAGGGGAGTTTACGGATCAAACGATACATACAATGAGTCTATGATCACTGAATAAGAGCACTGAACATATTCAGGTTTATTATGTCCGTCCGGCGCGTATTGCAATTGATTGTGGATGGAATAGGAAAGTAGGCAAGATGGAAGGAATCAGTATCATCTTGAAGAGAGCTTTATGTTAGGTTTCATAAAACGATATTTAAATATGTCAAATATGATAGTGTTTCCAGACTTATGAGTCGATGAATCCGTGTATTTTCATATAAAAAAAATCCCTAAAAGCTGTTTCCACCGTTCTCGCTTTTACACCTCAAGCATCCTGCTCCCGCATTTTTATTTATTTATTATTTTTATTACAAAACATAGATATTACAACAAAAAAGAGTAGCCATGCAAAGCCATATGCAGCTTGCCTACTATTAAAAAAAAATAATGAACATATTAAAAATTACTTTGTAATCACCACTTTATTAATATATACATATCAACACAAAGTGAACTTTTCCTCACCAGGAATATACAGAATACTAAAAAATAATAATGTCAAGTATAGACAAATGATAAAAATAGATCAAAATAATTTAAGGATAGACAAATTAGGTAGGTAATAATTACAAAGTAATTAATAATTATTTTATTAGGAATGACGCCACAATGTGAATACCAATTTTTTTAAGAAATTATAAACATATTATAATCTAAAAACTTATGTTTTATGTTTCCATTTAACTTGTTATTATGACGAGATTATTTTTGGTCCATTGGTTGTCCATTCTCCGAATAATGTAGCTTGCTTCTTGCAATATGTTTTTTAATGTATTCAAATACTAGGTCTGCAACTATTGTTTTCATCGTTTTTCACTTTCTCTGAACGTTGCCTCCGTCAAATGTCCAGGCCCCAGACAAATCATTGTCTCACATTGATTTCATTTTTTTATAATCTTGATAGTAAAGGATTGTTCGATGTCTTTCTCACTGGGAAAGTTCCTGTGTCGAGACAGACGTAGGAGGTACATAGTATATAATGGAATAAAATAAATATAAGAACAGAGATATATGGAAGTTAAAATTAAAATTAAATTAAATTAATATTTAGGTGTATAGAGGTTAGGTTGAATATATATGTTTTGGAAGTTTTATAATCCAGATGAAAGTAAATATAAAAATTGGATTGAATATACCTAGGACAGAGATATATTCAAAATTGAGTAGGCACGTCTGAGAATGTGTTACCAATAACTGGACGACCCTTTTTATATGAATACCGCACAAGAGTCCCAATTGCTCCCAACCGTCTGGAGCCAGTGATGCTATGGGATCCCCAATTCGTGAATGTTGTGAGGCTAAAGGTATTGTGGTGGGAAGGAGAAGGGGAAGAGCAAGGTGGGGAAATACCTGGCTATCCTGATCTGGTCACCAAACACGGCTGAAAGTCATTTCAAGCAACGCTTTAATTCTGAATGGTGGTCTTTCACCAGGGCGATACTGACAATATCTTCCACTCCGGAAACTATTTATATGGACCAATTTTAATAATAGCTAAGTTTCATTTCATATATTTAACAAAGCATTTCAATTCAATTTTATTTAATGTTTGAATTTAGCTTGTATAATTTGCGTGCTATGTATCAATCTCATTCTTGCCCAATTTTTCAATTTATTTTCTGTGAAGAATTAAATATAATTGTAGAATTAAATGTAGTTATTTATTTTTGGATCGTGTATTATGTTTATATTTTAGGTATATTGTATTGGTTATTGGTGAATCTCAGGTTTAGGTCTTTCGTATTACGTGTTCATGTTTCACTTTCTTAATATGCCAGTAGGTACTGTTAATAATACTAGAAAGTGGCAAATAAAGAAAATGCTCGGAGCCAGTATCCATATATCTATGGCATCAATAATTCGGAATATGTTGTGAGACTAAAGAGAGTAGAGAGGCGCAAGATAAGTAGAGGAAGGTTGTTGAATACAGATCTGGACACTAAACACGGAAAGCCATTTCCACCAACGTTTCGATCACGGATGGTGGTCTTTAACTAGGGCGATACTGAGACTATCTACCACTTGCTTTATGTCCAATTTTGATTATTTAGACATAGTTTGTAGTTTTTTTATCCAGTCTAATATCAATCATATTTAACTCAATGTTTTAGGATCGATAAATCTATCATAATATCCAATATCAAGTGTGCAAGTATAATTACATCATTAAACAAACAAACACGTGTCAACAGACAAAAAAAGTATAAAGTATGATACATAGATTTCAATTGGTTCGCGAAACTGTGAGTAATTATCACAAGTCTTGAATTCCACCCTCGACGTGTGAGTTTTAATTACGTCAACTCCCTAACAAGCATTCCCTCGGCAAGGGTGCTTGCGCCCGAAGTTTTCCACGTGAAGCACGTTCTCACGGTTAGCGGGGAGCTTTAGGGAAGTTCACGCGAGCTTTCACGAGAGCCAACGACGAATGGATTATTCGCGAATGCTCGGGAAACTCCGCTTTTGTTTGCTTTGTTTATATTAAATTGTTGGAAGTTTAGGAACACAAACGGATATGACGCTTTTCAAACAAGGAACAGCCAGTTTAATACAATATCTATTGTTCCGGAGAGCGCTGTTGATTCAATACGCGGAAAATGGGAAATGGTTACGACGTGCCAATGTTTTCTGTCGGAACCAATTTAATGAATTATTTGTGGACGTAAGATGATAAAATTCGTAAAATTCACCACCATGGCATTATTATCATCATTAAATGTTTGGTTCTCACTTTAAAACGAAGGCCTTTTCAAGTTTTTACATGAATAAGTAAACTTCCTGGTTAATTTTGTACTTTTAAAAGCGCCAAGCCTGTTTTCCACTACGCCGTATATGAATCCTGCATTCTGGTTAGTTTAGATATTTTGTATAATTAACAGAATTGCGAAAAAAATATATCTTTTAGTATTTCTACTACGTACTTTCTTTTTATTTTAGTATTTAACTACTCTGACACAATAATATCACATTGGCCTGGAATTAAAATAATCATTAAATTTAGTGTTACTTACAAAAAATATATGGAATATTTATTTTCATGATTTCAAGTATTTGTTTTCTAACATTCACAAAATATAGTTTGTCGCATTTTTCACAGTTCAATATTTGTCATTTTGATTTCGATAACGAAAGGATCCTATAGGAAATCGGAGACTTCTATCAAACTTCATTAAGCAGAATGGCGACAATTCTTTTTCTTTCTCCTTCAGAGTAATCTTCACCCGTAACAATGCTACCGAACTGCACTCGTATCAGTCTCGTAGATTGAAATCATGAAGCGCGGCGTCCTCCATCACTGGCGAAATATCCTTTGGATTGATAAATAGTAGAGGAGAGTAGGGTAATGGTGAATACGCAGGAGAAAGATGAAAAAAAAACTGAAGATCAAATCATATTAACAAAACACCCTTTTTATTGTAAATCAAATTTTGTTATATTTCATTTGAGATAAAACAACACATTTTAATAAGAAAATAATATAATTTACATAATTGAATGAAAAACAATACGCTGCCGTTCGGAATCACCCGAAGCACACGGGGTGTAATGGCGAATATTAAGGTTTCTGCAAAAAGTCCAACCACACAAATAATAAATCCAAACCACAAACCTTGGTTCGTTTAAACAAAAAGTCTTTAAGCCCAAGGAAAAGAATTAGGAATTTTCCTTAAAAATAACCAGAATAGGCCTCCTGGTTGGTATGAGTATTGAGGTACCTTCTAGAATTCGATCGTTCGGAGTTACCCGCTGTTTCCTATTACCCCACAATCCCCTATGCGAATATGACTTTAGAGACCAAGACCACCACTATCAAATATTCATTAGAAAAATATGTTTAGGTTGTATTATTTTTTGTTAATATTAATTATCTAAATTTTATCCATTTATTCTTTCTAAACCACTCCTTGATACAATTATCCAATTATTTCAATCAACATAATCCATTTAAAGCAAAATTAATCTCCTAGCTGGTGAAAAATTAACAGGATCTCTCTTTTGCCAACTCCCGGGAAAACGTGGCTTGCACACGGGAACTGCTAATGAAGAGCTAGGGGAGAAAAAAAAATTACAATTTCATTTTTCAAGGCACACGCTTCGTTATTCTCGTAACAGAGCTTTATAAAGGTAGTATAATACCGGTCTAATTTATACCTATGCATGTTTTTATTTTTAAACAAACACTATCTAATCGGTGAACAAACGACACTAAAAGGGGGGGTTTGTTTTAACGATTTTGCTCATCTTAAATCATATTGTTTGACAAAAGGCAATGCAATGGGAAATAATGAAAAAAACACGTATTTTTGGTTTGAAAATTTGATGTCCTAGAAAGATCATTGATGATTTAATTAAATACTGCAATTAGAACACACCCTGGCCTTTCGTTTAAAGGTCATTTTTTTAGTGAGTCTTTTTATAAGCCTAGAAAAAAATACAGTATCAAACCTAAAAATGTTTAAAGTGCAAGATCTCCTACTTAAGACAATTTAATATTTATGCCTGACCTGTACAAAATAAAATAAAATACGCATTTTGGTGATGTTTTTTTTGCATAAAACGAAACATGCGGCTCGTGTTATGCAGGAATTTCAATTCAGGAGTCCGTGATTTATTTCGAATTTTACGAAGTGGATCGCCTTAATTTAATGCTGAGTCTGAGTCTGAGTCTCAAATAATAATATAAATCAAGTTGTATTTTTCAATTGAAAAATTGAACATGGAGCATAGATTTCTGTGGCCTCTCTCCTTATAATTTTGTTTATAGAAAAATGTATATTTTAGACCATGCAATAATACCCTCCGAGTGGAAACTGAACATGAAATATATTAATAGGGAATAGAGAGAGGGAGCGCGCTAATATACATTGCGCTTAGGATGTAAGCGATCGTTAAAAACATATTTAATAATGCATTACATATTTAGAATGCAGCAAAAAACTCTAGACTCAAAAGAGCAGTTAAAAAAAAAACACGTTAGAAATTTTTCTGTCCTATAACGTGTTAAATAACAAAACCACACTTGTTATTTAAATTTTTCGGAGCATGCTTTGCGATATTTTTCTACCGAGGGAGCGTCATATAATTAATTTAAGATTAGACATCTGAATAGAGATTACCTGTATAATGTGTATAAAAACTTGTTTTTAAGGGTAGTTTGTAATATGTAAATAGAAATTCTGAATGCGGAGGCTTCAGAATCCACCATATAAAAGATGTAGCGAGCTTAAAATTGCAAGACGTTAGAAATTCCCAAGTGAAAAGCTTTCATGAAGAGAGAGATCTTTTAGTGATCTTTTAGTGAGGGATAGGTAGAAATAAAGTCGGCTTTCCGAGATAGCTGGGATATGCTAATTATAAGATTATTGGCGAATAACAAATAGACATTAAAATTTATTTATTCCAGGCAATGGCGGTTTTCTCTAACTCGCGTTTGTGCAGTGAACTCCCATAAAAAAGATAAGAAAATAAAACAAACAAATATTATAATTTTACCAAATTTTAAATAGCGCGCCATTCAAATTCAGTGCTAAAAAATCCGAGCGTCTCTGTAGGGAGTTCTGCCTGAAAGCGAGTCCGAAATGAACATAATATAAGCGGTATGAACGCAGAGTCTAAGACGCTTTCTGACCTAAGAAAGATTTCATACATTTTCATTCTTGTGGCGCTTCGGCGGGAAACCATGCCGAGCGTGCAATCCTTCGGAATCTACAAGGCGACCGTGTGGCAGCTATATGAAGATTTGCTAACAACAAATTTATGCGGAACAGTTTTTTTTCCTGTAATTATCATGTTTTAAGTCGTTATTAAAATAAGTAACTTAGTGAAAATGATTTTTTTTATATAAAAAAAACGAACAGTAAATTTTCTTGAGTAAATTGTGACGTATTTAAAACATTTTTTTGTAACCTGTGATATTATATTATGCATTAGCCACGGATGTTTTAATGAATGGCCGAATTGTTTTTTGTTTGCCCATCGCTAATTACTTGTTCAGTGATATGATGAAATTCCTTGAGATCTTTGGAAAAAATAAAATATGGAAAAGAGCAACACAGTATTTTAATTATATTTTTTTTTATCTAGAAGAAGTTTGTTTCTCACTTTTTTCTCCGATGGAACTCCCAATGATATATGTCACGAGCCGCCACTGAATCCAGGGAAGCAAACATTTATAACTTGGATCTTCATTGATTCTTAGAATACGTAACACTTCTTAAAATGATTTGGTCGCTTGTGCGGGGAGGGTCGTTAAATGGAGTAATGAGAAGAAAGTCGTACTGTTAGAAAATAGATTTTATGCCATTTCTTACCACAGCGCAAATATTATTACGTGTTTAATGGAAGCGTGCTTGAGACCCAATCACATCCCATCCACAATCCTGATATCAATTATTGCCAGGAGCACAGGATTGCGAGGAGTGAGCAGCGGGAGCATATTCGCCGGTATTCTCCCACAGATCGGACAAATGGAGGGCATCCGCTCGACAGCCGCACCACGTACAGTCCATTAGCATTAGGGAACCCTCCTGCTTCTGCTCTCCTGATAATCAAATGATTGATATCATGAAACGGTGCAGCTCATGAATTGTTTTATTCATCGCCATATTATTTCGCAGATTAATTTATCGGTTTTAAAAGGAAACATCGTCTTGTGTAAACGTAAATCTGAAATTCTGAACGGAAGTGAGTTGTGGTCCAAAGCATCGCAGGCTAAATTTTATGTAAAATAAAAATTGAATTAGCTTATTGAAGTTTATAAACCTCATTGTAATACTTTAATCGTTGAAGATAATATTAACAAATCTCAAATGAAATATGAGACAGAAAATAAAATGGTAATGGTCGCATCTGGGAATTGAACTCAAGCAGACCGAGATAGACCGAGAGGTCATGGGTTCGAGTATTTTTATATTTCATTTGAGTTTTATTTATATTGTCTTCAATGATAACATTTCGCTTATTTATGTATTTATTAGCTGATGTGTACCCGGCCTCGCTCGGTATAATTTTATTTTTTGGAATAAAGTTTTGTTAATTCTCGCTTGTCGTTTGGGTCAGCGAAAGTAACTATATCTAAATAAAGAAACATTCATTTGAAAAATTTGTTTCATTCCAAACAATTATATTTTCAAAATATATCTAAATAATACAGTTCTTAAGTAGGTACCTACTCGTGTTTTTCATTTTGAAAATATTCTACCCAAACAAACCTTCTACTTTTGAATATGTATTCTGTGGCTAAACAGAGTGGTATATCTATGGGCTAACCTCAATACAACATGGTGAGATCAATGTTTTAATACTAATTTTAAAACGTTATAGTTATGTCAGAGTCTCTAAATTCTTTCAGTTAGATCAATTCTGTGGTACAAAATTATATTTCAGCTCATAAATAACCCTATATTTAATGCAAATAGACTAGAGCACAATTACAACACTCGTCTCAATTTTAATGAAGGATTAATGGTTCCTAAGCATAAAAACAAATATGGACAAAGAACTTTAGATCACATGATTCCTAGCTGTTTAAATGTGTTTGTTACCCGCTGAAATATATTTTTTTAATCTGGATTAAAACTAAACAGTTAATAAATATATTGAAAACTTGGCTGGCTGAAAGAAATTATTTGTATCAGATAATAAGCAAATATTATTTGATGTACGATTTATTGTTGCTCTTGTCTATTTGTATTATATATAGGGTTATTAATGTGATGATTAAGCAATATTAATTCTGAATGTATTCATGTGGAATGTGCTACAGCTTCTTAAGGGTAAACGAAATATGATACGCGCTCACAGAAGGAGCTTTTCGCACGTCCCTCAATAAACTTCTTAATCGTGTAGTGGTGTATTGCATCGTGCGAATACTGCGGGATAAGGGGGAGACTGTGGGCTGGTGTTACAAATTATTTCTAAACAATTTGCACCACTACACAAACGAGAATGTCTTTAAAATGTTTTCCCTGTACGTTGTATGATCAAAGATTGTCATATACTACATTTAACAGATTCAACAATATTTTTAGATTTTTCTCTTAAGGAGGAATTAAAATATAGTTAGGTTATTCGTAACTTTAGGATATTTGTCTTTCTCTAAGAAATATAAAATTTAAAAAAAAAATACGTACATGCCCTAAAATGTATACAGTAAATGGAGAAAGCAAAAAAATATACCGCTGTTTTCATTAAATCACAAGCGATTTTTGATGTCATGCTATCAATTTTTAATCACTGGTGGAGAAATGAAAGGATAAACATCACTTTTCAGGTTGCTAAATCAAGCAATACCACAAATAATTTATCTGTATATTCTATACGGGTAGTTAGTCAATGCATAAGGTTTTAAAATTCAAAATCCTCAAAATTTAATTTTTAAAAAATACATCCCAAAAGTCTGAAAATAGGTGCAGTTTGGAAACCAGTGAAAGCAATTTTTAATGCATTATCTAAAATTTCAGTATTCATATTTACAATTTAAGGATTATTGTCTTTTGAAAGATCGTTTATTTTTCTAACTACCCGAATAGAATTTACAGATAAGTCGTTCGTAGTATTTCTTGAGTTATCAACCTGTAAAGTGCATTTTTGGGTGCTGACCGTTAGTACGAGTATGTAAACCTTGTTTATCGTTATGTTTCGAGAGATATTATTAATACATAAATCTTATATTATATAATTTTATTTATAAGTTAAGTTTTATCGGTAGAATCACAGGGAAATTCATACATAGAGATGCCCTAACACGCAAGGGGAAGAAACCAAAACAAAAAGGGCTGGGGTGAGGTAGGCATGCCGCCAATTTAAGTAAAACAGCAAATAAGTAAAAAGGATCGGCTTGTTAACAAAAATCGAATATTTTGTTAGATCCTTTTATAATTTGCTTACCGCAATCAAAATCACGCGAAGTAAACGTGGACGGCAGTGAACTAAGCTGGTGCCAAAATGGGTGTCTTTGCCTCCAGCCGTCGAAATCGTACTTAGGGCAAGACTCTTAATTCTGACATTAAGACGTCAGTGGGCAGAATGTCGAATCAACGTTTCTCTAAGTTTGTGGTAAATGTCTTTACGAAAAACTCTAGTTTGGGAGCAATTTGTTAGACCCAACGATAATCAGATATATTTTATTACAATGTATTGCTGGCAATGCGCTACGTTACTATGGATATACGGATGACACCGCATACCCGTATGATTTCAGTAATGACATAAAACTCATACAGTCATTAATACTTACCACTCCTTTGTCGGGTGCCAGCCGACATCACTATTTGTACGCTACAACTCCGTTGTCGGCTGGCGGCCGACATGATAAGACGTGCCCGCGCGGTGTATTTTCGCGCGCATAACTTGACACGTGACGTTGTTTCTTGCGATTATTCGATAAAAAACATTTAAATTCAAGTTTTAATAAGATTTTGAATGTTTTCCGTTTTTTTTACTATAAAATAACATTTTTGTAACTGCCTATCAATAAATTATATTATATTATGACATTATTTAATTTAGAGTTGGCTGACAACCAATATTATAAAATAATGGAGTGGTAAGGGTTAAAGGTGTATCCAACATAACTGCATTTTGAACACATCGTGCTCATCGTAACTTCAATGTCTGAGCCCTCTCACATTATATGGCCCCTCACTAATAAAACGGGAAGGAATATCCGGACGACATTATTTAATAATTCAACCATATTTTTAACGTTCGCCAATTTATTGCCGGAGTTTATGGACGGACACCGGACCGAATAAGAGAATAGGTGTTTAGGGTGGCCGGTCACGCGATGGAAGGTGTGGTTTAATTAACGAATGAACTGGACAAGACGAGGGATGATATCCCCGGAGAATTTCGTCCGGTGGCCATTCATTTCCTATCCCTGTTTTGCTCTAATTTGAATAGCTCTGAACGTAAACAAGCACTTTAAATAAATTATGTTAATTTGTAGACTATAAAAAAAACGATTTTTATAATATCTCTAGTCTATGGTCATCACCATTTTTTAATAGGCAAGGGTTTTAAGTAGATACTTTGATGGGTACTAACTAACTAACTAACCATGTAAGCGTCCCTTTCTTAATCTTACTCATTACGCTTAGATCATAGCGGTGGGCGAAGCGGCTCGTTTTAGTGAGCCGGATCACTAAATCAGCTCTCCAGGATCAGCGAACCTGTAGTGAGTCACCCGGATCATCGAGCCGCTTCGCCCACCACTATTACATCAGCCTTGCATTCTTTACGACGAATCTCAATATTTTTCACACGATCATACATGGTTTAACACACATTCGTCTCAGAGATCTCATTTCTACGGCATTCAGTTTACTTTCACCCTTCCTCTGCCAATTCCATGCCCCACTGCCATACATCAGGGTTGGTATCAGCACTCCATTGTGGACCGCTAGCTTCGCTTCTTTGGACAACTTTTTGTTACTTGTAAACTTGTTACTTGTTTTTGGGACTTGTAAAATTAAAAATTAAAAAGTGTTAAAATCTGCATTATGATGGACCTAAATTTAAATTTAAAATGACTAATTTACGTTGGAACACAAATTTGACACATATAATTTAAAACATCGAACCGAAAAAAAAGTTTTTTTAAAGATGTAAAAAAAAAAATTCATTTTATACAATCATGTTTACATAGCAAATATGACAAATTAAACAAAACCACCGTTAACCCGCAAATAATTTTCGAAGTTGCCTCTAAAATCATGATAAATTGATTTCTTTAATGGCCTATATTGCATAATGGAACACATAAAAAAATAAAATACTTCTAATCCGTACTAGATATTTACTATACCTTTAATTAAAAAAAAAGATAATTCAGTTTGGGTGGGTATTTTGGCCATAAATACAAACAGGCCGCGCAGTCTTCCTCTTAAGTGCTTTTTTACCAAGATTATTTAAAATAGCGTCATCTGTGAGCGCTATCTCGTTTCGTTTACCCTTAAGTCTCATGCTTCCAAAGAAAAATACGCCAGGAGCTTGATTAATGACGATCTCCGTGATTAATAGGTTACTGCAAATATCGTTCGATTATAAAAATGTATCTATTACGTATTGTTGTACTGATACAAGATAAGTTTTTTTATTTTCCGAAATGGCAATAATTTATCTATTGTGATTATGGATTTTTATCAATAATATCGATATTTCAGACCGGAGACAAATACGAGATCTGCATTTTTTGGTTTGCGCATTGGCTTCTACCATTTTTTGTTATAACGATGCATCAACAGATGGCAGTAAATCGTGATGTCGTTCGTGCGCGTGCGCTTTGCAAACACTCGTTCAGTTAAAAACTTTTGCCGACTTGCGCACTGGTGTTTTTGTCTCCGCAGAGAAGGTGTTGGAAGCTGTTACATAGTGCGCAAGTGGATAAAAAGTAGTTTTATTCAATTGAAAGCAACCTGTTGCCGCTGGTTTTTAGTGTCAGTTGACACACAATAGTTCAGTGCTCTCTCAAGTTTCAGTTTTTATTGTTTCTGTGATTGTTTTCATTCTTCGTTAGAACTTTTTGTGTTGTGTTTACGAAATGCCAAGGAACGATATGGGGAAAAATAAACACCACTCTTCGGTACAACAGTAAGTTTCTCAACGCAATAGTAAATGTTTACTTGATATTCGATTTATGTAACAAATAGGTAATAAATGTTTTTAGTTACACAAGTACTTAGCAATATAACACCATTCACGTAAGAAAAAATTTTGAAAACATATAAAAAGTGTTACTTGTAAAGGTACACAAGTTTCGCGGCATTTTTTGTATCTTTTCAAGCAATGATTTAAAAGTTCAACATATTGTGCCTTTTATTACAAAAATAGATTTCTGATGGAACAATATTGTACTTGCAAATTAGAGGTTTCTTGATGAATTTGAAAAATTATTCTCTTTTTACACCAACATTAGTTCTATATGTACATATAGTCTGACTTTTCATAGTAGACAAAAAAATTAGGGCGTTCCGATCGTTTAGAAAGTTTTAAATAGCAACACCAAGATGACTCTTAGGAAGATGAATGTATTAAAAAAAAGTACAATGTTCCAAGTGCATATTTTTTAAAATTTAATAAAACGGTACTTAGAAATTTTAATCAATTTTATTTTCAAATTTTTTATTATTTAACACTGCAAGAAAGATACACGGAAAGGCGATTTTTTTTTTGTATTTATGAAGATTATGTATCGAAATAACCATGTATTATTATAATTATAAATAAAAAAAATCGATTTATGTATGAATCAAATACTCGAGTCGGGCCATGTCAGAAGTCGGAATAACAGAAGAGAATGTATGAGACGATGTATGAATGTGAATGAAGCAAGAAGTGTATGCCAAGATCGGGTTGTTTGGCGGTCCGGCCTCTCTGCCTACCCTTGAGGAGAAACGGCGTGATGGTTAGTTAGTTAGTTAGATTTACGTTGTTTTGCCTTGTTTCTTAAAAAAAAACTGTCGAACTCGAATGTGATTTTAATTTTTTTATTTGAGGAACACATTTCAAAGGCAAAGTGCGTAGCTTGGTGGTGCCATAGTAATGAAATTCCACTTTATTAAATTTCTGACTGCATTATCACGATTTTTATATTATAACAAGCTGAAGTACCCGGCATTGCCCGGGATCATGTACGGTTTTTAAGTAAAATTTATAAAATTAATATCTGTAACTAACTGGCGTGTCCGGCTTTGCCCGGGGTTACGAATGGTTGTGTTACCCCTAATCCTATCCTTGAAGTGAAGTAACACAAAACTGCGCTATATAAATGCTTTATTATTATTATTATTATTACCCGGTAATTTTCCTCTTATTTTGAACGTCAAGTGGGTATACAACATTCACATTTAAGGAGTAGGAAAGGGGGATGAAGATGTTTCCTGTTGTTTCGAAGGTCAAGTGTGCAAAATTTCATCAAGTTCGGAATAAAACTGTAGATTTGCATTCAAAACAAACACACATCGCCCGCCTTTATATATGTAATAGAAGAAGATATATATTGTTTATTATAAACTTTACAGCGCCCTTGAGGTGATTTTTCACAAAAACGGCGCTATATAAATCGTCCAAGTATTATTATTATTATTATTAGATAATGTGAGATTTTTTTTTGAATAATGTTGTGAAGTTGTGAATTCTTGCTTTTCGTTTGTGTACCATAATGGCTTTGACAGCGAAAGTAATGCCTTGTGACGACTTCTACTATCTCTAAAAAAAGAAACATTAATTTGAAATTTTTATTTTTTCAAAATATGTCTAAATAATAAAGTTCTTAAGTAGGTACCTACTTGTGTTTTCCATTTAAATATTCTAACCAAACAAACCTTCTTCTTTTGAATATGTAATCTGTGGCTAACCAGAGTGGTATATCTATGGGCTAACCTCAATACAACATGGCGGGTTCAATGTTTTTCATACTAATTTTAAAACGTTATTGCAACCGATTTACACATTGGATTTCACTCTCTAAACTTTCCCGGCACTAATAAGAACAAACTGTGCTATTTTCATCGAAACCGATCGAGTAATTTTCGAGAAAATCAGGAACACACAGACAAGCATTCATTTTTATGTATAAATATCATAACTATCGATCTCTTACGGTCAGGCAGATTCGAAAGGAAAATATCTTGTGCATTTCCTAGATTAGAGTGAATAAATTCTCAATTCACCTGAAAATACGGATAAATTTGTTCGATTGCTAAGAAACAAAATATCATATTTTAATAAATACGAAGTCAAGCAATTCCAGCTTTGTTTCTAACGCTGTTTTGGCAGGAAAATTTGGCTCAAATTCCTGGGTTGTACCAACGAGCATCCCCTAATTTCAAAATATAAATAAAAGATGTTTGATGAAACCATGATTCAAACCGCTAACTTACTTTTTGATACGCAATAAAAAGCTCTTTCTATTTTGATCACATATTTTCCTGCCACAAAAATAATACTGTGGGGATAAGTTGACTTTCACCATCACGATATCGCATGGGTGAGTACTGGAGTACCCGAGCGCTGCACGGCCCTACGGCGTTATACCGTGGTTTAGCCGAACGATAAAATTTAATTCATATCTATTGGTAAAATTGTACGTTGGACTCGATTAATTTCCCAACAAATAAACTAACCACAAAGATTAATCATTGTGAGATGAATTTCACAACTTTCTGTTCAATATTTTTACTTGATAGCTTAGGGGGAAGTTTTGCCAAACCGAACATTCCAGAGGACTGCCACGTTTAAAATAAATTATTTATTTATTTATTCAATTTAGAGAAAAAAATTACAGTAAGAACACTTTGACTGTCAAACGTCCAACTGGGAAGTTCCCGTTTTAGGACAGCCAAATTGACAGGCTTTGTTCATATTTGATACAGCACAACGGTACGAATGGAACAGTGGCATCCTCAAGTTGGGGAACATTTTTTAAATAAAAAAAAAGTTCGTTTCTATGTAAAGGTTGGACATGTATGTGACTTTAGTAATAAATTACAAGTATAAAGTATAATTATATAGAGAGTATGTAAGTATAATGCATATTATTATAACACAAGTATAAAGTCACAGTATTCACAGTCCTCCTCACTAGGAAGAACTGCTCTGAGACGGCCTGCACTTTTTTTTTACGAAATATCCATTTGTCTTAAATTGTCTTTATATAGTTTGCAAGTTCATAATCACCCAGTTCTCTCAGCCATCTTTTGACTTTATTTTTAAAGATATTCATTTCTGTTATTTTTTTTATTTTTTTCGCAAGGCATTATACGAGTATAGTTTCGCAGCATGAAATTTAATATTCCTCTGTCCAAAGGATGTACTAAATTTGTGAATAACAAGTTTATTTTGATTTATTGTCCCTGTAGAGTATTTAAGTTCGACAGTGGAGTATTCAGATATATTTAAAAAAAGTTTAAATAAGACGTTTTTTCATATTGAAAAGTTTTTATATTTTGAAAACTTTAAAGTTTTTTAATTAATTTTGTCCGTTGTGATGGTGAAGGGGTTGTGCCTATACAAACTAGAAATAATACTTCGATTACACCCTTCCTAAAATGACAGATAACCTCTCTCTTCTTTGAGAAGATTCTAGTGGTTTAACTTGCACTGTTACCAACGAGATGAATTGAAGATATATTCAGTATCGTTTTAATTTACAAAGGTTATTTCCTATTCAACTTCTTCGGTTCTCCCCACTTCTCTTTACCCATACATTTCTACACACCTCTTCTTACAATTATTCACCGGTTGGGTTTACCATAGTTCCACAGGATAAGTAAAGTTATGCACTATCCGCACGCATAATGAATTCTTATAACGAAAATACGAACATAAAACAAACATTTATCGAAATCTTACCGCACTTGAAACAGCGCGCCATTTAAATTCAGTGCTAAATATTAATTCCATATGTGCGTTATGAATTAAGCGTCTATGGGGCTTTCTTTCCTAAGAAATAGTTCATACATTATCATTATCGTGGAACTTGGGAGCACGGGAAACCGTGCCGAGCGTGAGTTAATTACTGAATATGATAATTTTTCGTATAATAAAACGGACAGTGATGTTTCTTGCATAAATTGTGATTTTCGTATTTAAAACTATTTTTTGTAACCTACGACATTATATTATTCATTAGCCACGGACGTTCTAAAGAATCGCCGAATTGTTTCTTGTTGCTAGGTTGTTAATTTCTGGTTCAGTGATACATATAATGTGGAAAAAAGTAACATAGTATTTTTTATATACAGATTTAATGTCGCATTTTTTTAAATTTCCGATTGAACTCCCTACCACGAACCGCCACTGGTAAAAAACATCCCTTCTTTCATTCGTCAGAGATTTGAACACTTCTCTAGGGATAAAGCAAATTAGGTCTACCTATGTCCTTTGTGCATACCATCAAATTAAGACATTATACAGAAGAGGTGATGTCCAACATTGAAGATGTTTATAAGCAGTAATTGTGTTTTCTCTTGCAAGAAGCGGTGAAGGAAGAAGTATAAACTGTGATAAACTATCCAATTGTTATTCAGGGTAAATACATCTCCAAACAGTGCTTCTGTCCCGCCCTCCCTGCGTGGATATCTGATACTTCCCGTTGGTAACAATAATGTTTTTGACCGTTAATGGCAGTAAATCGCAAGAGACAGCGCATTATCCCATCCGTTGTGAGCCGCGCTGGCAGCGGACTCCACTTGTCCAATTATTGCCATAATTTAAGGTATCCGCTTACATTGGCAATGTTCGCACCGAGCGATGCTCCAATTCTCTTCGCCTCATTCGACATCCATTATAAAACAAAGCGCTAACATGGCCGGCGAAATCGAAACATCGTGGGATGTATTATCTACATTTGAACTGGTAACCTTTTGTTTTGTTTTCTTTGAGGCTTTCCCTCGACCGGCAAAGATCACATTAAAAAATTACCAACGATAAAAACATAATTCCATTTGGCTCCAATGATATTGTTTGAGGAAAGCGTTCGTTTTAATTTTTTTTAATAGTGTCTAGACAGGTGAACTGATAAAAGTTGTTTAATTCGCGAAGAATATTACAAGCAAAAAAATTAACGTAGACTGGGTTTCGTTTTTCATTTCCAATTGTAGGAAAATCTTAAGTTTCTTAATTTAAAGAACATTTTTTATGGAGTTTTTGTACAGTAAATCCTGAAGACCAAAGATAACTACGCAATTTACCATAAGATAAACGTTTTTCTCGTGATAATCCTAATTTCAGAGACTTCATTTCAAGATAGGGTCTAACGCAGACTTCGTGAAAGCGGGAAATCTAAAGTACGTTTATCTTCTGGTCGTGCCTTGAGGTGCCAGATATGAAATTATTAATAGCGTTCTCCTATCGGAGGTTGGCTTTTATCGGCTAATCTTCACCTTGCAGACATCAGTTGAATAAACACCACATCATTTGTAACAGTCACGTGCACGAAGTTTTTCCTTTCTTCTACTGAGTTTTCCATCAGAAATATGTTGTAGTTTTCCTTTTAAATTAAAATAAATATAACAATGCAATGTTTGACCACTCGATGAAGAACGTCTACACTAATCCCCTTCTCTTCTGTCGATGGCGCTTTAAGGATGCACATTCGTGGAATAAGGTGATTATAACATTAAACACAAAACGTTAGCAGATTCCCTATAAGTATTTATGAATTCAATTACCTAATGCCTGGATAAACAGTGAACTTTCGTGTGCAACTATTCACCAAGTTGCCGGCATTATTTCAGTGTACATCGCCGTATTTCAATATCTTTAAATCGGTGTAAACCTATCGTGAAAAAACAATCAAATTACACGTTTTCACTTGCCGTTTTCACACAGAGGTAGCATTAAAATTTCGACCGTACGGTGTGCTTAGCTTACTTTACCCATTTTCTTTTTTGGTAACGCGAAGTTAACTATGATATCGTTTACTTTTCACATCACACCTATTTGTAAAGAAACCGCAGTCGAACAGGTAGTATTTTGTAAAGCAGGTGTTAATGAAAAAATACGTGCGTCCGTATCAAATTGTTGGCGTACAAAAAAAATCACACCTTTTTAAGACCGGTTCGTCCATTATAGATTGGGCCAATACTCAACATGAATTGAACTGGCCTTTAGGGTCACGCAATCAATTTGGGTATTTCTAGTTCAGTGTTATAACACGGGTAAATTAGTTTATCAGAAAAGATTCGGTAGAGGGATTTTTTAGCATTGATTTCTTTGTTAGCAAAATAGGGGATGATTATGATGTTAAGAATATTTGAAAAAATGTACTAAGGATTTTTGTAGACATTACTTACTTTTGTTGAAGGTTGCAAATGGGCCGGTTTACCAATGATACAACGATTTTTAATATCAATGATTACGAAAATTTAATATAGATTTTGAGGGCCCTATGGATCAATCCCCCCGGCCACCACCTTCCCCCGCCGCTCCGCCCTTTCAAGAGTATTCTGTGTTATTTATCCTAAAAAATATGGATAATAATTCTTTGTCTTAGCTTAAATACATTCTTGAATATGATGGAAACAATCACTCTATCATTTGTATTAGCGTCTTGCAATATATCGTAAGGAATAAATACAGTTAGCTTCTTTTTTTTCAATTTAACATTAAATTTAGTTTTGATAATTTAACTGCATCTCTTTATATGGTCTATAAATAATGTGTAATGATAGCCTGCCCAAAAAGAGAAAATAAATGTAAAACAAATAAAATATAAATAAATTCGTAGAATAGACGTAATATAAGAATAATATAAGAATTGGAAGTAATATTTGTACAGCGCCCCTGAGGTGATTTTTCACAAAAGCGGCGCTATAGAAATGATCCGATTATTATTATTATTATTATTATTATTAATGCGATTGCGATTGGAATTGGAAATAGGTGATGAAATGTAAAAATATTCGTTTCTTCAAATATTTTGGAAAATCTGCATTGGTCAGCGGCGTGCAGTCCATATAGGCTGAAAAGCTGTGCCTACCTTGAATAAAACAAAGAACAATAAACCGAATAATAATTTATTTATTTTTTAAATGCGACATTATCTAAGAATTTGTAGCTCATTTATTCAGTTGGCCTCAACAATCGATAAAAAATGGTCGTTTTCAAATATTCGATGCACAATTCATACCCGACCTTAAAAAACTACACACAATCTATCTTTGTTTTTTTTAATTATTTATTTTATTTTTTATTTAATTTTACAAGAGAAAAAATACAATTCAAAACTCCCGATAAACTACTTTTTTGTAGTTTGTCTAACAGGAGATTGTTATTTAAAACATAAAATTTACAGACAAGGTTACAAAATATGTAAAATAAAAACATAAAAAAGTACATAAAATAAAAACATTAAAAAAACATATGTAACAAACTTAAAACATAAATATTTATCAAGAATATTACTCAAATATTTTTTTACAAAAATATATTAAAAAAATGAATGAAATACAAACATAAACGAAAGCAATAAATCCTAAATAAAATAATATTTCCTTATTTCTAATACAAATAGCTTCTTTCAGCTAGCCAAGTTTTCAATGTGTTTATTAATGGTTTAGTTTTAGTACAGTTTTTTATTTTTTTATTTCAGCGGGTAACATATTTATACAACTAGGGATCATGTGATCTAAAGTTCTTTGTCCATATTTGTTTTTATGCTTGGGAGCCATTATAATACCACTGTAATATAGCAATGCACGCCGCTGGTTTCGGTAAACATGTCCGGTATACCGATCTTGCCGAAAAAGCTAAAATATTGGAAAACATTTAATTGGAAAGCATTGATAAATGGTAGGCACGTGGAGAATTTATTTTGTAAAATATTTCCACTGGATTTATGAATCGTTTAGTTCAAAGGTAAAAATGGTGGCCCCCACATGCTAATGGATTTTAACATAATGTAGGGTGGGTTGTTATTGTAGCTTGAATTATGCTAGAAAAACTTCCGACCATCGCTTTTCCGACTACGAATATTGCGAACAGATTTTTTCGCTCGCGATGATTCCGCACATAGAAAACTCTTAACGGAGATTATTCCGGAGACAAATAATTGTGCGGATCTAATACCCCGAACACAATTAATTTAATTGAATTTAATTGTTTAATTTTCAATGTCTGAGAGATTACTAGAGAATATTTTTATTTTTAAACCCGACTGTAAAAATGTTAGACATAATTAACAGAGTAATTTAAATCCATTTTGATTAGTCATAATTAGTAGAAAATAATCATTTTTATGTAATATTATTATTATTATAATTTTTTTTTTATTATAAATTTGTTTTAATTTTACTTTTTCTTTTCTTGTAATTGTTGTACCCAAATCTGATGTAATTTGACAGATTGGATATTACACCACCCTCATACACCAGTCCCGCTGGGATAAAATCTTAAATAAAATATAATTAAAGATTCAACAATTCAATTTTATTTTTAAAGCTAATCTGTGTTCTTAGATTTCCATGTGCCAACCACAGAGAAGAGAATCAACGGGGGTGCTTTAACAGGCGAGGGGAAGAAGCTAAATTTAGCAGGGGGAGCCTGGAGGCATGTCCTTTCCGGTGATTTGCTAATGAAAAAAAATCCCAACATTATGCAGACAATTCGCATTGCACCGCAAAGTATTAGTTCACTCCTCGAAAAGCAAATATGTTAATGATTAAATCGTTATTTTTACAATTGTGTGTAATTTATCGTCAATATTCTTCCAGTAGCTTCCGTGCCAATATCAAAAACTAACTTAATAATAATAATAATTGGATTATTTGTATAGCGCCGTTTTTGTGAAAAATCACCTCAAGGGCGCTTAAGTATAATGGCAATAGATACAAAGTTCGGCTTGTTCACATAAACAGAATATTTTATTAGAGTATTTATTTTGACTATTTTAGAAATGTTTATTACTTTACTAACCGCAGGAAACATGCACGCTTTCACGTCATCGTCATTTCGGTTCGACCAGATAATTTCACAAAAGTGTTAAGAATTATATTGAATAATGTTAATATTAAGTAAAATAACGATTTCCTGCGGAATGTAATACGATATTTGTGATTATTCTTACTATCACTTCTATTTTGACTCCATTTTAATTCAAAGGAGTGCGTTATTCCGTGAAATCAATGATCATACGATGGTATCATAGAAATCAATGATCATATGAGGTGATTTCTCACAAAAACGGCGCTATACAAGTCATCCAACTATTATTATTATTATTATTATTCAGCGTGCGAATGATAGCAGAGTTTGTTAAAAAAATGTGCCACCCAGGCTGGTCCAAAATGGATGTCACGTGACCTTTGTCTCCAAGTCACAATGGTACGGGAAGATTTTGCTTTGGGTATGTCTATGTAATTCTGACGTCAGTGGTGTCGACAATAATTTGTGTGCGGAAAAACGTCTCTTCGGAGTTTTCACCATGTTCAGAATAATCACTGCAATATTTATGGTCGGAATAATCCGAGTACTGTTAGGTTTACATAATCTTAATTATTTGTGTTTTATCGCGGAGACCATAGCAGCGTCCTTACAACATCAAACACAATTAGCGCTTAATGTGAATCCGGCTAAGGAAGCAGCGACAAGAGGAAACAACAAAGAAAATGTAATATGCGTTATTCATAGGATTAAACCAGCTCATGTTTATTAAAATTACATTAAAGCCAAGATAAATTAACCGAGATAAAATTGTTTTATTACTTTTATTCCGTTTTTCAATTTCTCTCAACGTTAGGGGTTGGTCCGGGACATTCACCGTTAGGGGTTGATAAGCTACAGAGCAAGAAACAACTAAGCCCCTCGTAAATATAAAGTTCTGCTTGGATTATATTGTTTTTACGCGTTACTCCGTTCCAGTTTAATTCCTCGACGTCCCTCTCCCCCTTAACGGTATAAAAGAAAACTCAATGTTGCACCTACCCTCAATGTTATGAGGTGAAAGGAAAAAAGGAGATGAGGTAAAAAAAAAGGATGTAGAAAAGTTTCTATTCAGATCTGGTCCCTGAACAATAGATAAAACAAATATACAAAAAACCGTCTCGATTCCGAAGAGGAGAATACTGCCGTGGTTGAGAGTCTCAGGGAAGATTCTGCGTTTTTACTTATGACTGCAAAATAGGATGATACTAAGAGCTGAGATAATCTCTCATCTCGGATCGAAGTGCATTCATTAAAAATATATTTAATCTTTCAAAGAAGTAATATGAACAAATCTGAAATGAAATATGAACCAGAAAAATACACAGAAAATATAAAAGGCATTGGTCGCATCTGGGAATCGAATCCAGGACCTCTGTTTTACCGCTACAATACTCTAAAAACCTAGCTATTTTCAGTCGTTTTTATCGATATCATATTTCAATTTAAGAATTACTAATATTAAGCTCAATGAATACCTTTTTATTTTCTGTGCATTTTTCTGTTTTATTTGATATTTGCAATCAAAATAAAAAAAAACTATGGATTATTGTAACACTAACACATACAGTATTTTTATAAGTTTCTTGAAAGAATTCTGCTTTAAACCTGCAATGAACATTTATTCCATTTCATATTCCGTGTGTACCGCCAACAAACAATTCATCTCAATATTTAAAACAATTACATGGTATAATGTTTTTTCTAAAAGAATAAAATAACGCCATCTGTGAGCGAGTAGCGTTATAATCATTCTATGAATGCCGTTAGTTTTACGTTCTTCTTTTTTTTAATGATTATAGATTATATGAACAAATTTCAAATGAAGTACGAAACAGAAAAAAAGTACATAAAAAAAGGTAACGGTCGCATCTGGGAATAGAACCCGCGACCATGTCTTACCGGGACTATCACTCTAAGCACTAAACTAATAAATCCTTATTAGCTGATTAAAACCCACTGCCGCGGCTTTTGCTGCATTTTTGGCATTGGACGCCCCCGCGCTGATAAAACAGAACTCTTTTGAACACACGTAAAAAGGACACAGTTTGTTCACGGTGGTACGGTGGTGGAATTGTAGACTCTTTTGCGTATGAGGGGAAATTACCATTTCTACTATTCGCCCTCTATACGGCGATTAACATAGGACTCTAGGAAATTAATACTGTAAGATTTACTTTACGTAATTTTTATAGATATCATCTCCCAATTTAAGAATTTATAATATCATCTTGAATTACTTTCCGGATGCGACCGTTATTTATTTATTTTTGTCTATTTCTGTTTCGTATTTCATTTGAAATTTTTTAATATTATATTCAATGATTATAAAAACAAATAAAATATAATGAGGTTTAAACCTTTCCCTTTGTAACTTCTCTGTGGCATGCACTTATACATTATTATACCTTCATATATATTATAAATATGTTACACTTATATACTAACTATGCATCATGTTTTTTAAGTTCTGTACACAAAATCATTTTAATGTTAAAATATGTAAAAGCCCTCTGGGGCGTTAATGAATGAATAAATAAATAAGCTTCAATAAATGAAATTGTTTTTTTTTCGTTTCTATTTGGCCGTTCTTTGAACTCGTGATTTATAGCTTCAGATGCAAGGCTAGTATACAAAATTGTAGATTTCTGTAGTGTTTTATATTGTTAAATAGTAATGATAAAAAAAAGAAGTAAAAAAATTCAAAGAAAATGGATATTTTTTATCACAATTTAATTAATTTAATTTTACAATTTAAAAAAAAAACACACATACAATAATATTCTCGTGGGTCCAAGATATTGAAGAAAACTCGTCTTCAGATTTTGATGTTCGTAGCCCATAATTGAAGCGTAAATCCTCGCAGCAGTGGACAGTCAATATTTTATCCCTCACATCGTTCTGACCCCCTGGTGTATAATCCCCTGTGTAGCAACGTCCGCCGAAGGTCGCCCGCAGGTGGCGAGGCTGGTGGATGGTGGACCGGGGGCCGGGGTCAATTGAGCCTCGTTAGCGGACGGGGCAACTGCATCCATCATTACACCGCCATTACTCTGAGTGGGGCTGATTGGGTTCTATGAGCAACTAATCAAACCTCATAAAGGCAGCGATTAGTCAGACACAGCGACACAAGCAGAGCGATCTTATCCATCGAACAGCGGCAGTCCAGCGAATCATTGTGGCGCGAGATCTGATTTGAGATTTTGATAGCCAGTTGTCTTATGCCAGGCTGTGCCGCGTTTACCACTGAGCTAATGTTCCGAATAGCCCATATATTTATTCTGATGGTAAACCAACATCAATTTCCATAGTAGGTGCTTCAGACTTGTGTAAAAGTCGTTTTTTTTCTTTAATCTGTGTTTTCAATCTACGGTTTGGCTTCCTCCCCCCGAAAATTAAAATATTTGGATAGCTTGTACAGTGTACATATACCCAGATGATCGTTACTGCAAGAGACCCAAAAAACAACATTTTAACTATCGTTTCTACAAGGTACCAGAAAAGATAACTTTGTACGCAAGAAAGTCGTTATTCTAGTGCTTTAATCTGAATTTTCAATGTAGATAAATTCTTTTTATCTAAAATGATGTGAACTCAGATTTGTATCTATGTGCGTATTTGCTTTCATCATAGAAAACGCTTCTATCTTAAGTGCATTTGATAATGCCAACTTAAAAGAAGTATGGTTTCTTTGAAGAGAAATCGTTGATAAATTACGGTCTATTAAATCTGCAGGCTGGTCACGATGATGTGCGGAGGGGGTTTCTATGAATCAGCCAACCATCTACTTCAAAGCTTCACATCCAGACCAGTTATCCCTATAAAGGTCGATTAGTGATTGAGCAAACTTGAGTCACTCCGCAAAAGAGATCTTTCCTTTCTTCGAACCATGAAAGCAGTTGTGTTTTATTGGTTCTGATATTTTGCGTAGTTCTCGGTTAATTGGTGGCCGGTTGTTGGCTGCAGGCCTGCCTTATTAGGGGCAGCGGCAGAGTAGGGTGATCTCTGCACCTTACTGGGTCAAGAGTTTGCTCGGTCGCTTTTCTGTTTCTCCGTACGAGCTGCGTAGCGGATACAGATAAAGAACCCGGTTTTTAGTTTTTACCATAAATCGAGAATAGTAGAGCTTCACTGTTACTACTTTGGAAGTATTGGCACTGGAACTTCGGAGAGAACCACTGCTAGAATCGTGATAAACTTTCTTGATGTTTTCATCTCTCCATTCGTGTTGTTGTATCTGATTATCACCATAACATTATGACAAACTTGCTGAAGCTGACGTCGCAGTGTGACTGTGAAACCGGGAACGATCATTGAAGTTAATAAATAATAAGTTTAGCTCTCGGGCGGACTGGTGTGGCTGCCGTCGCTAGCTAGCATCAAACGTTATGTGCAATCACACAATAAATAATGGTTCATGTCTTCCCGTAATTAGCTTCCAATTCAGCAGCGGCCATGTACAGTCCGTGCAATGTTTTAGTTCGCCCTTCCCTGCTGCAATCACGATTTCCACATCTCGTAGGGCCGCTCCTTTCAATATCGGCGCTATTTTCTTATTAAATCCAATGACAGGTTGATTCCTACTACTTTGTTAAGAAATTATTATTAAAGTCTGATGAAATATCGCTTTTAGTAATATTGATGCTTCTTTTATGCAGTCAACAAGTTTTACCGCAAATAAGCACACCTGTATTTGAAAACTACTAGTGTTTTTCTAATTTTTTTAAATTTCAATTGCCACTTGTTTTTAATACAAAATAATCCGCTAAAATCTTATTATGCTTATGTACGTATATGTGATAATAACAGTAAATTCTGTTTACTGTCATAACTAATGAAATGATTTTTTGTTTGTTTCTTATTATCACTTTATGTCATATTTTATCTTTCTTATTTTCGCTACCACTTTTAAGAAAATGTTAATTTATTTTTTGTTTAAAATTAAAACTTTCAATGTGATTATAATATCCACACACAGGCTTTGCCTTTTTGGGATTTTATGTATACATATTTAATTTTTATCATATTTTCTTGTATTTTCAAACTGTTTCAAAATGTATTTATGTAGCAAAAATTTTCAATAAAAAAAATAGAACGTTAATAAAATTTTCTCATTTATTACTAGAAAAAGTGCATTATAAATGTATGTACATGTAAACACCCTGCACAGCATTCTTTTAACCGACGTAACAAGCTTACACGAATTCCTTCGCGTTCAAACAAACTGCTGTTCTGGTGTTGGCACTGTTGGCAGATACTAAATAATGTGTCCATTAGAGAAAACCCGCCAGTGTTTATGGCACTCTTACTTCCTTCTCATTGTTGGAGTATTGATTGTTAATAAATCTGCTAGCAGTTTCCTTTCTTCGAGAGGCAGCGGTAGTTAGTTGATGCAGAAGCAGGTGCGGATTAATTCGACGAAAAATTTGTTAAAAGTTGTCTTTTCCATCTGCAGTTGAAACGGACTTACATTATTTGAAAATTAAAATAATTATTTAATCATTGAAGAAAATAATATTAACATAACAAAAAGATTTCAGTTGCATCTGGGACTCGAACCCAGGACCTCTGCATATCTGGGGCAACCGCTTTACCAACTTAGGTAATGAGATCAGTTCAATTTATGTCATCTTCATCGATATCATATCTCAAATTCAAGATTTGTCAATATTATTCTGCATTTTTAATCCCATATTATTGGCAGCTATATCATTATGATGATTCCAAAGTTAATCACGAACACAATTGCAAACTAGACAGTGTCTCGGTTGAATATCCGATTTTTAATTTATTATATAAATCTGAATGCTCTGGGAATGAATAAAAAGTTCTATTTGGTAATTCAAATAATTACCTCAAATAATTTGGTAGGTATATCCACAGATGCAAAACGACATTCTATTGACATGCTTTCGATCCCATTGTGCATGCCATGCCCCTCTTCTTAACCTGACCCAACAGTGTCCTTGTTCTTTTTGTGTTGTCCCATTTGGCCGTTTACCACAAACGTTCTTTCTGCTGGGTTAGGTTATATTGTAAAAGGGCATGAACAATGTGATCAAAAGGGTGTCGCTACACCCACGCAAAAGCTTTCCGTTTTTTTGTCATTTGTACTTGTAGGTAGCATTATTTGCAAAGTGTGGGATTTGAAATAGAATACAACGTGAAGGTTGTGTCAAAAATATACAATCGTGAAAATTGTAAGGTATTTTGGAAATGTAGAATTTTTTTAATATCTATTTCTTATCCCAGTCCAGCTCTTGTTACGGTTATGGGAGTGACCATGCAATGCACGAACTGCTTTTCTGCACCTGTTCCTTTCTCCCAACAATCGTTTTCTGTCGTGATCACCTCTGTACCACCAGCGCCGTATTGTACATTCTACTTACCAATCATCCTTCTTCTGCACTCTGAATGCAACCCACGAATACCTGCCAGATTTCATAGCCACAAAATACATTTATGTATAGCAAAATTATTTTTGATGGAAGTATTATTTTATCCAAGTATACAATCATAAACTTATTTTTTTATATGAATACCGCACAAGAGTCCCAACTGCTCCCAACCGTCTGGAGCCAGTGAGACTCTGGCATTCCCAATCGGGGAATGTTGTGAGGCTGAAGGTATTGGATTAAGTATGCCTACTTAAGTCTAAATTGGAAGTCACTAGCTATAACTTTTAGTTGGTAAGTGACTAGCTATAAGCCATAGATGTAAGTCACTAATTATAAGTCTCAGTAGTTAGTCCCTAGCCATAAGTCTTACTTATAAGCCATTAGTAATAAAGTTTAGCTGTAAGGTATTGGTTGTACGTCAAGTGATATGTTATTTAATTAATTGTAAAGCGCCCTTGAGGTGATTTTCCCACGAAAACGGCGCTATAGAAGTAATCCAATTATTATTATTATTTATTATTATTGGGGAGGGGAAGGAGAAGGGGAAGAGGAAGGTGGGGTATACCTGGCTATTCAGATCTGGTCACCAAACACGGCTAAAAGCCATTTCAAGCAACTTTTCAATTTCGAATGGTGGTCTTTCACCAGTGCGATACTGATTTTATCTTCCACTCTGGAACGTGCGCAAATACACTATATATTATTTTAAAATTAATTAATTGTGAAACAACACAAATTAATTAAATAAAATTCACTTGCGCACGCTGGGATTTGAACCCGCGACCTTCGGATTCGTAGTCGAGAGCCTCACCCTTCGACCATGGAGGCCGTCAAACTGAGTGCAATAATACCGTCGTTAGTTATCCAAGCAATGTGACAAATTTTTGCCCATCCAACCAAACAGATTATAATTTATTTGTGTATTTTATATAAATATTATATTACTAGGTCTAAACTTCTTTCTCGCATAATTTTATACAAAATAACGTCAATTAAAAAATTGACCCGACCAGTGGCGAAGAAAGTTGATGGAGAATTTTTATTACCTCAATATGAATCTGATAGCAATAAATTATCTGTTTCATTTAATTATACTTATCCAGTTTTAGTTAAATCGGCATTAAATGGTACAGCTCTAAATAGCAAATGTATGTGGAATCTTTCGGAAAAAATCGTATAGGCTGCCACACTTCGCTTCCAAGTAAAATACATGTCTCAGTAGTCTCGAAATACGCGTTGTGAGAATCGCAGCATTCGAGAGACCCCTGCGATCATTTATCAAAGAGAAGAGAATATTGAATAATCATTGCTGACGAACCATGTCTCAATGATTTTTCACACCAATATTTGAAACACTCACAGTGCAACGTTTAAGCATAAGCCACTTTCGCAAGTATTTCAATAATATTAAAGAATCGCAGACGCAACCAGAAAAACAAACGTTTCTTCAATAATTTACCCATTTTCTTATATCCAGCGAGAATTTAATCAGCTCTAATTCTGTTCCTTGGGTAACTCCGCAAAACTTTACATGAAGCAAGAAAATTAATATTAATTTAGCCCAACAACTTAATCATGTCTCCAACAGAACTTTCAAAAGAAGGATTATTATGTCTTCTACGTTTACTACTTGAAAGCAATGCTTTTAATCCTGCGACAGTAACCCGAGGGTTAAAGTTCTCAACAAGACACAAGTAGTAGACTTGAGTAGATACTCATACCACCCAAAAGGAATAAATTATGTTAAAAGCTACAACCAGCAATACGAGAAACAGCCAACAACTAAGTAACCAGGTGCCGCATTCAGAATGCGTCTTATTCAGTTTCACGCCAGATGCAGTGTCTATTAAGAAAGATGGAAACGAGATTTCGCTCCAGCCCAGCCTCTCGATCGAGGTACATTACCCGATTGGCTGCACTCACTCAGCCGATTAAATTATTATTTTGTGGCTTAGGCGAATATACTATTTTGCCACTTCTGGTCTCTCTGTCACTTTCACCAAGTTTACTGGTTTATAATACAAATGCGTGGTAAACTTGCTATATCATGGTCTGCTGGAATTGTCAATCAATTCCAAAACAAAGGCTAATCTGAGCTTTTTAATGAAGATTGGATTTTTGTGAAAATAAAAATGGTTTTATTTTCAATATGGTATTTGTGCTCAACAAAATGCAACCATTCCATCGCTTGTAGTGCGATAGAGTTCGCGTAATGATTCCCCGTATAAAAAAAATGTTTTTAAGAACAATTCCAAAATGTCTCTTTCAATTGTTTCTTACATAGTTGTTTCATCTCTATCTTTCAGCGTGAATGCATTAAAATATGTACCTTAAACTTTTGTTTTCCGTTGCTCTATTATTGTTTACTTATTTGAGAAATCACAATCATTGCATAATTCATTAATAGATCTGTCCGCACAGTGAGAGAGAAAGTGAGTTCTCCGAGCGCCGGAAAATCTCTTGTAATTATTATTATACGATGATAGTCTGAGAATAAAACACACTTTAAAAGTGAAATTAGTTTCTTGGTTTAATGTACCCATTGAAATTGATGTGATTGCACTTACATCACAATAAGCAATGTTTACTAAACATTGCAAGTTGAATGGCACTCAATATTGGTTACTTCATTTTTGTATCAAAACGTTGCTTATTGAATGACACTAATACGCTTTTCGAGAATGCCAATCTGTGCAGAAATTTAATGGAATTATAAGAAGCTAATCGTTTATTTCTCTACCCCTTTCTCCCCGGAGATAAATTAGTAATTAGATAATAAATTGTAAAATGACTGACAATTTTTCGGACATTAATGGTTTTGTTAAACAAATAGTAAATGCCGAAATTAATTCAATTGAAAACTGCAGAAATCGTGAGTAAAGTAACTCACATTTTAACTCAAGACATGCGTTAAAGTTGTAAAGTAAAAAAAATACTCAACGCTTACCTTGCTATTTCATTTAAAATTTTTACTGTATCAGAGGTTACCTTTGACCACTCCGAGCGCACGTACTGCTATGCAATTACTTACCGTGTCATATGCCATGCACATTTACAGCCCATTCGAAGCGTGGAAGGGCATTTTATGGTATGGAAGCGATCCTCGTGAATCAGCCGCTGGCCATATGAAACATTAGCCAAGTGCAATGTGCAAAACACTGCAGGGTATTGGCACTATAGGCATTAGATAATCATGGAAACCATTTGAAAAGGTCACGTCGAATATTATCGTGCCGACTTAGAATCTTACCAAATAATATTCCGTCTAAATTTGGTCAACGCAGTTTAGACAAGATTAACCTTTTGCCAACGCTTTGGTATTTTTTTATAAAACATAGCAGTCGAAGAGTTTTTAAATTGAGGAAACGAGAGGTATATCCGTCAATAATGTTATGAGAATCTGTTAACAACACGACAAACCACGTAGAAAAGTGTAACCGTTAAAACAATAATTCATTACCACACTGCAAAATACGTAGTCCTTGGAAGCGTATCAAATGGTTAATTCCGTATAAAAAAATGAAAACGAATTATTCTTCACCGAAATGTGACGTTTGGTAAATAATTGATAGTTACAGCGTAATCTAACATTCACTAATTCAAGACTCTTCTTGTTTGAAATATTTAGCATTAACCGAAACCTGATCCTTGGGGAACTCCATTTCTTTATCAGAACTTAGTGGTATCATAAATGCCGCGTTAATACACGCATTTTATTCTGGAATGCACTCACAATCCAACAATATGCGGAATCGTCGGGAGTACATGTATTGTGTATAATGCTTGCTTATTCGCTGCACAGTCCATTGGAATCCTCTGGGTCCATTCGCACGGTCCAGTGGCTGCGGGACGGAGTGATGCAATGCTGGTTCATGTGCCGCCCACTGGGTGCCAGTGCAAGTATCCAGCCTGAAGTATGCCTGGGAGTACGGTAACTGCCATTGTATGTAAACTGGCACTCGTAGTAGTACGGACAGGTTGGCTGTACGTGCCCTTTCATTGTTCCGCATTATATAGTACCCGCAGCCTCCGTCGACTAAATCAACGAATGTCACAATCAGAACCGAATTTAGTTAGTCCTCATTTGTCATAGCAGAAATTGTTCTAACTAAATATTCTATTACTAATAAATGAATTAAAACTTATTTTGTATTTACCACTTTATTAATATATAAACATCGACATGTTTCGAAAGCGATGCTTTCCTGATCAGGAATACATAGAATACGAGAAAATAATAATCTCAAGTGTAGACAAATGAAAAACATAAATATAATCCTGATGAGGAAAGCATCGCTTTCGAAACACGTGTTTTTTCTTCATATATTTATTTGACATAATTAAGAACATTGTTTACATGGTTATAACCAAAGTGTATTTAAGTACTATTTTTTATTTTTTATTAATAAATAATTCTTTTAGTTTCCTTTTTTCAAATTTAATACCTCCCTAATTGAGAAATTCTCGTGTTTATGGAGGGAGTACTAATATTTATTGTTACACATTTAATAATTTCTACAGTACTACCATGAACTTGATGTTCTGGTGTCTATACACTAATTTAAAAAATAAAATAAAATAAAAGGAAAATTTTCGAAATACAATATATCTATATAATGTATGTATATAAACATATATACATTTTTTCCAAGTGAACTTATAATATACACCTAAAATTAGTTTCTTGTAAAATGTATTTTAAGTTTTTTTTTTAAATCATAATTATTTTCATCTTGTATACCTTTGGGAAGTTCGTTAAAACATTTTATGTCAGAATATGTGTAATGGAGTTGTGCTGTTGTTGTATTAAGTTTAGGGGTTATTATTTGTCCTGTGGTTCTCGGCCTGGTGCTCAATGACTCTAATTTTAGATTTTCTTTATGGATTGAAGTAATGATTTTTTTTGTTGGTGTATTGTATTTAAATCTAAGACTTTAAATTCGGTGAATAACTCACAGGTAGAAAAATAAGATGGTTGTTGAAATGTATATTTTAATAAAGTGGTGAATGCAAAGTAATTTTTAATTAATTTATTAATAATGACGCCACCATGTGAATACCAATCCTTTGAAGAATTATGTTCTATTAGTATTTTACCGATCGAATAATGTTTCCGCATTAATATATCCAATACATATAAAAATATAAAATTTTTAAACAATCAACATTTAAGGTCGTAATAATGTTGAAAAAAAAATTATCTCTTTTTCAATATTTAATCAAAAATTTCAAATTTGGCTTGTGTTAGAATGCACTCACACAACGATAAGCTGGTGGATACAACCAGATTTTAATGCTATGTATTTCAATATTTAATCAAAAATTTCAAATTTGGCTTGTGTTAGTATGCACTCGCACAACGATAAGCTGGTGGATACAACCAGATTTTAATGCTATTTATTTCAATATTTAATCAAAAATTTCTAATTTGGCTTGTGTTAAAATGCACTCGCACAACGATAAGCTGGTGGATACAACCAGATTTTAATGCTATGTATTTCAATATTTAATCAAAAATTTCAAATTTGGCTTATGTTAGAATGCACTCGCACAACGATAAGCTGGTGGGTACAATCACACATTATTTTATTTTTTTTTTATGTTATTTTTTTACAGTTCTGTTTATTTATTTATTTTTTTTTATATATTTATTTCTTGCTAAGGCAATCCCGATGAGTTTCAAAACTCATTTTAGTTTCAAAACTCATTTTTATTATACTCTTTATTGCGTGTTTTGTATAAAGTTTTTTGTCTAACTTTTATTGGTGTTCGTACTAAAATTTGTACTCGCCACAAATTGGTTATTAAATCAATTTATTTTGCCTTATATTTTAGCCTCATAAAACACATTAGTAATATTAATACATTGTTGTTTTCTAGCCGATATTACCTTAAATTCCACCGTTCAACTTTCTTTATTTAATGATACAATTTAATGCAAATTAAATCGAAGGGAAACAAGTTCTCGCAGTGTTCAGGAAAGATTGAGCATATATTAATTGTAATTGTGTGTTTTGATCATCATGATCGTATGAAAAAAAGCAAATTTAAAAATTTATGTTTTTTACGATACAAGAAGGGCTCAGAGAAAATAATATCTATTTGAATATCTTACAAAAACAGAGTAAATAATACATAAAATCAATATTAATATTTAAATTCAATTTAAGTGAAACAGCAACTTCGTAAAAAGGTACGGTTTGTTCACAAAAACCGAATATTTTGCTAGAGTAATTAGTTACCCTTTTTATAAATGTTTAATAATTTGCTTACCGCAGTAAAAATCACGCGAAATAAACGTGGACGGCAGTGCTGGTGCCAAAATTGGTGTCACGTGACCTGTGCCTCCAGCCGTCGAAATCGTACTTACGGCAAGTCTATTATTTCTGACGTCAGCAGGTACGAATAATTCGCCGAAATCCAAAAGTTAAGAAATTAGTTTGCTCATCCTAGCCTCAGACGTAATGGCGGATAATGCGATTGACGTTATTATTTGCTTTGAATTCGCGTGACACAATGTTCACGTAAAATTGTTCACTGGCCGTTTACCGGAACTTTTTGCTTGCTAGCAGTTACAAAAAGAAAACACCGCAGTTCTGCAAGAGTACTCAGATGAAACAATTTGATTTACGTTTCATAACTGAGCAGAGTACAAATTTGGTCAATTTCTCCACGGTACTTAGTGTAAAGACTGCCACTGTAGTTTTTCTGCCAATTGAATCGTTTTTTTTTGGTATTCGTTTCGATTTTTCTATAACTTCGTGAGTGGTGTAATGGAAATAGTGATACAACTTGCACAATGTCAATATATATGTTATAAACACCATTTGCAGTGGTCTGAAAGTTGGTGTAAAATTTCAGGGGTTAGAGAGATTAGAGATTGCAATACAGATAATCCAGATTTTACAAAATCCGGATTTTCGTATTATTAATAGTAGAATCAAAATCCGGATTTTTAATATGAAATTAAAAATATATGTATATTATAATTGCAATGTCTAATGAGATTAACGCGCCAAAAAGGCCAACAGATGTGAATAAATAAATTTTATAATAATAAGAATTCTAACCCATTACAAAAATGTTCACAATCATGCAAAAATACAATTTAAGTTTGGTAATTTTTTTAGCTAGAAACATATTAAGCATATGAAAAAAAATTTCTATGCTTTAAAAGAAAAAAAATGTTCTTTATACACGCAACGAAGAGTAAATTACCACTGTCCTTTTTTATTTATTTTATTGATATGAGTTATATTACATTTACTTAGTGTTATTTAGTATCGTAAAGATCATAAGAAATAAAAAAAAAAGTTTTGTTTTGAGAAAGAATTATTTCCGTTGATTTATAAAAGAAATAATAGTTTTAAATTATACATTTAGTACCTACCTTGTTATCAGTGGCGTGCATTGCTCTATGACCAAAGTTAGTCGTTTTTCTTAGGGTAGGCACAGCTTTTTAGCCTATTTGGACTGCACGCGACTGCTAGTTAGCTTGACAAAGTGCCTAAAATTAAATTCATCGTATTTCGTAAGATTACGAGGAGAATACTCGTTACGTTTGATCCTACATACTTGATTATGCAAAAGTGTTTTATTTAAAGTTTTTATTTTGTAAACTGTATTTTAATCAAAGAAATGGAAATACCTTTTGAATAATGCCGAATGTTTTCATTGAAGAAAAATTCTATGGGTAATTTTTTTTTTTTATCCCGATTTTATGTTTCAAGATATCGGAAGACGTGCAATCTCTAGTTCGGATATCGGCATATTCCAGAATAAGTATATATGGGACTTCATTTTCCAGCAGTATTTGGACTAACTCCGATAAAGTCCCATCTCACTAACTTTAATATTGTTAGTAGAGAGACTCCATAAATTGGTTTAATTTTGAACATTCGCAATCAACTGGAGTTGGCAGGGGGTTCCGCATTTCCCGTGGAAGAGAAAGTTTGTAGCCAATTCTGTGACACAATTTTATTTTCCGGACTCGGTTGCTTTGGACCTCTGCCAGACCCCGAATCGTTTGTGGGTGTGCTGTGTGGGATTCATTCATGAATAAAATCATTCAATAGCCATTTTGTAACACTCCTCGTCGATTTTTAACTACTAGCTCTAGGCTTTCAATGGCCCCGCCTTTGTGTTTTATTAGAATACCAAATTCACCGTTGACTGTATTTTTAGTTCATTTTACTACAAATACGTTTTGTGATTTGCTCTTCTGTTTTATTTATATTAATTTGTATCTTTATGTAGAGTTATATATTTGAGTGGTGGGTTTGACCAACACCTCTGCCATAGGTCACCCCGAGTGGTTCGCTACGTTTGGTTACTTAGCAGGGGTGCCTGGGCTCATGGGATGAAGTTTGTCGGCGGATGCGTCTTCCCACCAGCTGCGTGAGGTTGGTTGAGGAATACCCCTTGACATCTCCAGCCGGACTCTCTCGACCCATCGCCTTGCACCGTAGTGGGAGGGATGGATGAATGCGTCCGTCACTCCTTGACATACTGTACCGCAGATTCCTACCCGACCCTCATACCATTTTCCTTCCCAGAACTTCCTCTCCTCCCTTTTCATAAAAAAACTCTCCACACACCATCCCCAAAGATTTGTGGAGTTAATGTAAAAAAATGTGTGTATAAAACTGCATCTTCTTGATGTTCTGAGCATTAGAAAAAAATTGTTTCATTTTGGAAGTGCTTTTCGTTGGATGTAATTTATACTTGTAATGGTTTGGCCTCAAAATCTTCT